>OY282514.1:81417104-81884604 GCA_958296145.1 Hydrotaea cyrtoneurina | reverse complement strand
TTTTAATTTGAAAAAGTTAACCTCGGAAAGAGATGTAGTCTGGGGTCCAAATGAGGGAAAAAATAAAGAAAACAATTTTTAAAAAATTTTAGGGGTCGCGCCACTCCCTCGAAATTTGGAAATTATCGCTATTTTGGCGTTGATTTTAGAAAAATCCTAAAAATTAACGACTTAACTTATTCGAAATTTAAAAGTTTGAGCTTGTTCAGTGCCCAAACAAAAGTATTTGAGGCAAATATGAGGATAATCGACTAATATTTGTAGCTTTGGTGGCGATTTCATTGTTCAGTCAATTTTCTGAAGAAGGGACGATTTGACTTATTTTACTTTTTGAAATTTTTGAACAATGAGAAATTTTTTTTTAAATTTTGTCATGCCCTTATTTCATTGTTTACGCTATTGCAAACATTTATTGACATAAAACTTTTTAGGATTTTTCTAAAATCAACGCCAAAATAGCGATAATATCCAAATTTCGAGGGAGTGGCGCGACCCCTAAAATTTTTTTAAAATTTTTTTCTTTATTTTTCCCCTCATTAGGCCCCCAGACTACATCTCTTTCCGAGGTTAACTTTTTTTTTTGAATTTCACTCCACCCTACCTTCCATCCTGTAGACAATTTTAAGTGAGACTTGCTGATCACAAGAGGTAAATTTCATTTCAGCATTGTCACAATTCGAAATGTGATTTGAAAAACCAATTCATGATATCAGTCAACAGTTTCTCTTACACCTGCACACCTCACAGACAGACGTTTAAGTTTCTCCTGACAGGTTGCCGGCTCTCGTAGGCACAATTTATTAACATATACTGAACGAACGTACTGACGTACGTACGTACGTACGAAGGAATGAGCGACGAACGCAAATGGTAAATTATCAATTTCCGTTTGTCAAAGTAATCAATTTATTGTAATTGTTGCTGTTAAACTGACAATTTTATTTAATTAAACAACAGCACAAACAAGATCATTAATTATACAGAAACCGTGCGAGAGAGAAAGAGAGAGAGATAGGGAGGGAGAGAACGAGAGCGCGGAGTAACAAACGGCCATAAATGATTGTATGTAAATGATGTGGATATAATTATCATGCGTCCGAACTGCAACAACAATGCCAGAGACAACATCAGCAACACCAACTGCAAAATGTTGTTTTTTTTTGTTTGAAAATAATGAAAAAAAAGAAACACTTTTAATTTGTCTTTTACATACGAACCCGGCTATGCGGTGCGGTGGGATGGGATGAGGGGAAATGTCGTTGTTGGTTTTTCACTTAACACGACCGTGTTAAAGTGAACAACGCCGTACCGCCAGCCACGGCACACGGCTGGGCAGGCCAGGCCAACAGACATTTTTTGCAGTGTTCATTTATCGCACACACACCCTGTCTCGCTCTCACTGTCTCTCTCGCTCTCTCTTTATATCTTTGTGCCATGGCCTGTCATACGAGTGGCACTGTCAATTTACTAGTTGCAACTTCCGGACAACTGGTGACGTTTATCATAATTGTAATTCATTTGCATAAAAATTTCACATGCATAAATATGCAAAAAGTGTTGTTCGCATACGCGCATACGTGTGTGTGTGTGTGTGTATGCGAGTGTAAGTGTTCATGTTGACTGTCCTACACATACATATGTACGTAACACACACTCAGAGAGTCGCACAGAAACAACATATGAATTCAGTTGTATGTGACAACAGCAACTGTTGTCACAGCAAAATGTTAAAAAATATTTTTGTTTGTTTGCACATGAATATGTGCGAAACTTATGCATACGAGGGAGGCTGAACAAGTTTCAGAATTCAGTATACAATTTTAGTGTTTAAGTAACACATTTTGAAACTGTAGAACGTTTTAAGGTATGAGTTTCTTTTTCAGTAGTGTTTTTTTTCTCACTGCGGTGCTGTGGCCACAAAAGTCATAAACGGACACAACTAAGTGATAAAACACCAAAGAAACAAAAAACAAAGACCCGTGTCTCCCAGTTTGGCCCAAAGTCATAGACATTTTTTTTAATGGACCCCCAAAAAGTTGTAATTTTTGCAAACAAAAAAAATTATCATTTTCTCAAGCTCACATGCTGCGAACCGTTTGGAATTTTGATTTACACTCTGAGGGAAAGTTGTATGTTCCACTTGGTTTTTGTCATGTTTCGAGCTATTTTAACAAGAAATTACATTAATTCAATCTAAATGTAAATCTCTAATTTAAATTGGCTTTTGTTCTACTGAGTATTGTGCATTCATATGACAGGTCTCCATATTATTGAAATAGCCTGCAGTTCTTTTTCTATATTTGGAAAGTACGACGAAATTGACGGCTCTCCTGACAAAATCCTGTTTTGAGTTATGCCACTCTTCAAGTAAATGAGCGATATGTTCTAGAAAGTTCTTTATTGAGATCTGGGGTACATTGTGAACGATTTGCTACCTATGGACCTGACCAATGGAAAAAAGATTAAAAGAAATGGAATTTTTTACAGTTTTGGCGATTTTGACATTGAAGATGAAGGTTTTTTTGATTTTAAACTTTTGTTCTTTATGACAAGAGCTACAACTTTGCCTCAGAGAGTAAATCAAAATGGTTTGGCAGATTGGAGCCTGAGAAAATGATTACTTTAATTGCAAAAGTGACACCGAGGCACCAACACTTTGGGGGGATCCTTAAAAAAAGGAAAACTGGGGACAAGGGTTTTTTTGGTCTTTTAAAATGTATGACTTCATTAACTTAAACAATTACACACAGTGACTAGATCTCATTTGGGTCACCCTGTAGATACGGTACATTTATTTGAAATGAGTTCAATTTTCTCACGAGAACAGTGCAAAAATAATTAAAAAACGTTTCAGAAACAATTCGATTCAAATCACTCGACAGATATGTATATCTCACCCAGTATAATGAATATAGAACGTCTATGCTATTGATCTGATAATTATCATGTAAGATAAACAGATTCAAATCTACAATCAACGAACGGGAAGAAGAAGACCAAATTATTGTTAACGAAGAGCCTTTAAACACTTTGGGAAGTAGTGGTGAATCAAATTCGGATGATAAAGACAAAGTTCAATAGTCAGCTATAAGAACTCCATGTTGGTTTTACAGTAAGACTGTTTTTTTTTTACTCATAAAACGTCTTCTCTGATATAAATAAATATATTTAAGTAAAAAAAGGACTAACAAACAAAAAAATCCATATTCCAGTAAAAATGAGATCCCTTCACTTAATTGTGAATAAAAGCGGAACGCGTCCATCGATTTTCACAGCCATAATGTCCTCTAGCTGCTCTGGGGAACTGAAGTCCATTCGCTCTCAAAGTTTTCGAGTCAACTCAGAGGCTTCGAGTCAACCAAAAATTTCTCAAAAAATTTTCATTTTCGGAAGATCTTTTGTTCATATAAAAAGTCCTATGTCAGAATTTCAAAAGAACAATCTTCGAGCATTAATTTTACCCCACTTTCAGGCAAAGGGAACAAAAACTGTTTTATATTTTTTAAAAATTTCATGAAAGTGTAAAAAAGATATTCCAAAATTTTAAGAAAACAAAAAATGTTTTATATTTTTTAAAAATTTCATGAAAGTGTAAAAGAGATATTCTAAAATTTTAAGAAAACAAAAACTGTTTCATATTTTTTTAAAAATTTCATAAAAGTGCATAAAAGAAAATTCATCATTTCAAAAGAACAATCTTCGAGCATTAATTTTACCCCACTTTCAGGCAAAGGGAACAAAAACTGTTGTGTATTTTTTAAAAATTTCATGAAAGTGTAAAAGAGATATTCTAAAATTTTAAGAAAACAAAAACTGTTTCATATTTTTTAAAAATTTCATAAAAGTGAATAATAGAAAAGTCATCATTTCAAAAGATCAATCTTCGAGCTTTATTGTTACCCCACTTTTACTCAAAGAGAAATAAAACTTTTTTATATTTTTTAAAAATTTCATAAAAGTGTAAGAGAGATATTCTAAAATTTTAAGAAAACAAAAACTGTTCTATATTTTTTTAAAAATTTCATAAAAGTGTATAAAAGAAAAGTCATCATATCAAAAGAACAATCTTCGAGCATTAATTTTACCCCACTTTCAGGCAAAGGGAACAAAAACTGTTTTATATTTTTTAAAAATTTCATAAAAGCGTAAAAGAGATATTCTAAAATGTTAAGAAAACCAAAACTGTTTCCTATTTTTTAAAATTTTCATAAAAGTGTATAAAAGAAAAGTCATCATTTCAAAAGAAAAATATTCGACCATTAATGTTTCCCCACTTTTACGCAAAGAGAAATACAACTTTTTATATTTTTTAAAAATTTCATGAAAGTGTAAAAGAGATATTCTAAAATTTTAAGAACACAAAAACTATTTTATATTTTTTAAAAATTCAATAAAAGTGTATAAAAGAAAAGTCATCATTTCAAAAGAACAATCTTCGAGCTTTAATTATACCCCACTTTCAGGCAAAGGGAACAAAAACTATTTCATATTTTTTAAAATTTTCATGAAAGTGTAAAAGAGATATTCTAAAATATTAAGAAAACAAAAACTGTTTCATATTTTTTAAAAATTTCATAAAAGTGTATAAAAGAAAAGTCATAATTTCACAAGAAAAATCTTGGAGCATTAATTTTACACCACTTTCAGGCAAAGGGAACAAAAACTGTTTTATATTTTTTAAAAATTTCATGAAAGTGTAAAAGAGATATTCTAAAATTTTAAGAAAACCAAAACTGTTTCGTATTTTTTAAAATTTTCATAAAAGTGTATAAAAGAAAAGTCATCATTTCAAAAGAAAAATATTCGACCATTAATGTTACCCCACTTTTACGCAAAGAGAAATACAACTTTTTTATATTTTTTAAAAATTTCTTGAAAGTGTAAAAGAGATATTCTAAAATTTTAAGAAAACAAAAACTGTTCCATATTTTTTTAAAAATTTCATAAAAGTGTATAAAAGAAAAGTCATCATGTCAAAAGAACAATCTTCGAGCATTAATTTTACCCCACTTTCAGGCAAAGGGAACAAAAACTATTTCATATTTTTTAAAATTTTCATGAAAGTGTGAAAGAGATATTCTAAAATTTTAAAAAAATATATATTGATTTTAGAGTTGGCTTTTCAAAGTTATATGGGCGTATTCAGAACAACAAGTACTAGATTTAGATTATCACAGTTTAGTTTCTTTGCAAAGGCTTTGAAGACTTACCACGTATTCCTAAAAAAAATTAAAAAAAACCTTTGATAAGAAAAATGTGTGAAATATTTGTATTAACAAAGGTTTATTAAGCTGTTGCAAATGTTTATGAAAGAAACGAAACTGTGACAAACTAAAACCTGTGCCTTTTCAAAAGTCACTACTTTAATCGTTCTTCTTGGGTCACATAAATAAAATATTGTTTACATTCTTCAGGACCAGAAACTTTTTCCAGATCCACCTCTTTTATCTCTCTGTGTATGTAAGTTGCACATGGTGCATACTTTTGTTTTGCCTGAGCTACTGTTAGCAAAACTTTTGTTGTTGTTGTTGTTGCAGTTGGTGTTGCCATAGCTGTTGCTGTCACATGTCTTTTAACGTTAGATGGCGATGATGGCGACAACGACGACGACGATGATGATGATGATGATCATCATCATCACAACGATGATGGTGGCAGAGCAGCAGCATGCCTGGCATGCATTCCTTTATTCCCCCCCCCCCTTTGCCACCTTGTCACCATTCCAAATGTATGGCTGGGCAAAAGCATGTGTTTGTGTGCAACTATTCATACTTTATGCAGGGCAATTCAGCGACAATAACAACATAACCGCCCGTACGTAAGGGGACAGAGAGGGGCGGCGTAGGGACAAACCGTTTTCGTTATGGGGTGTAAGAGATGCATGTGGCATCCATGCATAGTAAGAGAAGAAGTGTACACGTATGCATAGAAATTCATCTGCATTTATGATATGTTGCCGTTATTTGTAATGCGCGAAATTTTATTATATGACAGCTGTTGTTGCCCTTTTTGCTGGCACCACTCGTACAACTGGCAACCAGCAACCGGCAGCACCACCACCACCACCACTCTCGTATAATGTATGCAGTCATATTTTTCATGTCATATCGTATGTATGTATGTACCAGCACCACCGCCATCGCCACCATTTGTGCTACTGGTGCTTACAAACAAAAAGGAAAAAAACAAAAAAAAAAAAAAATTTTGACAAATGTCAACAGATATGTCAAGCCAAATAAATTTAACATGTTTTAAACTATCACATATGTATGCATGCACTCATATTTTCCAAACTGATTCTAAAACGGAGCATTTTGACAGTGTTGCACCGTTTGCCGCACATTGATGGGAATTGCATTGAAATTGTTGTCGTCGGCATTTCTGCAGTTTTTGCTCTTGTGTTTTTTTTTCCATTGACTTGACAACTTATTAAAGTGTAGTTTTTCTTGAGATGTCGGTGATATCTTTGAAAATGAAATTAATGATGAGCGAAAATATAAAACATGTGACGGAATGCTCTGAGGCGAATAGGAGGCACTTAGTGATGCTCTAACAGACGTTGATGTTGGACGGACAGAACATGACTCATTGTGAAAACAGAGTCGATAAAAGGATCGTTTTTTTTTTCGCGAAACCGAACATTTCCAATGTAATAGCTGATCTAGAAATTTCGACAACACCTATGCGGTCATAATTATATTCAAGTTAATCGATGACTTATTAAAGAGTCTTTGTCTCGACTGACACAATGACTTTCCACCCAGGCTGAACCGGCAAGACATTCGACGATTGTTGGTGAAGGGGTTAGAGAAGCAGGAGGGGTATCAAAAAAAAAGGCAAGATAAAACATTGTCAATTTTAAATTGTTTATACAAAAGAAGAATATACATGAGAAACAGGCATTGTGTAAATGATCTCCACTTTACGAAGGCGTTTGAAAAGAAAATGTGAAGAAAAACCCTGGGGAAGAAGTCATCGCGAAAATTGGGTCATTGTGTAAATGCACATGACTTGGGACTTTGAAGTTCGAGGTTTTTCTTATTTTTTTTTTGATTTATTTTGACAGTTTTTTTCTTCACATGACTTGGGACTTTGAAGTTTGAGGTTTTTCAATCTCTTTTTTTTTTTTTTTTTTTTTTTATTTATTTTGACAGTTTTTTTCTTCTCTCTGGTGAAAATTTAGTAAGCTAACGCCGCCCTGACCGTAAAACAATGCAAACGACAGCCAGTCACTCATGTTCGCAAAAAAAAAAGGACCCACTATCTCTTCACTGGAAATGCTTAAATTTTCTTTCGTTCCCAATGATTTTCGTTCTGCTGATTGTTAGTGGGTCAGAAATAAACTGTTTCTCACATAGAAATCAGGCAAAACGGAAACGTTTGAAATCATGGGCCAGACCGTCAATTCACCGTCTCTTATGAATCCTATAAAAATAATAAAAATGTAGGGTGGTTTTTTTAGACATGTGGTTATCAAGAAGAAATAAAAAAAAAATTATGTTACGGCCAAGAATTTATATTTATTATAAAGAAAAGGGTTTGCCATTTGGTTTTTAAAATGATTTCCCTGCAAACGGCAGCCGCGACTGGCTCTAATAAATTCCAGCCGAGAGGCCCAATTTTCGACAACCTGTGCAAAATAACACCTCTTGTTGGAGAACCCTGTATAAGCGGAGGAAAATATAATTCAGATTTTAGCACGCCTAATGTTTTCCTCAGTTTTTAAGTTTTTAAAAACAGGTGTGTTCTGCATCATTGCCCATATCTGCATCAACGTACAGCGGTGTGGCACTTCTACATTCTGTCGAGATATTTTCTAAAATACTCATATAATTGGGTTATGTCACTTGTCCATGAATATTGCTTTGATCGTGGATAAGATTTCAAGTCCTCCTTCCACTGCCAGTTTTCCATTGTCTGGTGCCCAACCGACATCAGCTCCGTTTGTGCTGGACAAGCTGTAATCCATGTGAGTCTGATTAATTTTCCTAACATTCCGTTGGGCAACATGTCCTCAGACATATAAATATTTTCTTTCTAGCTGGCATTCAAAGGGTCACGTCTAAGGATTGACCCCAGCGCTACCCCGGGTGTTGTCTGGGTCTCATTGATCTGGACTTGTATTGCTAATCCACTTTCCGTCTATCAAGTAGCTTCTGATCATCTCTATCAAGTACTGCGTTAGTGGAAAAGTTCGATTCAAGGGAAGTGCATTCGTGTTCTTCCAACTGTGTTTTCATGCTGACTCACTCTAATTTGTTATTGAGGAGAGCATTTGCTTTAATGCTGAGACACTCTAATTTGATTTTAAGCAAAGCATTTCCATAGGTTTTTTTCTTTATCCACACATTTTAAATGGAACGTATGAGTGTTATTTGACATGAATATCAATCATACGTTCATATTGTAGGTATATCTAAATATTGCAGGTATATCATGTTAGCTTTAATATTGTACAGGGTAGCCCAAAAACATTTTTTTTCTTTGTTTTTTAAATTAAAAAAAATATATTTGGAAGTTTTTACAATTTTGTCAAATTTCGCCGTAACAAATTAAAATCACTCTTACGACGTTTTACATTTCAACTGACTGAACACAAGCACCACCTCGGCGTGTAGTGTAACATATCATTTAGCTGCCATTTGCTGTCGTAACGGAAAAATCTCCTAAACCTACACACATGTTCACACGGAACCATTTTTTTTTTGCAGCACAACATTTTTAACATACCATGTTTGTGGTTAAGTTAAATAAAGAACACGTTTTTCCATATTAACATTCCGCAGCGATGGCAACACTGCCACCACCAACACCACCCAGCAACCGTTGCCGCAAACAAACCGCATTAATTATTCATGTATCCCCAACAAGCTGGGACTTTGAAGTTTGAGGTTTTTCAATCTCTTTTTTTTTTTTTTTTTTTTTTTATTTATTTTGACAGTTTTTTTCTTCTCTCTGGTGAAAATTTAGTAAGCTAACGCCGCCCTGACCGTAAAACAATGCAAACGACAGCCAGTCACTCATGTTCGCAAAAAAAAAAGGACCCACTATCTCTTCACTGGAAATGCTTAAATTTTCTTTCGTTCCCAATGATTTTCGTTCTGCTGATTGTTAGTGGGTCAGAAATAAACTGTTTCTCACATAGAAATCAGGCAAAACGGAAACGTTTGAAATCATGGGCCAGACCGTCAATTCACCGTCTCTTATGAATCCTATAAAAATAATAAAAATGTAGGGTGGTTTTTTTAGACATGTGGTTATCAAGAAGAAATAAAAAAAAAATTATGTTACGGCCAAGAATTTATATTTATTATAAAGAAAAGGGTTTGCCATTTGGTTTTTAAAATGATTTCCCTGCAAACGGCAGCCGCGACTGGCTCTAATAAATTCCAGCCGAGAGGCCCAATTTTCGACAACCTGTGCAAAATAACACCTCTTGTTGGAGAACCCTGTATAAGCGGAGGAAAATATAATTCAGATTTTAGCACGCCTAATGTTTTCCTCAGTTTTTAAGTTTTTAAAAACAGGTGTGTTCTGCATCATTGCCCATATCTGCATCAACGTACAGCGGTGTGGCACTTCTACATTCTGTCGAGATATTTTCTAAAATACTCATATAATTGGGTTATGTCACTTGTCCATGAATATTGCTTTGATCGTGGATAAGATTTCAAGTCCTCCTTCCACTGCCAGTTTTCCATTGTCTGGTGCCCAACCGACATCAGCTCCGTTTGTGCTGGACAAGCTGTAATCCATGTGAGTCTGATTAATTTTCCTAACATTCCGTTGGGCAACATGTCCTCAGACATATAAATATTTTCTTTCTAGCTGGCATTCAAAGGGTCACGTCTAAGGATTGACCCCAGCGCTACCCCGGGTGTTGTCTGGGTCTCATTGATCTGGACTTGTATTGCTAATCCACTTTCCGTCTATCAAGTAGCTTCTGATCATCTCTATCAAGTACTGCGTTAGTGGAAAAGTTCGATTCAAGGGAAGTGCATTCGTGTTCTTCCAACTGTGTTTTCATGCTGACTCACTCTAATTTGTTATTGAGGAGAGCATTTGCTTTAATGCTGAGACACTCTAATTTGATTTTAAGCAAAGCATTTCCATAGGTTTTTTTCTTTATCCACACATTTTAAATGGAACTTGTTTTTGACTTTTTCAAAATACCCCCCCCCCCCCCCAAAAAAAAAGATCCCTTCAAGTTTTATGACCTGCGGTTTACCCTTCATGCGCATCCATATGAATCTTATCAAAATTGTCTATATTTTGCAAATATCTTTTACTAAAATAATACGATACTTTAATCAAAGTCCGTAACCGAATCCTAATTCATGCTTTGCTTTTGGCCTGACAAATGTTTTGCGGTTCGAAAGTAAATAAATCACTCAAACGCTGCAAACAAACAAACGAACTACTTCATAATTTAAAACACACACACACACACAAAGGGGAAAACCTGAGTATAATTTTTGAAATCCCCAGCTTGTTGGGGATACATGAATAATTAATGCGGTTTGTTTGCGGCAACGGTTGCTGGGTGGTGTTGGTGGTGGCAGTGTTGCCATCGCTGCGGAATGTTAATATGGAAAAACGTGTTCTTTATTTAACTTAACCACAAACATGGTATGTTAAAAATGTTGTGCTGCAAAAAAAAAATGGTTCCGTGTGAACATGTGTGTAGGTTTAGGAGATTTTTCCGTTACGACAGCAAATGGCAGCTAAATGATATGTTACACTACACGCCGAGGTGGTGCTTGTGTTCAGTCAGTTGAAATGTAAAACGTCGTAAGAGTGATTTTAATTTGTTACGGCGAAATTTGACAAAATTGTAAAAACTTCCAAATATATTTTTTTTAATTTAAAAAACAAAGAAAAAAAATGTTTTTGGGCTACCCTGTACAATATTAAAGCTAACATGATATACCTGCAATATTTAGATATACCTACAATATGAACGTATGATTGATATTCATGTCAAATAACACTCATACGCTCTGTTGTCCTTTATGAAAATTCGACGATGAAAAACAAAAAAATTTGTCAAATTTTTGTCAAGCCGACAACAGCAACTTTTGAATATACCAAATATATTTTTTTTAAATTTAAATATAAAAAACACACTTGTTTTTGGGCCACCCTGTATATATACGGATTCTATGGTATTTTTTTTATTTTTAGATATTAACGTTATTAACATTGACATTTTTTTATTTTAGATATACATACACTATTAACGTATGATTGATATGAATGTCTAATAACACGCATACGCTCTGTTCTCCTTTATGAAATTTCAAAGATAACAAACACAAAATGTGTCAAAATTCTAAGTCGACCAACAAAATCTTTTAAATATAATTTAAATTGTTTAATTAAAAAAACGGGTTTTGGGCCACCCTGTACATATGTGGATTTTATGGTATTATTTTTCTTTTAGATATACTCTCTCATAAGCGGACACCTGAGGGATATAGAGAGAGAGAGAGAGAGAGGTGAGAGGTGTCCGCACATGAGAGGAGGACACAAGATTGCTAAAGCGGATTGGTACTGAAAAAGTGTCCGCTTAAGAGCGGTGTCCGCTTAAGAGAGGTGTCCGCTTAAGAGAGGAGTCCGCTTAAGAGAGGTGTCCGCTTAAGAGCGGTGTCCGCTTAAGAGAGGTGTCCGCTTAAGAGAGGTGTCCGCTTAAGAGAGGTGTCCGCAAGGAAAGAGTACACCATCTTAATATATATTTACCCTCGACACTGATTCACTGATTCACTGATTCACTGATACACTGATACACTGATACACTGATACACTGACTCTGTCACGCAGTACGTAGGAATTTAAATAGGCATTCTATAATTTTCTATAAATAATAATAATAAAAAAAATAATATTTTTTTTTTGTACAGAAATTGTGTTTTCCCCAAATTTTTTTTTTAACCAAAATTTTTTTTTTTCCAAAATTTTTTTTTTACAAATTTTTTTTTTTACAAAATATTTTTTTTCAACTAAATTTTTTTTTTCCACAAAATTTTTTTTTTTCCACAAAATTTTTTTTTTCAACAAAATTTTTTTTTTCAAGAAAAAAATTTTTTTTGAACAGAATTTTTTTTTTTAACAAAATTTTTTTTTTAACAAAAATTTTTTTTTTTCAAGTAAAAATTTTTTTTTCAATAAAATTTTTTTTTTCCCACAAAAATTTTTTTTTTCAACAAATTTTTTTTCCATATTTCAACGGGCGCCATAGGCGCATTACAACTTACTAGTCTATACAATATTTACTATAACATTGATTTTTTTATTTTTGATATAAACTATTAACGTATGATTGATATTAATGTGTGCACTATTAACGTATGATTTATATTCATGTCTAATAACACTCATACGCTCTGTTGTCCTACATGAAATTTCTCACAATATTAGCACACAAACAGGAGCACCGGTGGTAGCGTGTGTGAGGCTTTTGGGTTCGAGTCCCACCAGAGTCTTTGGTCTGTCGCTGCAAAAAATCTCGCCATATGGTCTGTGTCATCCGGTTTACGCTTGGACCCATAATCAACCTACAAATTTACTTTGTATTGTAATTAAATAAAACCAAAATTCATGCAAAATTCCCCTCAACAAATCGACAACAATTTTTTTAATATTATGGCCTTTGCGTTCTTTTGCATAGGAGCTGAGAAACATGTGGATGCGTATTCAGATGATTTGTACCGAAAATATCAATTAACTTAAACCTCAATTGCAAAATACATATGTAACTAAATTTTATGAAGTTTAAACAATGTCGAGTAAACAATACCACAACAATGTCAAACAAATAAAAACAACACTGAACTGCTGGCCGAAACGTCCAACGTACGGCTACACACGTATGGACAACTCGGCAAACATTTGTCGGTGTATGTGTGCACACTAGCATAGTTGGGAAGTCGTAACCACAAAATGAAGTGGCAACACAACACTTTTGAACCTAGTTTTACGGCAATGGCAGCAAGGGCATCGTCAGCGTCAGCGTCAGCATCATCGTCATCGTCTTCAGCGGCAGCATTAATTTTTGACTGCAAACATGTTCCCCAAAGAAACCCAAACCAAAAGGACACACTACGGAAGTAACCGGAGGCAGGCAGTGTAGATACAACAGAGGCACGATGTCCCGGCCTGGTACATGATTATAGACAAAAAGGTCATCGATGTTGTGATATAAAATAACAGTAAAGCAAACAGCGCAGAGGGATGGGGGGGTGGGGGGGGGGGGGGTTGGTGAAGGATAAACGCGAACCCGGGCGGGCAGCAGCACAGAAGGATATTCTTCAACAGAACGCCATATGCCATGTGCAGGCCGTTGTCGTCATCAGTCCCCAAAGATCTACAAAAACAAACAACAACAACAAAAACCAACTTATTTGTCCAGTTTTAATATTAACTGTATGTACGATACCACGCGGGCTGTTACAGAAGTGTTCGCTTCATTATATCCAGCCCTTACCGCCAAAAAGACTTAAGTGCCATTTTTTTCGAAACTCCCCTTTTAATTAAATTCGATAGAAAATTAACCAACGAAATTTGCTTTTCCATGAAATTCGATAGGAAATTAACAAAAGCTTTTAAGAAATTTTTTTTTAAAATTAAAAATTTATATTTACAAAGATATAGCAAATTCAATTGTAATGTAAGCACGACAGGCCCTAATGCTTGATCACAGAAAAAAAAAACTCTCTACTGCAAAATTTTCTTTCCGGGTTAGTGTGCGATATTTTCTTTTGATTTCTATTTATTTCATGGATTCCTTAATTTTCAGCAAAAAACCATTCAACATTTCCATTCTCTTAATCACAAAATATTAAAAAATTTATATTTAAATTCAAACACTCTCTCCTGCAAAATTTTCTCTACTGGCGTACGTCTTTTTTGCGGTTAGAACTCGATATTAAAATACTTTGGAGAATATAATAATGGATGCGACTGATTAAATAACAGCAGAGCCACTCGGCCAGCGTTGAAAGTCTTAAAACTCCCCTAACCCCCCATAATCGAAAAACTGACGGAAATCCTACCAAACTTTGCCAAATATATTAGAAGAGTTAACATCATCGCTGGTTTAGTTGTGTGTTCGTTTGCCAGCCTCAACATGTGATAATTTACTTCTCTTTTGTCTATTCCTGCAGCAGTCTGGAGTTCTTGAAATCTGCCACACGAAAAACCTTTGAACTGTGTCGAAACCTCAAATTTGGTTTGTTCGAGCACTCGCCTGTATGTTTACACACAGAGAGAGAGAGAGGGAGAGTGAGAAGAGCACATCAGGCGAAAAACTCTGTGTCGCCGGTATGTTTAGTAAGATTTAATGTAAATTGTATGTGGTCATAGTATGTGGTAAACATTGATTTGAGTTTATTTTGATACAGACAAACGGAGTCATCTGTGTGAAGTACAGGCGGCAGGGTTTTCAGGTTGGTTACCATTATGCCCTTTTATATTCTACATGAGGTTTGGTTGAAGAAGTGCAGCAAGGCTATAAACCAAAAGGAGCCATGCCATTTCATTTAGTTAATGAAACTTTTTACAGAGAATATAGATTTTAAATATGTGATAGTGTGTGCGACTATCACACAGAAGAACCCGAGTTAGAAACCGGGTAAGGCCATCAAACATTTTTCAGCGACTGTTTACACCACGTAAATGTTGGCGACTTTACGAGTAAGACAGCAATCTCTAAGCCATGTAAAACTTCTCGAGAAAAACACTAGCCATTCGGAGCCGGCTTTAAACAGAAGGTCTCGGTCAGTCAGTATAGAAATTATATCGCGCACAGCTCACTGATTCGAGAGAAGTTCACCCGTCTGTTCCTTCATGGAATGTTAAGGGAAATAAGTAAATAATATATTTTGTATAATTTTGAATGATATTGAAAATGGAATTCCTTTTGAAATAAAGAGAGAAATAATTCCATAGTACACGATTTAAAAAACAAAAATACCGAAAATCATTAATGTGATCGATGCGAATTTGGGAATTTCTGATGGGGATCTTAACCCGTTTCATTGGATTAAGGTTGTTTCTTAAGGTTTCGCTACTCAATAAATAAGTGACCACATTTTGGGTATGCGGATGTTAAAAAACAGCCCATCTAAAGGATAACGATCCCAGTTGATTATACTTTCCTTCTAAGAAAGAATGTCACATCTTCATTTTGGTAATATTAAAATATTTAGGTTTTATGTCTCATATCATTTGCTAATTAAAACTTAAATATTGTTTTTTAAAAAATTTTAAAAATTATTTTCAAATATATTATAGTTGAAAAGGATCTCTAAAGGCTTAATATCATTCACTGTTCCAAATCTGGCCTTATCTTTGGTATTATTTCGAAATTTTCGAAGTTTTAGCTATTAATTTGAATATGTATTCTTTATTTATTTTGGGGCAATAAATGTAAATTTCCCCAAAAACAATGAGAAATCTACCCAAAAGACCAATATCGGCAATTCCACGGTGTCGAACGTGACCGTTGTACACATTCAAAGTGCAAAAAAGGTCAGAATAAAATATATTTTAGATTCATCTTATACATATTCGTACAGGTCCATAGTAGTATGTACTATCACCGGTGGTTTAGTTTTTTTCAGGCGAAATAGCGATAACAAAATAAGGACAAAACAGGGAGCGGGTCGAACGCGACAAAAACAGAAGTAGTTTCCGTGAACATCTTTAAAAACATGAGAATCAGCGAAATCAAACAGAATATGTTATCGATGAAAATTGTAAAATGTTAAAAAATGACAAAGCTTTCGTATCCTCTTTATTTCATAGAAATATCATGGATAGTTTTTTTACATATAATTTTTAGGTTGGTTCGAACGCGACATGTCGAACGTGACATTTTTTCTATGACTATCATATAGACAAAGTACCGTTATTCTTCATTCCCTTTGATTCGTCTCTTCAATTTAAGATTTCTTATGCTCTTAGAAAGATTATTTATAATAAGCCTCTTTTTACATAAGCCTCTCTTTACGAAGGAAATTTTAAAAAAAATGTGCATTTAAAAATCTCAAAATGATCCAAAACTACAATTTTCCACTTTGCAATTGTTTTTCGTAAATTTTTGAGTAAATACACGTGAAATTCTTTAATTTCATTAAAATTTGAATATTTTTGTATAGTAATATATTACATTAATGTGATTTTAATAACTTTTAATTTTTTCATCACGGTAGACCTTTTGGTGGAATTACCCATATGAAAATTTTCCCAAAAAAATTCTGAAAAATCCCCCAAACAATTTATGAAAAATTAACCAATGCAATATTTCCCAAATATTATGAAAAATACCCCAAAAACAACATTAAAAAATAGATAAATGATTGATTTCAGTTGTGAAAATATCCAAAAGAAAAAAACGAAAATTTTCCCGAAAATAAAAAATTGCGGAATTTTCCATTGTCCATTTTTTTTTATGAAAAATGCCCAAAAATGATACGTTAATTAAAAACTATGAAAAACTAACCAATTTTTTATTTTTGGGGTATTTTTTTTTTTTTTTTGGGGATATTTTCACAACAGAAATCAATATTTTATCGATTTTTTTATAAAGTTGGTTTTTGGGGTATTTTTCCAATTTTGTAGAGATTTTTTGGGATTTTTTTTTTTTTTTTTTGGGCATTTTTCTTACAGCCATAGTATCATTAGCTCTTGACTTGATCACAACAAGTTCGCTTCCGAACTGGTGCTTGCTTTCACGGCACTGTAGTAGCTTTCTCACAGAGCTCTCCATCTATCTAATTCAGGGCTGAGGCTTAAGCGATGTTTTACTTTGTCGGAATACATAATATACAAAGCTGTGGCTTTTCTGTACCAAAAAAAAGGGGCCTACGCTTGAGGGTATTTGTGTTTTTAACCAAATTCAGCTCATAATTTCAGAAAACTCAACGCCTCCAAAACTTTAGCCGCCAGACAATTTTTAAAATTCATTTTTTTAAGTTTTCGAATTATTTGTGTGAATACACTTCTCTTCGCACACAAAGCCAATCCTAGTCCAACCAATAAAATACACATCAAACACATATACACGTACAAAAAAAACAACAACATTCCATAAAAAGTTATTAATAAAAAAAAAGAAAGCAAGCAAAACTGAAATTGATGCCGCCTAAGTGGAAAAAAATAACATGTGTATCATCTTAACCTGACATAGAGCCAGAACACTTTGCTGTCCCGTGTCCCATAGGGCAGCAGTGATCCCAATGCAAACATACAATTTACTCTCATCTACACAGGACACCGGGAGATAGACTTAACTATGAACACAAGAACGAACAAACGCATACAGAGCTCGGCAAGCACACATATGTATGCCCACAGAGAGACAGCCGCATCATACACACTTAGAGAGAGAGAGAGAGAGAAAGAGAGAGCAGAGTAAAAGTTTAAGTACTAACAGCGGATATGAATCAACACACCCACATAAGGAAAAATACACATGCAGACATTCACTGGCCATGGACAGTCAACGTATACATACAGACATAAATATGGGCAGAGGGAGAGAGAGTGAGAGAGAATTGTAAGTGTATACTTATTGGATTGTGTTATGCCATGATAACATTTTTAACTCCTAAGGGTCAGAGTGTGAACATACAGTTTATCATGTTAAGTACGTAAAGCTTAGATATAACCACACACACACACATACACACAGGCAATGATACAGATACCGATACATGTATGGGGTACACAGTTCACTTGCGCACAGATACACGCATACATTGACTTTTACAAAACCCACCGAGGGAGTCAGACATAATAAATAAGTTTATAGTTGAGTGTTAGGTTAAGTACGTATATAATGGAACACACACACAGGCACACACACCCACACATTCACACATGTGTGTACTTGCAGCCATGTGTATGTGTTTGTATATCCGCTGTTTACATTAGAACTCCCATTTGGTCATACATATAATAAACTTTGGTTTTGGGATAACAAACAAAAAAAAAAGAACAACAGCAACCACAGAGAGGGCAAATAAATAAATGTTTTTTTTGTTGTTCTTTCTTATTTTAATACAAAAAAAAAACACACACACAACCGAAGAGAAATTTCATATTTACACAATTGGGTATGAAATGACCAAAAGATCATCTGAAAAAAAAAAATATATAATATTTTTATAATGGACTCTTCTACTTGGTTTATGATTATGTTATTCGATTTTATGTTCCAGCAAAAGTGATAGGGACTTTCTAAAGGTACTTACCCACACCCATACCCAAATACATGTGTGTGTGTGTCCATCGTTGCTAAGGGAGATTTTTGTTCTCGTTGTAATATCTCATCTATGGAATACCTTTGGGATGCGGTGCACAAATAATGAAGTGCGTTTTTGTGGTCATGTCCGAAAGCTGTTTGAAGGTGTTTTGTAACTACAAATATGGGATAAAGAACTTAACAACATCATATTCCTCATAAACGACAGAGGTTTTGGGGACAAAAGAGAAGTGTTACCATGGGTAAAATGACCATTAAGGGGGAGTTGATGGGAATGAATGTTATAAGATAAAGTTATTGATCGGTTTCATTTGGCTAGTTTAGGTCCAATAGTTGTCGACTGTGTGTCAAGACGTCTCACAGACCTCGCTGAGGTAACCCGAGTACAAACGCCAAGTCTTCGGCTTATATGTAAGTGGCTCAAACTTTCCTCAGGCTAGAGCTTGGAGTTAGAATTATAATCCACTTCACAAAAAAAAAATTACAATCACAAGTAAAACAAATAAAATAAAGAGTTTCCGCTTAATGTTGACGGCCACCGAAAACGTTTTAAGGATCATTATATACATACTAGTAAGTTGTAATGCGCCTATGGCGCCCGTTGAAATATGTGTTAATTTAAAATGGATGCAACAAACATTTTCATATACATGAAATATAATTTATTTTATTGACCAAATTAAATTTATCTCTGATATACACACTAATACTTATTAACATAAATTGCAAACAAAAAATGGTTTTTAATGAGGAACCTCTTGGAAAACAACATTGCGCGTGAATTGTCTGTGGTCATTAAATAACCTTCCTTGCTGTGGGTTCGATTCAATATACACCTTCACTTGAAACTATTTTGTAAAAAAAAAATTCGAAAAAAAAATAAAATTGGAAAAAAAAAATTTGTGGAAAAAAAATTTTTGTTGAAAAAAAAATTTTTAATTTCAAAAAAAAATAAAATTGGAAGAAAAAAAATTTTGTTGAAAAAAAAAAATTTTGTGGGAAAAAAACAAATTTTGTTGAAAAAAAAAATTTTGTTAAAAAAAAAATTTTGTTGAAAAAAAAAAATTTTGTTGAAAAAAAAAAATTTTGTTGAAAAAATAAAAATTTGTTGAAAAAAAAAATTGGAATAAAAAATTTTTGTAAAAAAAAAATTTTGGAAAAAAAAATTTTGGAAAAAAAAATTTGGGGAAAACACAATTTCTGTACAAAAAAAAATATTATTTTTTTTATTATTATTATTTATAGAATTATAGAACGCCTATTTTAATTCCTACGTAGTGAATCAGTGAATCAGTGTCGAGGGTAAATATATATTAAGATATCATCACCTGAAATCCAAAATGACCAATCATCATGTTTTTGAGCGTTTCTTGTTAAATGACCTAAAGTACACGTCTCTTCAAAAGTTTACTCTTCAATATCCGAAATTCACAAATTTTATGGACAAATTCTTAAACGTTCCCCACATTTCTCAAAACAACTCCGATCAAGCCAAGACTCCCGTAATCACTCATAATTCTAGAGAGTTCACGTTGCGACCTAAGTATGTCATTATGCCTTTCCCCCCTTTGCCATTAAGGAAATCAACACGACTTTTAATTAAAAACAATTTGTATAATCACCAAATAATTTATGCCATGTAAATTATGTTCTAGAAAATAACTTTACAACATAAAATCAACATATTTACGAGCAAAACTATGCAAACAACCTATATTTAAGAAAAAATATTAACAACAAAACAAGACGGAAAAATAAATGGAAAAAATTACCAAGTGAATTAATTCACCGATGATAAACACAACTCAACGTTATTGATAAAAATTTTAAAAACGTACAAAAAAAAAAACACACACCGCAACAACATGATCGTGCGTTGTTGAAAATTACACTGCAAATACTTTGGCAGTTGGGGAGGGGAGGGGGGGAAGAAAAAAAAATGGAAATTATAATTCCATGTTCACAAGAACATTTGCACGCACTGTAATTTGCCCCCCAAAGCCTGTAGTTTAACAATTTTTTTTTTGGAACGTTGCTCTGGCTGCTCCGTAATGTTGGACGAAGTAACCAACCTTATAATTTATGGACACGCCCCATGTAAATTGTAAGCGAAGGCAGACAGACAAACAAACCCAGTCGGTCGAATAGATGGATGGATGGGCTCATACAAGAAGAAGAAAACCACAAAAAAAACAGTTAATGGAAGGAACGTACGGCCACAACATCGCGCTCTGTACTTTGAATGTTGAAGGGCGCAACAAGTAAACACAACATAAATTACGCCCGAACATCTTAACGGCCGGCAGTGGAGCGTCAAGCAAAGTGTTTTCGGTTTTTTTTTTTTGTATTTTATTGTGTCTTCTCTGGAGACGATTATGAGATGGTGGAAAATAACAACAGCACTAACAACTCCAACAACGGACGCTTGTCTTCGATGGCAACTTGAGCCGTGGCATGTACAACAACACACAGAAGCCTTGTTGTGCGCTTGTTGTTGTTGTTGCCAGCGAGGAAACAACCCGCAACCCGTTGCAACGTTTATGATGCTAATGATGCACATGAGTGCCAAGCGCATTGCCATTAACGTTTCGATAGTTGGTTTACAACAGCAACAACAACAAACACTGTTGCTGTTGTAAACCAAGAGGTTACCAGAGTAGTCGTGTACATTTCGGGGCGGACAGCACAGTGGTCTGCTGCAATTGATGAAATATTGGGAGACACTAACAAGTGAAAGAGAGAGAGAGAGTAATCTAAAACATCGCTAGAATAGGAATGTTCACGATATCTCGAAAACCATATGTGATCTGGATAAACATACACTTAATTCGGATTCAGAAGATCATTCTACATAAAGATCAGTTGGTTTTTATCAAAAGTCGGTCTCCAAAGTTAATTTTTTTGCCGAACACTGTTATCAACATCAATGTTCGTCACTTTTGTCCACTATTCCTGTACTTTTATCCCACACCTAGGTGTTTTGGTATCTTGAAGATAAAAAGTTCATATAACACCGTGTTACAAAAAATAGATTTTTTTCTGTCCTATGAACCAAATTTACTTTTTCGAAAAGAGGGGAAAAAATAAAAATACACGTGTATGGGCGATTTTCATGTACACGTCAGAATCTTTTTTTTTTAAGTTTGAAGTATAAAGCTCGTAGTGGCCTGTGTGAAAGCCTTTCGACCGATTTTTAACCCTTTTTCAGTGATCCAATCGAGCTGATTTTTGTATCACGTAAAATTTTTTAAAAAAAAATTTTTATCAATTCTCAGATTTTCCCCAATTTTTATTATTTTTGAAAAAAAAAAATTTTTTTTCACTTTTCTTAGCATAACTTGAAGAGACTCCAAATTTTTAAACTACTTAAGCGTTACGAAAAAAAATGTTTTTTGAACTGAAACCTTAAAAAATCGATAACCACTTTAAAAAAAAAAAAAAAATTTAGGAAAATCTGAGAATTGAAAAATTTAGGAAAATTTGAGAGTTGATAAAAAAAAAAAAAAAAAGGCTTTCACACAGGCCACTACGAGCTTCATACTTCAAACTTAAAAAATTCTGACGTGTACATGAAAATCGCCGATACACGTGTATTTTTATTTTTTATCCCCTTTCCGAAAAAAGTAAATTTGGTTCATAAACAGAATGTGTGTAACACGGTGTAATTAAAAATATTTCGGAGTCGATCAAATTTTTTGATATTTTGCAATTATATATATGTTTGTGTGCAAACATAAATATGATTATATGCAAACATATATATGTTTGGGACAATATGCTACCGAGCCGGATTTTTTCTCCTTATATGGGCAAAATACTCCTATTTAAAACCCCTTTGTTTTTTTTTTATAAAAAAATTCTCTTGCCCTTCATGCCACTGTCCATAAATGAAGTAAATGCCTGCACTCCTAAACATCATCTCAACAACCTGAAATGACGATAACCACCAAGACAAAGAGATGGAGCTGGAGAGGAAGGTGCTGTCGGCGGTGGTGGTGGCGGTGATGATGATGATGTTGATGATCAGTTACGATACGATCATATAAAAACAATTTACGTCTTTTATGAAAATCGAGTCACGCACATTTAATGTCATGTTTTGCACTGCAGCAAAAAGAAAGGCATAAATGCCAGGCCCCAGTACAACAGATGAAACAAAACAACAACTACAACAACAAAAAAACGTTTAATTCCAATTTTATGATGTTGAAATAACATACATAATCATTGGTTTTTATAGAGTGGCTATAATTTAAAATAACCACTATTCTCTAGAAGCAACAACCATCAGAACAACAACAATAACATAAAACATACTGTAAATACGTAAAGTGCAACATCGGAAACGAACAGAAGAAAAAAAACACACACACACACACAGCAATAACATGGGCAGCAACCAAACCCGGTGTGTCATCAACTCGGCCTGGACACAGCACAGCAAAAGATGGAACATGCTTGGTGATATATACCGGGGACCATGACTTGTCATGTTGTGCAAGTACATTTTTCTTTTTACGGAATTTAACTACAATCGGGCATGGTTTATGGTTGAAGAGAAACTTGGTAACATGTCATGTCAGTGGTGTTCGAATATTTCGAATAGGAATCATGTTCTACTGGAGCTTTTTATTAACAGCCTGACTGGAGATTTTGTGTTATTGTTCAATAGAACATAACCCCGACAATACATACGAGTATAGGTAACTCAGGGGGAACAAATGGGCCTGGGCCTCTGATCATACATTGGCGACAGCAATGCTTCCGGACTAGACTCCGCACCCATAAGACCGCTGAAAGCTGCACTCACAACGAGACCACATATATTTGTCAAACTATTCATGAAAAGCTTGAACGACGATTTATGGGAGACACAAAAGCTTAACATGATATCAAGGCAAAATAAACCCCTAATATAACCTCGGTCATAAGTAGCCATACCATATACTTGCTAATATTGGCAAGTGTCTGGAGAGGATTATATTCAATAGTTTGTTGGCAGCCATAGATGAAAAACTGAGAATTGATAAAAATCTATTTTTTAAAAAATTTGACGTGATACAGATATTTCCACGAGTCTGCCTGCCAAAAATCAGCTCGATTGGATCACTGAAAAAGGGTTAAAAATCGGTCCAAAGGCTTTCACACAGGCCACTACGAGATTCAATACTTCAAACTTGAAAAAAAATGAAATTCTAACGTGTACATGAAAATCGCCGATTCACGTGTAATTTTTTTTTTCCCCCTCTTTCCGAATATGTGCATTTGGTTCATAGGACAGAAAAAAAAATCTATTTTTTGTAACACGGTGTTATGATAGAATTAATATTTGGGGAAAATCGCAATATTAGGATAACATATGCTGCCTAATATCTCCATGGCAGTAGGTAGAAATGGCTGAGGATAATATTCCTGCTTTTGCTACAGAATCGGTGACAACAACTCACCAGGCCTAAACTCTATTCCCACAAGAACCCAGAATGACACCACAAATATTCTCAGACTATTCAACACAAGCTTGAACGAAGGTATATTTTCTATGATAAACGGCAGAAACAATAACTTGTCATGATACCAAAGCCAAGTGAAATATTCGGAGAACCTCAGTAATGTCCCCGGGAGACAATGGATAAGTGTCTGGAGAGCTCATGTAAACTGGATTGCTGACATCCATAGAGTGGGTAGAGGGCATCTTAAAGAAGGTCAAATCAACCATCGACGTAGCCAGAGATACAGCTCAAGAAAGAAATTTAAAGCCAGGTCATAGCGGTAGCACCGATTTTTCATTGCGTACTTTTTCGTTAATTATTTGCGTGATTTTTCACAATTATTGGGGAAATTTCTATGTTGGCTTTTCATTTATTTTTGAGAATTCTTCGTTTTTGGAGCCTTAGTCGTAACGATGATTTTACATTGCAGTCGTTTTCATAAATTATTTGGTTGATTTTTCACAATTATGGGGGACATTTTTATACTGGCTTTTTGGGTAACTTTTCCTAAATTTTTGGGAATTCTTCAATTTGGGGCATTTTTCATACAGCCAAAGTAATTCTACAGTTTGTTGGTCTTAAGTCCTTTTTGTATTTTTAACAAACTTCAGCACTAGAAATGATGACAATAACGGAGATGCTCTTTGAAAAATGCCCAAAAAAAAAAGAAAAAAAAATCTCACAAAAAAATCGAAATATTAGGAGACATTAACAAGTGATAGAGTAATCTAAAACCTAATAATAATATATATGTTTGTGTGTAATTATATAAATTTTTGCCTGCAAACATACATATGATTGTATGCAAACATATAAATTATTGTATGCAAACATATGATTGTATGTTCCAAACATACATATCTTGCCTGAAAAATATGTTTTTGGACCATATGTTATCGAGCCCGTTTTTTCCTCCATATATGAACAAAATATTCAAAAAAAAAAATGAAGAATTCGCAAAAAAAAAAAATCTCATACAAAATTGGGGAGTTTTTCATAATTTTTAAAAATATGTTTTTGGACCATATGTTATCGAGCCCGTTTTTTCCTCCATATATGAACAAAATATTCAAAAAAAAAAAAAAAGAATTCCCAAAAAAAAAAAATTTTAGTTAATATTTCACTTTACGTTTTTGAGTCAATTTCCTTATGAAAAACTTGAACAATGAAAAAATCCAAAAAACTTTAATTTTGAGGAATTTATGGTTTATTTTCATAGCGGTCGCGAACGATTTCATAAATTGTTTGGGGGATTTTTTTAGAAATTTTCATACTGGAATTTTGGGGAGATTTTTCAAAGGTTTTGGGGAAATTTTCATATTGTGATTTTGGGGGAATTTTTAATATTTTTTGGTGAATTCATCATTTTTTTTGGGGATTCTTAATTTTTTTTTTTTTTTTTGGATGTTGGGGGGCATTTAGGGTATTTTTCATAGAGCCTAACGGAGACCTTAAAGTACCCACCGTTACAGTAGCTACTAACGTGTCCGTACCACCCCTAATATTCGACCTCAGTCATTTTCGTTTCCTCTCTCGCTTAGGCTGCAGGTTTCAATCTATAATTATGTGTATATTTAGCCATTATTTAGTTGCCATAATTTAGTCGCTTTTGCTTTTTTTTGTCTCATAGCGCAGACATATCGCAATGCTGGTCCTGTCGATATTGCCATTGATGCTGCTGCTGCTGCTGCAGCAACATGTCCGCATGTCCAGAATGTTGAAATGCCGCTTTTGTGCGCGCTGTGTGAAGAAGTGGCAAAATGCCATTTACAATTACACATACTTTGTTATTCTGCCTTAATTATGTTTCTACGCTACAACTATCTGTACGAGACGAGACAGAGAGATGGAGAGAGAGAGTGGTTGTAATTAAGACTTTCCATTGATTAAATAGCTGCCATTATACGGAAAATATGCAGTGTTTAGAACGACATGGACCATGACAAGCGGCCGGATGAATTTATTGGAATTGTAAATGGTGTGGAATTGTTACCGGAGCATAGCGGTTTGCAACCTACCTAAGATGCCTGTAAGATGTATTGTTTCCGTGTAATGTAATGACTAAAAATGGCAATAAATTGTCAGGCCTTTCTATATATTTAAAAGTAATTTTAATACAACATTGTATGTGGTTGCAATATATGTGTATGACACATTTAATCGGGATTTCATGGAATGGATGATGGTATGGATGGACTTCCTCTGGTGTACACCATGTATTGGTTATCACAAATTGTCTGTGGGTAGTGAAATGTGTTTCCCATAATTCTAGCTGGAAAAGATTTATAATCTCAGACAAATGACTAGTTTTCATTTATGACATTGGAAGGGGAATAATGTAGAAAATAATGTAGAATTTTTCTTATGAAAATTATCAAACTCTGGGACCACAACAAATTGCATATGTTTCGGTTTAGCTTGGGATTATTATTGTCCCACTTATTATGAGGGCTGTGAAGTCGGAGTCTGACAAATTTTATAGGAGTCGGAGTCTGGAGTCCAAAAATATGCTCGACTCCAAATTGTATTTACTTACATTTCCCATAAAATAATTAAAATGTCCCACTTATTATTAGGGCTGTGAAGTCGGAGTCTGACAAATTTGATAGGAGTCGGAGTCTGGAGTCCAAAAATATGCTCGACTCCAAATTTTATTTACTTACATTTCCCATAAAATAAATAAAATGTATTAAAAAAACAAGTTAATCTGCAAATATTTTTTAAAATTTGAAATATTTTCGATTTTAAGAACTTCTTTCTTCTTCAAATTATTCAATATTCAAACGAGTCGACGAATTTTGGCTCGACTCTACAGCCCAAGTTTTAGGGTACGATCTCTGGTTTTGTCAGGTCGTTGGTATTTTCTCTGGCGTTTTTGCTATTCAGACTTATGTCTGGTATTTCTGGTAACATATTACACTATGCTACAACAATTTTTAATGACTAACTACATACTAAATACACATCTGATGTACTGAGTATAAAAATGGTCTATGGATAGGTTCTTTTTTAACATAAATTTGTACAGTAGGGTGTTCAAAAAAAAAAATATTTCTTTTGGCTCAACCTAATTTTAATAGCTTATGGTCTGAAATATTTTCGAGAATTTCTTTAGATTTTTTGGAAAATGTTTAGAGCTGCCACAAACCGTTTTTTTGCGAAATATTCGGGTTTTCGAGTTTGTTCGTTATTAAAGGAAATCATTTTCAAAGTCGTTAAGTCATCATTTCACAAGAAAAATTCCCGAGCCTTAATTTGATGTACATAAATCACAGAGCTGGGCAATAAGGATTACGATTACCACACGATTACGATTGCAGTAATCCCAAAACAAAAAAAAATCCGATTACGATTAAAGTAATCCTTCATCGAAGGCATTAAGATTACGATTGCAGCAATCGTAATTCTGAAAAAGTCGAAATTGCAATTACAGTAATCGTAATCCTAATGTCTTCGATGAAGGATTACTGTAATTGTAATCACGTGTTTTTTTATAAGGAATAAGTAATCCTAAGGCATGGATTACTTTTTTATTTTATTTAAAAAAAAACCTTTTGTTTACTACATTAGCTTTCGCTAACTTCTTTAAATAACTAAGATTACGATTACTCAAAAAATCGTTATTTAAAAAAAATTAAATTAGGATTATTGTAATCCTTCATCGAAGACATTAGGATTACGATTACTGTAATTGTAATTTCAAATTTTTCGAAATTACGATTACTGCAATCGTAATCATAATGACTCCGATGAAGGATTACAATAATCCTAATTTTAAAAAATGTTAAATTGCAATTAAAATAATCGTAATTCAAACCGCAATCCATTACACATGTAATTCTTAGCGCCCAGCTCTGATAAATCATAAGTTTTGTAATTTGTTTTGTTCGTTTAGCTATCACTTACTCAGTTTTTTGGAAAATTTTACATAAACTAAAAAAAAACGTGACTTAACTTTTATAAATTTCATGAAAGTCTAAAAAACGAATGATGCAGTTATAAAGCTAGAAAAATTCTAAGTAATTTGAAAAAAAAATATTTTTAATTTTACTCTTGTCGTTTCAAAGTTATGAATGTGAAATCATAAATTGTCATAACCCGAAAACTTACGAAAACGTACGATTTTGTTGAAATAAATTTTATAAAAATTATCACAAAATTATTTGTAATAATTTCCAGCGAAGCTTTTCTATCTGTTTCGCAGTTTAAGAGCTAAACATAATTTTTTTTTGCATATATTTTTTATAAAGAAAATAATAAAAAAATCGTTGATAACAAAATGTGTATATTATCAAATAATTCATCATAAGGCCACATGCCTTACAGTTAAAATGAGATAAATAGCTTTGAAATAGATGGTCTGGTCTGTTCTTTGGTGGTCTTCGGTCTGGTCTTTGGTCTGGCCTAGTTCCGGAATCTCATCTGGT
Source organism: Hydrotaea cyrtoneurina (assembly GCA_958296145.1). Lineage (NCBI taxonomy): Eukaryota > Metazoa > Arthropoda > Insecta > Diptera > Muscidae > Hydrotaea > Hydrotaea cyrtoneurina. The sequence goes on along the minus strand of OY282514.1, from coordinate 81,856,423 downwards.
CTTTTATTTATAACTAGTAAGTTGTAATGCGCCTATGGCGCCCGTTGAAATATGGAAAAAAAATTTTGTTGAAAAAAAAAAAAATTTTGGGGAACAAAAAATTTTGTTGAAAAAAAAAATTTTTTTCTTAAAAAAAAAAATTTTGTTGAAAAAAAAAATTTTGTTGAAAAAAAAATTTTTTTCTTAAAAAAAAAAATTTGTTGAAAAAAAAAATTTGTTGAAAAAAAAAATATTGTGGAAAAAAAAATTTTGTTGAAAAAAAAAAATTGGAAAAAAAATTTTGTAAAAAAAAATTTTTGTAAAAAAAAAATGTTGGAAAAAAAAAATATTGGAAAAAAAAAATATTGGTAAAAAAAATTTGGGGAAAACAGAATTTCTGTACAAAAAAAAAATATTATTTTTTTTGGCTATTTAAATTCCTACGTACTGCGTGACAGAGTCAGTGAATCAGTGAATCAGTGTCGAGGGTAAATATATATTAAGATTGAACTTGAAACTTGTGTCATAAAGTCTCCTCAAAACCTAACCCCTTGTTCATGTCACATTATTCCGCCCCTCATCTGACATGAAATATTGAAGTTATTTTCACCTCTGGTCATATTAAATACACATGATATGTAGGACTTGCAATGTCGTTCTACTTTTCGAACCAACAAATAGAGGCGTCTTGCACATATCCCCACTTGCCTGTAACATTTCATGGAATGAGCCATTAAAAAATGTATCTCATGTTAAATGAAAATTATGAAATGTGCATTTTTCACAAACTTAATCGTCTGTTGAATACAACAACACCAATGAAAAACTGTTGCATTTCAACAAAATAACTTAATTCATATATTTATTAAAAGTGATCATTGCACACATGGAACAGCCACCGCTAACCGCTGCCATCAGACCAACGACATCATTAACGGTCGCTCTGTGTGGAAGTGGCGGTGGCACTGGCAGCAGCAATGTGCCTGCAGCACGTCAAACGGAATCCGCTGAAGCGTAAAACAATAACCGACAATATAAGCGAATGAGCGTATGAACGAACGACTGAATGCGTGTTGCTTACAATTAATTTATATTGACGGAAATTAAAATAATCAGTGGCAGTGCAACTGCCAATTTCGATGTTAATTCAATTTTTGCTGTTAATATAATAATCATATTTTGCAGCGACGTCTGCCAGTGTTGCTCGGTGCTGCTGCATCTGATATTGTTGCTCTTTCGGTTTCCACATGAAAACTATCATGTGGCATGCAACTAAATTGCCGTCTTATTGTCTTGTCTTCTCATACTTTGTATAGATTTGTCTGTGTGTGCGAGTGAGTGCTTTTGATGTTATTAAATTATTATGAACCGCTTTTATAATTAATTCCATCGTGTTTAAATGATTAAGCATTAATGCATGTTTGTTGTTGCACACAAATTGCTAGGCCATGGTATGATATTTAAACGTTGTTGAATCGCTCGGTTTTTCTTTTTTCTTTGTTAACCGACCACATTTGCTGTTAAGTGTTAAGAATGTATATGGGAAAATAACTACTTAAATTGCGATAGAAAAACGGGGATATCTTCATTGTCTAACTGCGTTTCTGTTGACCACTTGTTGCCAGTATTTTGGGAGGAAGTACGAAACTTTAAAAGAAGACTGTGGAAGCTTGCAAATTAATTCTTACCAATACCAATCGGATAACAATTGCCCAAGTTTTGGGCTAATTAACAATATACCTAAAGGGGAAAAACGGACACCCAATTTGGATTCAGGAGATCATTTTACATAAGGATCAGTGGGTTTCCTCCAAAGGAGGATTTGGTTGCGGAACAGTATGATTTTATAACGTAATGAGTTTCCGTTGAAGGATCCATGACTTACAGATTGCTCTTTTACTCGTAAAATATTTTCAAGATGGAAAAAGGGCCCCTGACTAATGATTTAGGATAGTAACCTTGACAGTCTTCCAAATTTGTATTTAAAATATTTACAAAATGATCAAATGACCATGAATAATGATTTACACATTCTTGTCAGGATAGTAACCTTCCCAGCCCCTGCCACTTACAGCACCTCTCATGACCGATAGCCACATAACCAGAGTAGGCCCTAACAAACGTCTACCAAAAGAGTTCTGCTCTCGCATGTTTACAATTTTCTAAAAATCGTCTTACAAAGCATTTCAAAAACGAATACTGCTAATTGGAAATGAAAGCTGGCCTCTGTTCAAACACCAACGTGAGCCTTCCTAGGAAGTACACGCCGGTCTTCAGCACTACGAGTAAAGTTCCGGTTGAAATACTTTTGAAATATTTCCCATTCGTTGTTTATTTTAGTTTTTTTTTTCTCACCCCTTGACTAAACGTTTAGGCAGCAACACTAATTCTCCCTCCTGCCTACAATGTTGCATTTTAAAGTAGCACCTTTAATGACAGCATGTTCACTGTACGATCGTCAATTTAGCTGAGGCATCAGAAATTCAAAAAAAAAAAAAAACCCAACATTTTCTTAAAACACAGACACCCAACACTGGTGGCACAGCGACAGGCAACTGCAGCGGCTTGGGCAGCCGTAGCAGCAGCCACGACAACATCAGCAACATCAATTTTCATTTAAGTGGAATTTATGTTATTTAATACTTCAAAAGCATGCACTTAACAGCAAACGAGCAACAGCAACATCGGCAGCAACAAAAATATGAAACATATAATGAAAAGTGCACGACTGCGAGGCTTACATAGTGATGTGACTGCAGACATACATACATACGTGGGTATGTAGGCAGCGAAGTGCATACACTGAAAGAAATAAGTGTTTGAAGACATCAAACAGTTGTGGTAACACAATTATTTGATGGTACGAATGAAAATATTTTATTGAGCTAATGAAACATTTTCATTGTTTCTATGAAACTATTTCATTGTTTCGATGAAAGTATTTCATTGTTTCAATGAAACTATTTCATTGTTCCGATGAAAGTATTTCATTGTTTCAATGAAAGTATTTCATTGTTCCAATGAAAGTATTTCATTGTTAAAATGAAAGTATTTCATTGTTCCAATGAAAGTATTTCATTGTTCCAATGAAAGTATTTCATTGATTGCTTCTATGAAACAATTTCATTGTTTCTATAAAACAATTTCATTGTTTCTATTTCATTGTTTTAATGAAAATATTTCATTGTTTCTATGAAACTATTTCATTGTTTCAATGAAACTATTTCATTGTTTCTATGAAACAATTTCATTGTTTCTATGAAACAATTTCATTGTTTCTATGAAACAATTTCATTGTTTCTATGAAACAATTTCATTGTTTCTATGAAACAATTTCATTGTTTCTATGAAACAATTTCATTGTTTCTATGAAACAATTTCATTGTTTCTATGAAACAATTTCATTGTTTCTATGAAACAATTTCATTGTTTCTATGAAAAAATATCATTGTTCCAATGAAACTATTTCATTGTTCCAATGGAAGTATTTCATTGTTTCAATGAAACTATTTCATTGTTTCTATGAAACTATTTCATTGTTTCTATGAAACTATTTCATTGTTTCTATGAAACTATTTCATTGTTTCAATGAAAGTATTTCATTGTTTCTATGAAACTGTTTCATTGTTTCTATGAAACTATTTCATTGTTTCTATGAAACTATTTCATTGTTTCTATGAAACTATTTCATTGTTTCTATGAAACTATTTCATTGTTTCTATGAAACTATTTCACTGTTTCAATTAAACTATTTCATTGTTTCAATGAAACTATTTCATTGTTTCTATGAAACTATTTCATTGTTTCAATGAAACTATTTCATTGTTTCAATGAAACTATTTCATTTCAATAAAACTATTTCATTTCAATGAAACTTTTTCATTGTTTCAATTAAACTTTTTCATTGTTCCTATGAAACTATTTCATTGTTCCAATGAAACTATTTCATTGTTTCAATGAAAATTTTTCATTGTTTCTATGAAACTACGAAGCATTTTTTTTCTTTCAGTATAAATAAACGGCAGTAGCATTATCAACAGAAACAAGAACAACAACATCGGGCAAACATTACAACAAGTTCGTTCAACTATTAATTGTGGCATGTTATGAATGGCGTCACATGAATGCATTCAATTACAATTCTCCGTCTTTGAGTTGTTTATGCCACAAATAACACCAACACCAGCACAGCGGCGACAGCTACAGCAACACACATACACACACCCGGGCAAATCATTGCTGCCGGCGGCGGCTGCCTCTCCAGTTCACAGAGTACCAGTGTGTGATGTGTATTGGTGTTGTTAATATGTTGTTGCCGCTTGTTGCTGTCGTCGTTTGTTGTCGTAGCAGCATCAGCCACCACTGCTTCAAGGGTAATGTATATAATTTCAAAGTGTTTTTTTATTTCTGCTGTTTTTTTTTCTAGACTCTTGTCGACATAACGAACTACAAATACTGTATTTATTAAAGTCACAACGACCGGCAACAACAACACCCCTAATTCCATAAAAACAAAAAAAAACATCAAACATCATCAGCGCAAAAAAAAAAAGCCGGCAATTTTACCTATGGTTGTTAATTTGTCAGTTGCGGTACATTAAATACAGCGTTTGAATACAGCGTATCATGACATACGACGAGTGCAGCAGTAGCAACATTTTGAAATGCGGTGCAATTTTGAATATTTGCAGTGTGTGCAACAGGCAATGTCCACATCGGTTTAAATTTCCACAAATCACAAAATTATATGGAATTTTCATAACAACAACATCACAATCATTGCAAACATCACTCACATTGCACAGTGACATGTGTTAGATTTTAACTCGCACAGGTAGTTTCGAAATGAAATGTCATTGGCAGAAAGATTCGGGAATGGCGAAGGAAAAAAACCAACCCAAGATACTTTTGGAACATATAGAGGAATCACAGGAAATAGAAAAATGGGAAATGGCTTAATGCGACTAATAGCTGATGGACTGCGTCTGATATTCTGCGAGCTATGACAATTATGACACACTCTCAGATCCTAACTACTTTTATCTCATCTAAATTGATCGCTTAGTATAGACATGCCTTCCAGAAGCCTATTGTGACATGCCCACCGAAGACAATCTAGAGGGAAGTTGACCTAATTCACATACGAATTTTCCCATCAGGGAGCAGCAAAGCTTTTTCTACGCCCACACATTTGCTCTGAGCGACGTAGTGACATCTCGAGTTTGCAGACTACTACTACTTGTGCAAAAAGACTTAGGTCCTCTCCTATAGCTTGTGTATATCTTCCAGAGCCAGCACGATTTTCCTCAGCTCTGTACAATGATTCCTTAAATCGAGTATATTTCTGATTTTACGAATTAATATTCTCTTGCACCTCTTTAGCATTTTCATAGCGTATCTTTCAAAAAAAAAATATTTCCCCAAATAAGGATTTTATAAAAACGTTTGATACTCATCTCACGCCTATCGAAAACAAAAATTGCACAGTGCCCCACTTACGCAAAACACATGCCACTGTTTTGTGTGGGTTTCATATATATTTGACATGCATGCACTCGTACAAGCCCATTACCATTTCGAGTTTAAAGTAAATTTATTAAAACGTGTTTCAAACACTTTAAGCACAATTTAATACAATGTGCAAATAGTTAAACGCTCAACGTGCATGTCACATTTAATCAAATACGTACATAAATACATAAACTATTATAATTTCAGCTGAATTTCGTGGGGGTAATGCTGTTAAATTGAATTGAAAGAGAGAGAGAGAGAGAGAGGGAGAGAAAAAAACAAGCTCATGTTAAAATTGTTGCAACATGGTAATTATGAAGTAAACGTTAAAGCCAATTAAACCGAAAGTGTAAAGTGTGATTTCACAGTGAGTTAGCATTTTGCCAGGCGCATTGACAATGCGAACAGTTATGCGAAAATGGTGTGAGATAGCAAAGCATATTTTTCAAAATGGAGTAATAATTTGAAGAAGGGTCTCTCTTGATACCCCTAATAATATAGGCAACCATGAAACTCTTGCCAGCAGATTAAGTAACAAAAATTCCCTTTTTGATGTTACAACCTTCATAGAATAGGCAGGGACCGTAATCATTATTATCACTATAAGAATTACTACTAATGAAGAGTATTGTGAATTTTCTTCAATGGGAATGTTTTGAGTTTTGAGTAATATTACAAAAATCAGCCCATAATCACTATTTTTAAGAAAGAAAATAAAATTCAAAAACAAGAATTATTTATGATTTTTATTTTTTTTTTCGCTCAAAATAAAACCGACTTTAAATCTTCGACTTGTGTGAAGTTTTCTGGCATTGCTGAAAATGGATCGCTTAACTTAATAAACCAAATTGTCGTATTTGGGCTTCAGAGAATCCTGAAGTAATTGAAGAGAGGTCATCTACATCCCCAAAAAGTCACTGTTTGGTGAGCTCTTTGGTCGGATGGTGTGATTGGACCTTACTTCTTCGAAAACGAGGAGGGAACGACTGCCACCGTCAATTCGGAGCGTTGTGGTCGTATGATAACCGACTTTTTTTGCATGCGACATCAACTGGCCACCCAGATCATGTGATTTGACACCATTTGACTTTTTTTTGTGACCGTGTTTATACAGAAAAACCTGTAACTATTGAGCACTTAAGAATCAACATTTGAGATGGCGCCCATAATGTCAACGTTCAAACTTTGTAATAAAAAAGAAATATAATGAAAACAAGTGGACAAATAGTAAGTTCGGCCGGGCCGAAGTTTATATACCCTCCATCATGGATTCGTTGCATTTCGATACCCATATATCCATGTTTGTCAGGGGCCGGTTTTTGGGCCGCTCGTGACCCGATAGTCCCAGGAACCCGATCACAAATTTTATCCAAATCATGAAAATAAATGCATATTTGGGTTCGCGAGAAAATTTCGTTGCATTTCGATACCCATATGTCCATGTTTGTCAAGGGACGGTTTTTGGGTCGCTGGTGACCCGATAGTCCCAGAAACCGGATCAAAAAATTTAGGCAAATCATGAAAATAAAGGCATATTTGGGTTCGTGAGTAAAATTCGTTGCACTTCGATACCCATATGCGCATGTTTATCATGGGCCCTTTTTTGGGCCCCAAGGGTCCACGGAACCCATGAGCACGCCCATTTTTGGGATTTTTCCCCCATCTATAAATTATATAAACTTAGAACAATTTTACCAAAAAAAATCAGATGTAGTGAAAAAAAATATTTGAAAAATTTGATTATGGCCGGGATATATTTAGTCCCGTAAAGGGGAACTTTTTCCCCTTTGGTCCGATATTGCCCATTCTCGAAATTAACCTGCTTATGGGCAAAAAACATCTTCCTACAAAATTTCAGCTTCTTAGCGTTGGTCGTTCGCACTCTATCGTGATTTCAACAGACAACAGACGGACAGACGGACATCGCTAGAATGTCGTAGAATGTTACACTGACCGATAATATATATACTTTATAGGGTCGCAGATCACTCTTTCGAGCTGTTGCAAACGGAATGACAAACTTAGTATATACTCCATCCTATGATGGAGTGTATAAAAAATTGAATGTGTGTATTATTTACGTTTACCTTTGGAAAACGCAAAACGGATTGCCCTTTACAATCCCTCACCCAGCAAGCAAAAAACGATGCTTGACTTCAGTCCGAGTGATACATTTTTTGGGTTTTACTCTTACTGTCTTACTTACTTACTTACTTACTTACTTACTTACTAACATTTCCTTCACAGAACATATTTTGTCAACATCGATTTCTCTCTACACATTCCAGTGAGCCCTCAAAGTACTCTCCGTCCCCATCACACATTAAGGCGTTCATGCCACTGACATCCAAGTCATTGCGATAGCTCATTAAACCCGCTGTGCTAAACACAATCATTCAATCAACAGACCCATAAATATAAATGAAACACTTTTATGTCCTACATCAACTTCGAATTCCTTTATGCATCTCAGCCGACCAATTCTGCTCCAAGTGGTATAAAAGCTTCTCAGCCCCAGCATAAAGGAATTAGTCACTGTTGTGTTCTTGGCAGTTCTGCAACAACTTCATTCACACTCTGAGAACAAAAGCAAACCCCTTAAAAGCGAATATGGTTAAATTTTGGGAGCTTTCCTTAATTTATCTGCTGCTAATCATGGAAAATGTAGCCGAGGCCTTGCGTTACTCCCAGGGAACGGGCGATGAAAATTGTGAGACGATTAAATCGGAAATTCATCTAATCAAAGAGGAATTCGATGAGCTGGGAAGGATGCAGCGCACCTGCAATGCTGATGTCATCGTCAATAAATGTGAGGGCCTGTGCAACAGTCAAGTGCAGCCATCGGTTATAACACCAACGGGGTTTCTGAAAGTAAGTTCGATGGGGAATTTTTCTAATTTTTTCTAAAATCTCTGAAATTTTTGATTTTTCCTAGGAGTGCTATTGTTGTCGCGAAAGCTTTCTGAAGGAAAAAATCATTACTCTTTCGCATTGTTATGATCCCGATGGCACCCGCCTGAACTCTCCCGAAATGGCCACCATGGATATACGCTTGCGAGAGCCCACCGACTGCAAATGTTTTAAATGTGGTGATTTTACCAGATAAATTTACCAGGATAATGTGTGAAATTTACAAATCGCTATGATGTGTCATTTTGTCGTTGTAGTGGAAATGAAATAAATATTTTCAAAGCAAAGTAAATCGTATGGCTTGAATTTAATTAGGATTTGTCCAGTTAGTTTTGTAGATAGTCCTTTAAAAGGTTTAAACGGAATACATGTGAATATTGGATTGTAGATTTGAAAAGAATTGAGAGGTCTGTCGACTGTTCTTCTGTGGGGGATTTTGAAAATAAATCTGGCCCTTCTCACTGTCTGTGAGAGGAGAGGACACCTCAGATGAACTGTCGGTCGTCAAAGGAATGGACATAAGGAACTTGAGAAACTTTATAGAGGGGACCGAATTCCTAACGTAAAAAAAGGGCCGAATTACTGGCCTAGGTGTATGTCAACGACATGAGACGGTCATTTGTACATGACCGATCCGCCATTTCAACCTAACCTAAGCTAACCTACTGTCTGTGCAATTTGGGGCATGTTCAACGTTTTCTGAGAATCTTGGTTTTAAAGCTGGGCTAAACTCAGTGAAGCTATGCGATAAAAAAGTGTCCAGCGCTCATAATCTGCTAGACCACACAAAAAACCTTCTTCTGAAAAATTATCTTTCCGGCGCTTTCGTCTTTTTCGCGGTTCAGATTCGATATCTCATCGATGTGTGTTAGACCCACATGCTCAAAATATGTTTTCCATTTAAAAAAAAAAACCAAAACTTCTTAAAAACATCTTAAGTGATGATTTGTTTTTGCGGCATAAATAAAGCTTTGAATCTATTTAATTATAATAAATTAAGCATTAATAACCCGAATGCTTCTACTCATTTCGAATTGTCTGACGAAGTATTCGTATCGACTTAAGTAGTCATCAGCCGATATCGATGACCAAATGGAGAGGCAATCAGTGTTAAAAAATCTTCAAACAAACAAATGATATTACGAGCCTACAAACAAATCGACCGCACCATATTCAAAACAGCAAAATATGGTTAATTTTAGATTATAAATTTAAGTTAGACGGACCGGACCGGGCCGGACTGTCTGTCCGCCTGTCAGCTAGACGAAAACAACAACCAATTAATGTTTGCTATTAGTTTGGATTTCTGTATGCCATTATTTTCATTATTATATATATTTTTATTAACATTTGATTAAAATTTATGTGCTGATATTTTGTGGGGTTTGATTTGATGCCCCCACCACCTTTTGTTTTTTTTATCGATATCTTCCATTCTAATCGATAAAATATACAAATAAATAAAGCGAATTTGTTTAAAAATTTTATGATACGTTAATTAGGTGGTGGTTGTTTCTGTTTCGGTTTCGATTGTGTTTTTTCGTTTGTTTTTTTATCTTCACTTCAATCTTTTTTGAGTGTGTGGTGTTTTTTTTTTGTCTCAATGGAAATTAATGGTGTTGCATAAATTAACGTGTTGGCTTTTGGAAATTTGTCAATTTGTTATCATTATATGGTTTTTTTCCCCCTGTGATTTTGTAACCGATGTTATATAAAGGGCTGAATGTCACTCTGAATTGAACAAATGATTTATAAACGAATTTGTGGCAGTGGGTTTAGCAGTTGGAGAGCAACTTTCTCGCCTCGTATCGGACGTTTCATTTTGCATAGGAAATTATCATATTTATTAGCATCTCAGTTACTTCATTTCAGTGTGAAATGTGCTTAATTAGTGTTGGGAAACCGAACACGATGCATCCTAATACGGTAGCATGAGGCTGACTAAGGGGAATTTACAAAAGTACACATTTTTTTTCTTCGGCGGACATTGTAATTTTGACTTAATATGTATTGTACGTAGTAAAACCTGGTGATGTTGGATCAAAATATAATGGATTTATCCTCGTTATGGAAATAATGGAATCGTAGAACACTCATTTACCCTTCATTACAAAGTGCGGATATTAGGAAAATATTTTTAAAAAATATCAAACATTACTAAGTTTGCTTTGATCCGATTGGCATTCAATCCTACACGGATTTAGCTAAACATTTTTAGACATTAAGCCCCCTTTGGAATTACCGGCTCTTGTAAAATTGAGGGCCACCAAAAATTTGAGTTAACATAAAATTGTTTTTCAAAACACAACTTGTGTTGTCAGCTCAGTGTTTATCCAGAAACTATAACAAATTTAATAAAATAAAATAAAATTCCAATTTTGTGGATTTTCCCTCACATATTTTAGGAATTCTGGGATTCTTTTGATTGAATTCATAAATTGTTTAAAAATTTTGGATTTCTAAATAATTAAAAATTTCCATTTTTCGGGATTTTCCATAAAAATTTTAGGAATTCTGGAAATCTTTTGATTGTGATTAATTTTTCAATTTCTAATTTATTAAAAAAATTAAAATTTTGGGGATTTTCCCTCACATATTTTAGGAATTATGGGATTTTATCGATTCTGAATAAATTTGCGATTTCCAATTTATTACAAAATAAAAATTTTGGGGATTTTCCCTCACATATTTTAAGAATTCTGGGATTTTTGTTATTGCATTTAAATTTTCGATTTCTAATCTATTAAAAAATTAAAATTTTGGGAATTTCCCCCGCACATTTTGGGAATTCTGGGATTTTGGGGGTTTTCCACACATATTTAAGGAATTCTGGGATTCATTTGATTGAATTCCCACATTGTGCTAACTTTTCTTTTTCTAATTTATTAAAAAATCCAAATTCTGGGATTCTTTTGATTGTGTTTAAATTTTCGATTTCTAATTTATTAAAAAATTAAAATTTTGTTGATTTTCTCTCACATACTTTAGGAATTCTGGTATTTCGGGGATTTTCCCCACATATTTTAGGAATTGTGGGATTCACTTGATTGAATTCCTACATTGTGTTTAACTTTTCGTTTTCCAATTTATTAAAAAATCCCAATTTTGGGGATTTTGCCTCACATATTTTAGGAATTATGGGATTTTATTGATTCTGAATAAATTTGCGATTTCCAATTTATTAAAAAATCCCAATTTTGGGGATTTTCCCTCACATATTTTAGGAAATCTGGGATTTTATTGATTCTGAATAAATTTGCGATTTCTAATTTATTAAAAATTTTAAATTTTGAGGATTTTCCCTCACATATTTTAGGAATTCTTAGGATTTATTTAATTGCATTTAAATTTTCGATTTCTAATTTATTAAAAAATTAAAGTTTTGTTGATTCTCCTTCACATATTTTAGGAATTCTGGGATTTTGGGGATTTCTCCCACATATTTTAGGAATTCTGGGATTCATTTGATTGAATTCCTACATTTTGTTTAACTTTTCTTTTTCTAATTTACTAAAAAATCCCAATTTTGGGGATTTTTCCCACAAATTTTTGGGAATTCTGGGATTCTTTGATTGAATTCCAAAATTTAAATTAAATTAATTTAAATGATGTCTAAATTTTGAGAGTTAAGGAAAAGTTCTACTTTTGGGGATTTTCCCCAGACATTTTAGGAATTTTGGGATTCTTTTGATTTCCTACATTGTGTTTAAATTTTCGTTTTCTAATGCCAAGCGCAACGTGCATGAACAATTTCAAATTAAAAGAAACACGTTTAAAATTCTGAATATTAAAAAAAAAATATATATTGATTTTCCTCTTGATTGACCGTCGAACCAATCCGAAATGGCAGGTTTATTTGCAATACCCCCACTGTGAAAGGGGACTTTTCTGTCAAATCGGTGAGCTGAGTACGATATAATTGTTTACATTTCCTAATCGGGACCTACTATTTAAAGTCAAAGGAATTTTACAAGATTCCTTGTTTTCTTTAGCTCAAATTTAGTTTTTCCTTTATTTTAAATTTCTTTTTCTATACCAAATGTATGCATGGAAATTTAGTGGACTTTCGAGATTTTCCACGATCCCCGGTTACACCCCTAGAGCTCTGACAGCTCTCCTATCATTGAATTCATAGGTTCTATCTAACAAATTTAGGCTCGAAGAAACTTTTTTAAATTTCCAAATAAAAGAAATTCTACCAGTACAAAAGCTCAACCAAGAGATTTACCCTTAGCTGAATAAAGTCTGACCTTATGCCTGATCTTTGGTTTACCTTCCCACACCTTTTGAAACTACTTTATATCACTATGACTGTATGTGTGAGTGTGTGTGTCTCTGTTTATGTCAGTTGCATTTCGTTCGATATTTTTTTTTTTTTTTGCATAATTATTTCCTGCAACTGACATACTTTTGGTTATTTATGTATGCATGTGTTTTGGTAAGGCACAACAGCAGCTACAAAAATGTTGTTAATATTAATAAACAGTTTGACATTTGCAAAAGGCTCATGTGCGATCATTTCATGGGTAACAGTGTGAGACAGAAAGACAAACGTTTAATTAATGGCTTTTGACAAACAATAATTAATCACTTCTGTTACACAGATATTGATACAGCGCAGAAAAATATGTGCATATGTATATTACAATTAACAGAGTTGCCAGCATGCTACTCATAAAATAGATTATTATTTTTATATTCACTATTTAGCTTTAGCTGCAGCAGCCAACGTTTTGCAGGTAAAACTTTCTACTTCGTCTACGCGATTTCTTGAAAAAATAACAAAACAATTATTCGCTATTATTTTTGAATATCTGTATCAATGAAGAGATTTGTTAAAATGTGACGCTCTTGCATTAACTAAACGTCTTAGAAACATTTATCAAGCATCTATAGCAAGTCGAATATATTTTAATTTATTGATTTGTTATTAATGTTTTCTTTCCCAATTTTCGATATTGTGTATTAATTTCCTCTTTGGCCCAGTTGACAACCCTTCAACACGACTACCGCACATTAACATCTACGCAAAAATGTATTGACTTTTTGTTTTTGTTGTTGCTGTTGTTGGGCTTTTACTGTTTTTGGTTTGTGGCCCACAATGTGTACTGTAGCAACTTTGTCAATGTCGCAAATGACCATATTTATTTCGTTCACAAACGTTAATGAATATTAATAAACCATAAATAAAATATGTTAAAACAGCAAACTGCTCACCGATCCGAACCGAATCGAATCGATGCCAACAACCAACAACAATGTTTCATTTTATGGATATCAGAGCAACTAAAACAACAAAGTACGTATAAATTTGTGTAAAATATTGCTTTGTCTTTTTTATATTAAAACGTTTATAAATGACTGTTAATTAATTATATTTAAAATATTTATACAAAAAAAAAACTGACACCATAATAATTATTCGCCGATACAAGTTGTGTGTGTGTGTGTGATTTTGTGTGTATGTATTGGTTTCACTCATTTGGCATGAATTGCATGCGGATGATGATAATTAATTGACATTTTGTTTCATTCGAGTATTGATTTCAAAGACCGAGACTGACTTTACAAGGCTTTGGGTTTGAGATGGATAAGGAATGTTTAAAGAAACCCTTAGAGGATTTGTGAGAGCGTTTATGGAAAAAATAGAAAAATATTGTATCCTTTTATTTAGTTATCATTGGCCAACTTTTTGTTTGAAAATTGTATTGGAAATACCATTGCGTCTAACGATGAGAGTTTCACAGACACGATAAACCTTTTTTTTGTGACGAAGCATAAACTCGGACGAAGTTTGGTGTCAGCAGGATGGAGGGTCAGATACAACAGACCACGCCGCAATCGATATTTAATCGTGTTATCAGCCATCTCGGAGATGTCAATTGGCCGCATTGAAGCTAAGTCTGTGGGGTACTGTGAGTGATCGACTACATTAAAGACTCCGGCCCTTAAGGCGAATATCAAGCAAGACATTAGTGAGCGGCCAGAGTTAAAAAATTGGGTGGACAGAACGCACCACATGCAAGATATCGTGTTCCATATGTAATGGGAATAACAAAAAAATTGTCGGTGAAAAAACAAGCGGAAAAAAAATTCCAAAAAATGGAAACTGTTTTCTAAAATCACCAAAAAAAATTAATGGAAAACTTTTTGAAAAATAAAATATTATGGATAATTTTTTTTAAAAACCTAGTATGGATAATTTAAAAAAAAAAAAAAAAATAATGGATAATTTTTAAAAAAAAAATGCTTTTCTAAAAATTTCTATAACTTCTACTACTAGATTTTTTTTTCAGATAAAACGACTTTTTCATATTTTTTTGCCCACTGCTTTTTAATCATTATTTCTATATAAACGGACTATGCAACAAAAAAAAAAATGGTCAACTTTTAAGTTCTTCCAGATCGTTACAAATAAAGTTTTGTAAAATCAGCAAAAAAAATATATAGATATTTTTTTTTTTTGGAAAAATATTAAAAATTATTTTTTTTAAAAAAAAATATTAAAAATAATTTTAAAAAAATATAAAACATAACTTTTTTTAAAAAAAAATATAATGTATAATTTTAAAAGAAAAAAAATATTATGGATAAGTTTAAAAAAAAAATTTTAACAAAAAAAAATATTATGACTAAATAATATTTTTTTTGAAAAAAAAAATATCTGTATATTTTTTTTTAAAAAAAACTATATAGATTATTTTTTTTTTTTCTAAAAAACTATATGGGTAATTTAAAAAAAAATGTTATGGATAATTTTTCTAAAAAAATCGCACAACTTCTACATTTATCCATAGATATCCTCTTTATGTGGCTTGTTGTTTTTTCCATAGTGTCAACTATTCGGAAATAAAATAAAATAAAAAAAAGGTTTTTTACATTTTATTTATGATTTTTTTTCTTTTCAGAAAATCGATTTTTTCATATTTTTTTGCCCACTGCTTTTTAACCTTCATTTTGATGTAAAAAGACATTACTATGAATCAAAAAAGATATGGTTAACTTTTAAGTTTTTCGAATGCGGTGAAAAATAAAGTTTTCTAAAATCAGGAAAAAGAAAAATTTATGTTTAATTTTCATAAAAAAAAAAATATTACGGCTAATTTTTTGAAAACATAAATATAATGGATAATTTTTTTAAAACAAAAATAAAAAAAAAAAAATTTTTAAAAAAAAATTATTATGGCTAATTTTTTTAAAAAAAATATTATAGCTAATTTAAAAAAAAAATAAATTATAATTAAATTTATTCATAGTATTTTTTTTAAAAAAAAAATGGATTATTTTAAATTAAAAATATTATGGATAATTTTTTTTTAAATATTATGGATATTTTTTTTAAAAATATAGAAAATTTTTTTTATAAAAAAAACTATGGATAATTTTTTTAAAATAAAAATATCACGGCCAATTTTTTTTTAATTTTTATTTAGACATTATGGCTAATTTTTGAAAAAAAATATAATAAATAAATTTTTTTCAAAAAAAATGGATAATTTTAAATTAAAAATATTATGGAAATTTTTTTTTAAAAAATACATGGATTTTTTTTAAAAAATATATAAAAAAAAAATTTATAAAAAAAACTATGGGTAACTTTGTTTTGAAAAAAAAATAATATTGATAATTTTTTAAAAAAAAATATTTTTGTAAAAATGGCCATAACTTTTACAGTTATCAATAGATATCCTTTTTATGTAGCTTGATGTTTTATCAATAGAATGCCAACTATTCGAAATTAAATAAAAAAAAAAGATTTTCTTAAAAACGAGTTTTTCACCTTTTTTGCCCAATGCTTTTGAATCATTATTTTTATATAAATGGACATTACTACGCAACAAAAAAAATGGTCAACGTTTAAGTTTCTCGAGAGAGTTGAGAAAAAAGTTTTCGAAAATCAGTAAAAAAAAAATTTATATGTAATTTTCTTAAAAAAAAAAATATTACGGATGATTTTTTAAAAAGAAAATACAACGTAAATTAAAAAAAAATGTATGTGGGATGCCAAATACACTAGGAAATATTATAAAAATTCCTTTGATAAAATACCACAGTTTCATTTGCGATCCTTGTTTTTCTGAATAGCCATCAATCGGAGAACATGGTAAAGGATTGTCCATAGAGTACGTGAAAACGTTAAGGATGCTGGGCAAATCTGATGAGATAATAAAGAGTCCTATGAGCCTACATTACAGTCGCTGTTAGTTTTTCTTTTAATGCGAAATTCCACATATGACCATGGTTATACAATAACAACAGAGCTTGAACGGTATTATGGAGTTGAAAGTTGTATGTTGCGTAGACACCAAGTGTGAGAAGAGAGCGGGGGGAAATCAGCAAATTTTTCGTAGTTAATTTAATTTATTGCAACATTTTTATGGGTGACTTTATTGCATAATAAAACATAATTTACAGCGCCATTGAGACTATGGATAAGGTCGTTTATAATGTTACACATACACCAACAGACACACATACAGCAGTAGCATATCCTTGCGCGCAAATACATACACATACGTACGTATCTACATAAATACAGACAATAAATTAATGGCAGCTGTACTGGCACACACAAGCTCTCACACAGCCATAAAACATTCGCATTTGTATTATAAATTTGTGGAGAGTTATGAGTGACACACCACCAATCCACCACAGCACTAACAGGACGTGCTAGAAACGAAAGGATATGGAAGAAATAATGGTTACACTGACAATGAATATTCCATTTTATTGGATGTAATTTTCCGGGTGGGGGTTTACGGAAAATTATGGCGGATTAAAGGACATTTAAATCAGTCGGATAGTTAGGCAGACGCAATCGTCGAATGGATTTACACAGCTAATTACAACGTGGGCAATGTAATGGTGATTAGTAAGCTGGGGATTTCGGTGGATTTTCAGATGAATCAGAGAGAGTGAGGACAGAGAGAGGGAGGGAGATTGAGAGGGAGGAAAGAGAGATGTACAATGGGGGTATATATAAAGTTTTGTCGGTATATCGTCCGCATCTGCAGCTTTGTCATTGGCTACTCTAAACTCATCTGCCTTAAAAATTGTCCGAAAACTAAAAAGTTATTTTGCGTGCTAAAGTCTCCTAAAATAAGCAAAAAAAAAATGTTGAGCATTATTTTCAACAAATAAAAATTTATTTTAAATTGCCTTTTTATTCGAATGTACCTTTATCATTTTGACTATAATTTTGAAAGGATGCGTACGATCAAACAATAAAATACAGTCGAACTTCCATATAGCGAATCTCAAGGGGACCAAAAAAAAATTCGTTATATAGAAAATTCGTAATATAGAATTATTTTAAAAAAAAATTATTTTTATGTATGTTGAATTTTATTTAAAATAATTGGTAATTTTTGTCTGCGTTTGATTTTTCCATTTTTCCTCTGCAATAAAAACTTCAAGCACGTTAAGAGAAGCAAATACTTTTTCAGGCACGCTATTTCTTATCTCCACAAAGTTGCGTAGTACTTCAACTGCTGATGAAGTTTGCTGAAATGTGGGCACCTCCTTCACGAGTTTTGTAACGTGTAGTCTACTATGCGAGCCTATATTTCTCTCACTTACAGAGAGTAGAAATGTGAATCTCACACACAAAAACAAATAAAAAATGAAAATATGTGTGTGTATGGTGAGAGTGAAAAATGTGTTTATGTAAAACTCGTTATACGGAGATCAAAAACGCATGAGCATTCGAGTTACGGGCGTAGAAAAAATTCGTAGTAAAGAAATATTCGCTATAAGGAAACTCGTTATAAGGAGATCAAAACATACTGAAAATTTAACGAAATTGCAGTGTTCTGGAAATAAATTCGTTATATAGAGAACTTCGTTGTACGGAAGTTCGTAATAGAGAAGTTCGACTGTATATAAATATGAAGTGTGTTATGTGAGCTAAAAATGTTGTGAACACGATCGGCGAAGACAATTTAATAAGAAAGTTTTTTGTTTGTCAAAAAAATTAAAAAAAACATTTTAATAGAAAATTTAAAAAAAATTAAAGAAAATTTAAAAAACAACTTTAAGAAAATTTTAAAAAAAAATTTAAGAAAAAAAATTAAAAAAATTTTTGAACACAATTTAAAAAAGAATTTAAAGAATATTTAAAAAGAAATTTAGAGAAAATTTAAAAAAAAATGTAATTGCCATACTTGAGGAAAATCTATAAATATGTATATTGATAAGAAAATTTATTGTTTGTCAAAAAAATTAAAAAAAAAATTTATATAAAATTTAAAAAAAATTTAAAGAAAATTTAAAAAAAATTTAAAGAAAATTTAAAAAAAAGAAAATAAAAAAAAATTTCAAAGAAAATAAAAAAAATAAAAAAAAATTTCAAAGAAAATTTAAAGAATATTTTAAAGAAAAATTAAAAAAAAATTTTAAAGACAAACAAAAAAAAATTTAAAGAAAATTTAAAAAAAATTTAAAGAAAATTTAAAAAAATATATAAAGAAAATTTTAAAAACTTTTAAAAAAAATTTAGTGAAAATTTAAAGAAAACAGTGTAAAGAAAAATTTGTTTTATTTATGAATTGAAGAAAATCTATAAATATGTATATTGATAAGAAAGTTTCTTGTTTGTCAAAAGAAAAATTTTATAGAAACATTTTATGGTAAAAAAAATTTTATAATAGAATTTAAAGAAAATTTAAAAAAAAAATTAAAGGGAATTTAAAAAATGTTAAAGAAACTTTAAAAAAAATTTTAAAAAACCAAATTGAAAATACTTTTTATTTTATTTACGAATTGCCATACTTGAAGAAAATCTATAGATATGTATAGTGATAAGAAAGTTTCTTGTTTCTCCAAAAAATTTAAAAAAATTACAGAAAATTTAAAAAAAAATTTAATGAAAATTTAAAAAAAAATTTAATGAAAATTTAAAAAAAAATTTAAAGAAAATTAAAAAAAAAAAATTAAAGAAAATTTAAAAAAAATTAAAAGAAAATTTTAAAAAAATATAAAAAAAAAAG
Source organism: Hydrotaea cyrtoneurina (assembly GCA_958296145.1). NCBI lineage: Eukaryota > Metazoa > Arthropoda > Insecta > Diptera > Muscidae > Hydrotaea > Hydrotaea cyrtoneurina. The sequence goes on along the minus strand of OY282514.1, from coordinate 81,837,032 downwards.
TTTAAACTGCATTTTATTTCATTTGCGAATTGCCGTTCTTGAAGAATATCTATATATATGTATTGTCACCTGAAATTCAAAATGACCAAACATCAAACATCAAAAATCCCAAATTCATTGATTCTTGTGAAATGACCTAACATACATGTCTCTGCAAAATTGTACTCATCAATATCGAGAATTTGTAATTTTATAGGCGAAATCTAGGACGACATGACATGTAGATTGTTTTTTTTAAAAAGGTTATTTGGTTCTCCTGAAAAGTTATGACCTTTTTTTGGTAGAAATACTACAGCACCTGCTGTCTCTCAGATGTATAGACAATCCAAGGCCATCGTTTGAAAGCAAATTTAAATTTAAATATAATATAACAAACCCTCACATTTAAGTAGATTTTCTTTAATTCAACCCACAGTGTCGTGCCCGATAATTTCAAATCGTTACTTCTAGCACCGAACCACATTCTCGCTGTGGTGGTTTCCATTTCATAATCACCAGACGCTAATACAAGTTGAAATGTATCTGAAATGTGTTCGTTAACATTACCTGTACTTGTTAAACGAAGAGAAGAAAAAAAAACAATCTAACCACACTATTTGTTGTATGTCAGTCATTAATTACACGATTTTAATTGTGGGTTATAATCCATTTTCTTCTTAACATTTACCCAGTGATTTTCTATTCAAAATGAGCGCCGCGGCGGCACATGCATGCATGCAACAGCCAACGAGGCAATCAGTCGCCTGTAACGTGTTTCTGTTCTTGATGTTTTCAGAACTAGAATAAACCGTGAACACAGAAAACTGACATTAATCATATAATTTATGATCAACATTAATTTGTATTTCAATGTATTAATTATAGGCAACGCGTACTTTTATTTATGAACAACAACACAGCTTTTTTTTCTGTGCTGAGGTAACTGAAATCGCTTTACTGACAACGAGTTCAGGTTTATTAAGCCTGAGAGAGGTTGCCCGAAAGCAAAGCTAAATAACAGATATTGAGAATTAATTATGGGCAAGAACTTCTTTTGATCTGATGGTTTCAATTGATAATCCGAGGAAAAAAATAAAATTGAGTTGGAAATAAAAACATAGCAATTACAATATAAATTAAATTTTAGCCAGTAAGTAGGCTCAAATTAAATATTAATTGAATATAGGGATATTTTAATTGATTCTATTAATTTTTTTTAATGAATTTTAAAACAAATTAACTGGCTTATTTCTGGGCTAAGAATTTTTAAGCGTCCTTTACACGATCAAAATATATGATCAGTATTAGAGAAAATTTGTGGCACATACTCGTATGAAAAAAAAGTTTAGATTTTTTTGTTCATGTATTTTGCCCAGTGTAAAGGGGCGCTTACTACCGATACCAACTCAAAGGTTGCAAAACATTTTTATTCAGTACATCATGTTCTTCTTGCAAATGCCCTACCTATCCCTTCATCCTCCTTGTGGGTTCAGGGTTTTCATTCTCCCCACCACAACCTGGTGATTTTCTGATGATTTCGTGACAGCGCTGTGCCAACAACATTTATGCAAATTCCTTGTGCAGAAATTATAATCACATGCTGCTGCTGTCTGCTTGCAACGTGGAAAACAACATAAAATTACAAAACTTGAATAATGAAGATCTAAATGATTTCAAAACTCACAATGTTTCAATTAAATTTAAATTGTATGAAATTTTACAAAGTTAACATTAAACCGAGCAGCTGCTATCGCAGCAGGACATACAGGGAGAACATGAAACAGGTTGCACCAGTGACAACAATGAATGGTGGAAAGAATGCCACCCAGTTAACAAAAGGATGCAATTATCTGGGTTTTTTTTTCCTTCAGATGTAACAAAAATATGCAAATATAAAATGGAAGTAATTTGTGGCAGACATAATTACACTATGCCACAAAAAATACAATTACAAACATTTTTGAGATCATTTGCCGTGGCCAAGACTCCAGAATTGTCTCCAATTCTGTCTCCTTCGTAGTAGGTTTAATAGGTTTAATAGAATTTATCTCTCAAGCGGTGTTCGTATCATATAAATTTGTGTGTTTGCATTAAAAATGTGTTTCACATAAACGATTTTTCAATAAAGCGGATTTTCGTTTAAGCGAAGTACGGAGCATGGAAAAATCATCCAGAACAATCGTTACTAATATTTATTTTCAATTAAACGATTTTTTCAATTAAAAGGCGAATCCGACTGTAATTCCATCAATATTTTAGAGAGAAAAAATTAAATTCAGTTAATTGGAGCTCTTCTGGTTAGAAAATTCGAGGTGTTTTTAAATGATTGAAGTGAGGCAGATCAATAATAACAATAAAAATAAAAAATAAAAAATTAAAAATAAAAAATAAAAAATAAAAAATAAAAAATAAAAAATAAAAAATAAAAAATAAAAAATAAAAAATAAAAAATAAAAAATAAAAAATAAAAAATAAAAAATAAAAAATAAAAAATAAAAAATAAAAAATAAAAAATAAAAAATAAAAAATAAAAAATAAAAAATAATTCCATCAATCTTTTAGAGAAAAAAAATTAAATTCAGTTAATTGGAGCTCTTCTGATCAGAAAATTCGAGGTGTTTTTAAATGATTGAAGTGAGGCAGATCAATAATAATAATAAAAATAAAAAAAAAAAATAAAAAATAAAAAACCAAAAATAAAAAATGAAAAATAAAAAATAAAAAAATTAAAAATAAAAAATAAAAAAATAAAAAATAAAAAAAAAAAATAAAAAATGAAAAATAAAAATGTAAAATGAAAAATAAAAATGTAAAATAAAAAATAAAAAATAAAGTATAAAAAATAAAAAATAAAAAAAAAAATTAATAATAAATAAAAAATAAAAAATAAAAAATAAAAATGTAAAATAAAAAATAAAAAACCAAAAATAAAAATTTTCCCCAGTCTTTTATTATGTATGTGGGTCAGTTCCGTTTAATCATCAAGAACACGAAAACTCTCTTTCCCGCTTTGATGTACGATCTGACATTGTAACTGAGTAGAATTCTTCGAACCAATCGAAAAGTTATGTTTTACGCGCATATTTGTGATTTCAACAGATTAATCTTGCCAGCACCAAAATGATCGATCATTTTGATAAATGACAAAAATGGTTAACCTTGATGTGATATTCACACTCGCGCCATGTTAACTAAAAGCCAAATGAATAATGGCAAATTTTTACAATTCTACGAATATGAAATTCCACCAATACAGGCTAATGTCGTGTATACTCGTATAATAGGTCAGTCGCTGTCGCTTTGTAATTTAAACTGATGTCGTTTCATTAGTTATTCCTATTGAAACGTTTTTCTCTTCTTTTTTGTGTGTGTGTGTTGAACGATAAAACGTTTATTTTGTTGGTCGTTTTTTGAGAAAATGATTGATGTCCGTCTATGTTTGGCTTAATACAAGAGCCGCCGCCAAACTAAAAACGACACGACTATTTGGTCGCCACCAAAGCTGCCAAAAAGTCATCATTACAAATTTACGATATGTGAGTGAATATTCACATATATATACATATATATATATTGCTAAATATATATACATATGTATATGTACATTGTGTTGTCTAAATGTAACCCCCCCCCCCCCCCTTTCTGTCTGGCCATTGGGGATTTAAGTGCAACACGCGCTTAACGAATTATAACGCTGTTGAATACGTTCGCCTGTTTTTTTTATTCTTCTTTGTATGCTTAAATTTAGTGAAGAATTGATTTTAAATGAGTTTTGTCAGTTGAATTCTTCGCTGGTCAAAGTCGGCAAGATGGATTGCTGCTGCTATGCTATTTCTGTTGGTGATTTATGATGTCTCTTGTTGTTGTTTTTTTTTTTAATTTCGCCACGAAGGTTTCACATTTCAAGTACAAACCAGCGTGACTGATGCAGTTAAAATATAATCAGTCATTGAATGTATGTTATTATTTAAGACTACTCACATGAAATCGTCGTGGTAATCAGTCATTGGAGATTTTCAGCAGAACTTCCGACAGCTAACTCAATTATAAGAATTACCGTTTTCCATCAACTACAAATTATATAAGAAAACACCAAAAAGATATCATTAATGGTTAATGAACGACAGAAAAAAAAACGAAATTTGATATCATTAAGGCGTCAACAAAGTGTTAGAGTCCATAATCTGAAAATAGGTTTCGAAACCCAGTTATTTAATTACTCATAAGTTCAATAAATTAATGATTCATTCATCAAACTGAGTATTTTTCCATGGCAATTTATAATTGTTTGTAAAAGGTTTGTTCGATAGGCGACCAGCGTGGAGCCAAATACCTCTGTTTAATGAAATGATTCATTTCTACCCTCGAACAACGTTGGGAAACGTTGGTTGAGAGGTGTCACGACCATTTGTCCAATTATCACCTAGAATAGTCAGCACCAATTCAAATATCACCACTTAATTTCAATTCAATTTTATAGGAATTGACTTCAATAGCGTCGTTGATATCATTGTTTTAAAATATGGACTTATTGGGAGGGGACACGCCCCTTTTTCAAATTATTTCTAAAGAGCCTGGGTAACATACTAGGTCAATTGTAACCTACTGTGAAAATTTCAGGAAGATGCGACTATTTTTATGGCTGTGATTGCGGTTTCCTTTAAAAGGGGAGTGGCACTGCCCAGTTTTCCAAAAAAAAAATGTTCTGCTTCATATCAGTATTGTGTGTACTAAACCTGTCATTTCCACCGCTAACGGTCTGTGAGATGGGTCGTTTTAAATTTTGAGGTGTGTGGGCGGGGACACGCCCATTTTTCCACACTTAATTCAAAATTGCCTGTGCATATCTCTAGGCCAACTGTTGAAAATTTCAGGAAAATCTGACTATTGCAATGACTGTTATAAGGTTTTGTTTAAAAAGGCGCGTGCCACCGCCCACTATTCCAAAAAAAAATATTTTGCTTCATATTAGTATTGTATGAACTAAATAGGACAATTCTCGCTCTAATAGTCTGTGAGTTTTACAGTTTGGGTGTGTGTGGGCGGGGTCACGCCCTTTTTTCCAAACTTAATTCCAAATTGCCTGTGCACATCTCTAGGCCAATTGTAACATACTGTGCACATTTCAGAAAGATGCTACTATTTGTAAGGCTGTTATAGCAGTTTCTTTAAAAAGGGGGAGTGGCACCGCCCACTTTTCCCAAAAAAAAATTGTTGCATAATATTAAGTAGATACACCAAACCTCACCTTCGACCCATTTAAAGGGTATGAGATATTACCCTTTCAAGTTTTGACGTGTGTGGGCGGTGACACGCCCACTTGGTGTATCAATAAGTCAACAAAAAACCTATTTTCACCACCGTGCTTGCAACTGCATTCTGTGAAATTTTCAAAACGATCGGCGGAGCCGTTTTCGGTTTTATTAACCATCAAACACAAACTCATTTTCAATTAGAAGAAGAAGAATATATCCAATTAAATTAAAAGAGTACAAATCAATTTACCAAAGAGTTAACAATAAGTTATTAAGTAAATAACAAATCAGTCAACCGATTTTCGAACAGTTACGACTTTCGCCAATTCACCACCTCCCGTGTAGAACGAAAGGACACCAGCATGATATCCAAGACACAAACCACAGCCTAGGCGAGTATCAGTGAAAGTTCTATGTCATATGCAGAGGGCGCATCGCAGATAGTGCAGAAATTCACTAATCATAAATTTGCTCTAAATCAGCAGAATAAGGAAACTTTTGGAAACTATTCAGAACAAAACTTTTGGAGAAATAAGCCAAATGTTGGGTCTACATAAATAAATCGATACTCTCCCCAAAAAAAGTTATAATCGTTAAGTCGTGACCAATATCCAGGCAGACAAATATAAAATTCCATCAAACAAAAAGGATATAAATTGAAAAATATACAAACTCACTTACCTTTTCTTACACAAAACTCAACAATCGGCATTTAATTTTAACCAAGACCGTAAGGTAAGACAGTCTTTGCAATTTTGCTTTGAACGAACACAGGAAAATCACTTCACAAACACTTTATTTTTTATTTTACCAAACATCACAACAACCCTCCCAAAAGACGTAGCGGCTGACCAAGAAGTTCTATCAACGTTTGTTGTTGTTTTCTCAGTAATTCTAATGTTTTCACAACCGAGTGCGCATCGTTCTTACACAAGCGCCACACACACACACACGCGAACACGACTTGTATACAACCAAAACGACCGACACACATGTTAATTTTATTTTCCTCGGCGAATTTTTCAACCAGTCAATAATGTTGACTTTTAACAATTGTCTTTTAATTTTTTATAAATTTTCTTATGATTTTTAAGAATAATTTACTAATTAACTCCAATTTACACGTTGACACACAAAAAGCGCGGCGGAAGAACTGATTAACTGACCTTCTTGTAGTTTTTTTATTTTCTTACACCGAATGCGAAATTTGTATGCGAGTGAAAGAGACAACTGCATGCGAACAAGTGCAATAGGATAAGGAAGATGCAACTGGTGGGAAATTAGGGAGACAAAAAATAGAAACAGGTACAAAAGGGAATGCAAATTGCAATGTTGCCATATCGATTGATTGGCAAAAGCTTATTTGCTGATATTGACATGTTGGCACAGTCGGATCTCTTTCAATGCCGATTTGAATTTAGGCGATTTAAGAAATGGTCGTTGTTACAGGACAATATTTAATGTACACAAAATACCGTTTTCGTTTTAATTTGTTGTTGTTCAACTAAGCTATTGTTGGTTCTTAAGTGCTCAAGAGTTAAAGGTTTATCTGTGTTTCGTGTCGCCCCACAAAAAAAGGCTAATGGTGTCAAATCGCATGATCTTGGTGGCCAGTTGATGTCGCCAGAACGAAAAATTAAAAAAATTAAAAAAAAAAATTAAAAAATGGAAACGTCTCTTGCAGTAAAGCTATATTTGATCGAGTTGTGTGGCATGTGGCACCGTCTTTTTTTTTTTTTATTTATTTATTTATTCATATTTATTACATTCATAATATTATGGCCTCAGCGCCTTGAAGGCATTATTGAGGCAAGCGGCAACTACATATTCTTTTTGAAACCACATATTCTCCAAGTCGTATTCTTCAATAGCCGGCAAAAAAAAGTCGATTATCATACGACCATAACGCTCCAAATTGACGGTGACAGTCTTTCCCTCGTCATTTTCGAAGAAGTAAGGTCCGATCACACCTTCGGACAAAGAGCACACCAAACAGTGACTTTTTGTGGATGTAAGGGGCTCTCTACAATTACTTGAGGATTCACAGAACCCCAAATACGACAATTTGGTTTATTAACATTCCCACCGAGTGAGAAATGTGCTTCATAACCATAATCTCCACTTAAAGCACGATATGTGGCTTTGACGGAATCATCAATTTTGCAGTAGGTTTTAATAAATTTTCATGTCCTGGCGTACTCGTCAGCTAATTCGTTGCCTTGCACGTTGCCATATCCTGCGACACTTTCCACTTATAATTTGCTCTGGCCAAAAATATATTTATATTTTATTTTTTTAAATTTGATTGGAATTCAATTACCATTCCAACATTATCCAGTGGACTGGACTATATTCTATTTATGATCCCGAGTAGTGTAGGGCATCGTAGTGTCGCCCACCACCGCCAATTAACATCTATGACTTGGCTGTTTGATCTTCATCGTCAAATGGCTCCCGGCTATGTTACTGTCACGGAGCATGTTCTTTTCCAATACAAAACAAAACATAAATATGCTCCTGCCACCGCCACTTATCACGGCTTGTTCACTAGTTTCCGCCTTTTGCTGCCCCCACCCGGCCACGGTTCATTATTAACTTTTGAAAATTATTTTACAAACGCCTCGAGGACATGATTAATTTTTCTGCATAACTTCTTTTGATCTTCTGCAAATTGATTATTTGGCAAAGCAGTGGAGTGGAAACATCCTGCGTGCGGCGTCGTACAGCAAACTCGAAAGCGAAATGGTAACATTATTAAATGTCACAAACGGATATGGCTGGAGGGCATTTGGTGTGCAAAAATGGGAAAAACAGAGAACAATTCACGATGCAAAAGAAATGGAAAGGAATAAAATTAAATTATACCGACGTAATCAATTTTCAAGCATACCACGACGCTGACGACGACAGCGATGATGATTGTGATGCTGATAGTGATAGTGAAGGTACGAGGCTTGGCCGTTGATGCTGATGACCCTCATATGTATGTATGTCTCTAACAGACATGCGAGTCCGCCTGTCAGTTTGCCATATACACACATACATATCTTCTCTTGCACCAGCAAACATCATGGCTAGAGTTGTAATAGAAATTTAATGTGGTGGGTTGCGTTGAATTTCAGGGGATTTGAAAAATTCAGAACGAGCACATCATCATCATCAGTGGGCGGCCTAAGGGGATATCTGTTAAGAATAACAACAACAAAAAACTCACTCATTGAAAATAAACTGACATTTGAAGGAGGGCCACAGAACAACAAACGCCTGAAAAGCAAATGATGACTTATGGTTTTCTGTTCTTCATTTTGGCCGAATGATAAATTGTTCCAACTAAACCCACATTCAATGGAATTCACAGAGAACATCCCCCCTCCCAACAAAGCCACATCGAATATGGAAATAACAAATTACAAGTATTAATGACTGTCTTGTATGTGTTAACTGTTGTTGTTGTTGTTGCAAAAAGTTAAACGCATGTCAGGCGAATTAATGAATGTGCAAACAAATTGCATATCACTAAAATGGAGTGGTTTTGAGTGAACTTTCTAGAGATTAGTCATGCCAAGCATTGTGTGATCTAAACTGGCAAGAGCAAGAGCAAGAGCGAGAGAGAAAGAGAAAGAGCTACAGCAAGAGTAACACCAAATGCAAAAGCAACAGCTACAGCAAGAGCAAGAGCAAGAGTAACAGCAACAGCAACAGCAACAGCAACAGCAACAGCAAAAGCAACAGCAACAGCTACAGCAAGAGCAAAAGCTACAGCAACATCAACAGCAAAATCAAGAGCAAGAGCAATGGATCGCTTAACTATCAGACAACGCGTAAAAATTATTAAAACCTACTAAAGAAATGAGGCTGGTTGTCAAACGAGGGGTGGTGTGAATTTGTGGTAAAAGAGCAAGAGCAATAACAGGAGAAAGAGCTAGATCTTTATTATCCATAATTTGATCAAAAGCTGGATCAAGAGCAAGAGCTACAGCTAGAGCAATGGATCGCTTAACTATCAGACAACGCGTACAAATTATTAAAACCTACTACAAAAATGGTGATTCTGGCACAGCCACTTATTCTGCTTTAAGAGGAGATTATGGTTTATGGTTACGAAGGACATTCCTCACTCGGTGGGTATGTTAATAAACAAAATTGTCGTTTTTGGAAAATACCAAAACCAAGACAAATCGCCTTTTCTTTTACTCTCTAATTCCATGTAAATACAAAAGAAACGGAACAATATCTACACCAAATCCTCCCGAAACAAAAACAGTAGCTCAAAAACCAGACAACAGCAACAACAAAATAAACGTTTCAAAAACAAACGTTTTCAAAATCCTATTGTTTCGCGTGCAGTTTGTTGTTTCTACGGTCTTTGGTTCGGTTTTTTTTTTTTGCGCAATATTAAGATTTATTGATTGTTTGCTAACTTGGAACAGTTAAAATGCCAGATAGCAAATAAAAACAATCATTTTTTTTTAACAAATGTCGTTATTATATTTTATTTGAAAAGATGACAATAAAGTAGCCCAGAGAACAATGTATCTTAACTTTGAATGTCGGTGACGCCGTATTCGTCTATCGGTCTGTCGAACCGACGGTCATACTTTCTGTTCACGTCGTGCCTGGTCTGAGCTTGACGGCTTCAATGGTTCAATGGTGGTGGCGTCGGCGGCGGTGTTGACGATGGCGGTAGCTTTAGCTGATGTCAAATAAATTTCAGTTGAAGATCAAATGGAGCGCCATAATGTTAAATATTGCATTAATGTCTTAAATTATTTCTAAGAATTGCTGAGGGTTTTTTTTTGTTCGTTTGTTTGTTTCTGTTTAGGCTTTTGTGGTCGATGTCGCTTTGGCTGTTTAGGAGTTTGTTTGCGTCTCACACAAATAGGATACATAAATCAAGGTCAATTTATTGAGGAATGGCTGAAAAGAAATTGTCAACTCCTGAAAGCTGCAAGCGTATTTTATGGCCACTTGAAATTGGAAAGGAAATCTAAACCTTAGTAAATCATAATGTTGAAGTTTCAATAAAAAATTTTTCCGGCTACAAAATTGTATGAGAGAAAAAAGGAATCAAAACTGTGGGAAAATATTGGAAAGTAGAAGGAAATTTTGTCCTTGTATTACGATTTGGTTACATTGTATTACGATTTGCTTAAGATACATGGGAGCACACATGGTCTCCGAGGACAGGATGAAGTCCGGCCCGCCAGGTGAGTTCTCTCACGAATTGACCACTTGTTTTTTCACAACACACTTTCGGTTGTCACAGCTCAATTCACAAAATTTCATCCCAAAAAAATCACTTTCTTTGACATCTGTATTTAGCTTTTTAATTGGAATTGTCTCCAAAGCGAGAAAAACAATTGATGGCAAATTAGCTGCAGATAGAATGGCGACTTGTTATGTACACACGGACATATTTGGTCAGTTTCAAAAAAAAAAGAAAAAAAAAACACTCTCCCATTCAACATAATTGAAACTCCACGAAAGCGCCTATTAAAAATTCCCCCAACAGCCACAACACCCAAATACGACGACTGGCAATCTATCGATATGTGGGCTGTCTGCCGCTGCCGCTGTACAACAACTTTCTGTAAACGGCAAGTGATGCAAAACCAAAACCGCAATAAAACATGACTCATATTCGCGTTAATTACACGTTGCTACGCTGTGCGAGGTACGAGGTACGAGTGGTAGCAGCAAGCCGCAATTTAAAACACAATTCAAATATGGTTTAAATGACGTTAAACAACTGTCACTTTATTTATTTTCGCTTTCATCCGCGTTGACGGCAGAATAAAATGGCGCTGCGCCTGTTGAAATGGCACAAAAAAAAAAAAGCAACAATACCAAAACAAGTTAATAGCAATTTATAGCTTGACTCAATTGACAGCATAATTTGTGCCTTTTTTGCAATTTTAATTGCCTGACAATTTGAAATACATACGTTATAAATTTAAATTTAAGTCAAATATCAACACAAAAAACATTATTCTCCCACTTAAATGAATGTTTATTATGCCAAAGCCGAAAACAGCAATGAGGCTGGCTGTCAAACGAGGGGTGGTGTGAATAAGGGCGGCAAAAAAAAACAGCGATAGAGAAATGAAATATTTGTGGTAAAAGAGCAAGGGCAATAACAGGAGAAAGAGCTAGATCTTTATTATCCGTAATTTGATCAAAAGCTGGAGCAAGAGCAAGAGTTTGGACCCTGAGTTTGGTCCAAACAGAAAGACGAATGGGAAGTTGTGCTAAACTTTTTTTAATAGAAGTGTCTAGACCCTACACGTCTACCAACCCACAAGGATACATTATACCGTTAGCCAAACGACGTCCTGATAAATTAACCGCCAAAGCTGAACTAGAATATGTTGCCAATGAAACCGTGGACAAATAGGAAAACGGGAGCAACTGGACAAGAGTTGAATCGCAAACGATATGATTTTTATACACAACGGCCATAAAATCGCTAGGATTTACGAAAAGGAAACGGCCGCTGGAAAAGGTTTTTGATAGCCATACCGGGGACCCCAGTCTATTCCAACGCCCCTCCTTGCTGCTCCATCAATAACCTACCCAAAATGATAATATTTCTTCGCCTGACCGCTGGTGTGTTTTTTTTTGTTCTGTTCCTATTTTTGGTGTTGTGTTTTTTAATTTAGATAAATTCAAGTAAAAATATACTAAAAAGTTTAAAAATTTGCATTAATTTGTTGGCTTCCATTTCTATAAGTGAAACTCATAAATTCACTTGATTACGATTTATTTCAATTCAACTTTAAGAGTGAACAACAACAACAACAAAAGAACACGACGCGACGGTCGTCCGCGATGGTCGTAAAGAAACCCACAAACAGTCATTTAAGCAAAATAGTCTTTATCATGGCGTTGTTGTTGTTGCTGTTGTTAGCGTTCGCGTTTAGCTAGAATGTGAGCGAATTAAATTTAAAATGTAAATTTTTCTGTGTTGGTCGGGTTTAAAAAAAATGAAGATGGCACATGATCGTGCGATATTTAAATGAAAAAATATAATTCACTTGTCTTATTTGGCCAGAAAAAGACAAATAACTTTTTTGCTTCGAGTGAAAAATGTTTCTGCAATAAAGTGTCACCAGGGTGGCCGAGGTGTTTGGGGGATTCTAAATGTGTGGGGCACACCTGCGTCTAGCGGGCCTCCGATTTCAAATTGGGGAATTTTTCATATATTATTTGGGGGATTTTTTTTGGTATTTTTAGGGACATTTTTATGTTGGCCTTTTTTGGAGGAGTTTTGCATATATTTTTGGGAATTGTTCATTTATGGCATTTTTCATTTTATTCTTGGGGCATTTTTCGTAAAGCTGTACAAATTCTTGGGAAAGAAAATGCCCCTCATCCAAAAAAAAAAAAAAAAAAATGAAGAATTCTCCAAAAAAAAAAACTCTTTTTGTGATGCCCGAAAAAATTGGGAAGTTTTTCATAATTTTTAGTTAACATTTAATTTTTTGCCCAAAAAATGGACAATTCTCCATTTTTTTTTATTTTTGGAGAATTTGTTGTATTTTTTTTGGGTGAGGGGCATTTTCTTTTTGGGTCATTGAATATTGTCAAATTGTCAATATAGTGAACTTCCGTAACTTGAACTTCCATGGTAACACTTCTAGTGACAGTTAAGAAGACAAATTCCCATAAACAATTTTATAAGTAATTCCATAACTCAAAGTCTCCGTGGGTGGAACTTTTCTACAGGATAATGATGGTACAAGTTATGGAAGTCAATTATATATCGTGATTTTTTCTATAATGTCGGTTTTTGGGGTACTTTTCATAATATTTAGGGGATTTTATATTTTTTCTAATTATGGGGCGATTTTTCAGAACTTTTGTGTAAATTTTAATATTGGAATTTTGGGGGATTTTTCCAGAATATTTGGGGAGATTTTCATATTGGACTCTGGGGGGAATTTTTCAGGAAATTTTCATATTGGACATTTGGGGGGATTTTTCAGAATTTTTGGGGAAATTTGTATATTGGACTTATGGGGAGATTTTTCATAATTTTTGGGGAAAGTTGCTTGTTGCGCTTTTGAGGGGATTTTTAAGAATTTTTGGGGACATTTTCATGTTGGACTAAATTTGGGATTTTTCAGAATTTGTGGGGACATTTTCATATTGGACTTTTGGGGGGATTTTCCAGAATTTTTGGGGACATTTAATATTATACTTCTAGGTGGATTTTTAAAATTTTTTGGGGAAATTTACACATTGGACTTTTGAGGGGATTTTCCAGAATATTTTTTGGGGAAAGTTGCTTGTTGGGCTTTTGAGGGGATTTTTCAGTATTTTTGGGGACATTTTCATGTTGGACTAAATTTGGGATTTTTCAGAATTTGTGGGGACATTTTCATATTGGACTTTTGGGGGGATTTTCCAGAATTTTTGGGGACATTTTAATATTAGACTTTTAGGTGGATTTTTAAAAATGTTTGGGGAAATTTACACATTGGACTTTTGAGGGGATTTTCCAGAATATTTGGAGAAATTTTCATATTTTACATTTGGGGGGATTTCCCAAAATTTTTGGGGGAATTACATATTGGACTTATGGTGGGATTTTTCATTTAAATGGGGAAATTTCGATTTTTGGGGGCGTTTTTCAGAACTTTTGGGGACATTTTCATATTGGACTTTTAGGAGGATTTTCCAAAAATTTTGAGGAAATATTCATATTGGACTTATGGGGGGATTTTTCAGAATTTGTGGGGAAATTTTCGTTATTGGACTTTTGGGGGGATTTTCCAAAAATTTTGAGGAAATATTCATATTTGACATATGGGGGGAGTTTTCAGAATTTGTGGGGAAATTTTCATATTGGACTTTTGGGGGATTTTTCAGAATTTTTGGGAAAATTTACATATTGGACTTTATTCTTAATTTTGTTGAGGCGTTTTTCATAGAGCCACATTAGCCATATCAATGTACTGTCCGGGAATCACAGACAGTCTCTGTAATGGGCAGGTGATATGTCTGCCAAGCAATTGGAAAACCGGCCACATAAAAATCCTACATGTGTCTTCAAATCCAAACATTTAATTAATTTAAAGGTTGCCTATTTTGATGCCCGATTGGTCACAATCGAAAATCATTAAATTTTGAAACATTTAATTAGAAAGTCCTATCACACCTTCCCCCTTAGCACTTACTCCAATCGAAGATGAGCAGCAAACATTGAAGAGCTGGCAACCCTTCTTGCTCTATGTTGTACTTCAACTATGCCATCATGCCATCCATGAAATAGTTAAACGTTCAACGGCATAATATAGAAAATCCATTAATATTTTACGAAAATGTTCGCATAAGCTGTGGCGTTTTGCTTCATTAATTACTTTGCCCTGGACTTGGTGGCTATGAGGAGAGTTTTTTGTGTTTTAGGTGTTCGTCGCCCATTTCTGTAGTTCGCATTTAATTCATTGTCGTTTTCGTATGTCTGCATATTTAGAAAAACGTAACACAATGTGTCACATTATACCGCTAAAGCTCATAAAACTTAAAACTTTACGAGCATTGGTGAGGTGATTTTGTTATGAACAACTACAAAAACAAAAACCCAATAACGTCTAAACGCCAACAGGCCACAGAATACGACTAGAAGACAACAACAACCAAAGTATTTAAAAAAAATCCATTTTTTTTTGCGTATAATAGAGCGACGGCATTGTCTCATTTATCATGTGCTTTGACTATGATGGCGGCTGTTAATGCCTCCTTGTTCGGCGTGTTGTGTATTCATTTCATTTGAAGTCAATCTTTGGTTATTCGATTTTTTTTTATACGCGCGATTAACATTTTAAGTTCATTTCTATGTTTGGGTTATTTGTGTCACTATAATTTATTGAAGACGGCCACAAGACGTTCGTCCGTCCGTCCCTCCGGCTCACTCCACTCTCTGCTAATATTGATAAATGGTCAGTGGTAAATTAGTGGTTTACTGTCAGTCGACAGCAGAAATGAAAAGAAACCCCACGACATAAGGCAAGGGCTTACTTACGGCGATTTTTTGTTGTCGGTCGGGGACTTTTTTTTCTTTTAGGGCCGATTGCTGTTACAACATTCGATGCATAAATTTTCGTTTATTTTTATAAATGATTTAAATTAATGCTTATATTAACTTGTGTAGGGTTAATAAATCTTTACCAAGATTTATGAATTGCTAAAGCGTAGAGTTTAATTAATTTGAATACTTTGGTGATAACAGGAAATCGCTATGGAATATGTTTTAATGAGAAACGGCCCAGCCTACTTAATACCACATCAACAATAAAATATATCGAAAAAAATATCTAAATACACCTAAATAGCAACGATTATGGTGACAGTGTTGGGTCATTTCCGAGTCAGCCTTTTTATAAAACTCTTTTAATGTTTAAGATAGAGATGAATCACTATGTTAGACAAATATGGAAGAACATCTTAGAGTGGTGCCAAAATGTTTTAAAAAAAAATCAATAAAAACACAAAAAATAACCAACCAAAACAACTGCTTACGAACTTCCCTTAACATTCATGAAGCAACAGACGGGGAACTTCTCTGAAATCTCTGAGCTGTATATGATATCACTTTTAAGTCTTACTGGCCGGGACCGGCTGTTTAAATTCGGTTCCAAATAACAAAAGCTATTTCTAGAGAAAGTTGACCGGGCTCAATGATTACTCTCTTAATTATAACAGTTGACCGTGCAGTTAAACTTCCATAACACCCGTTCGACAGTTCGACTTATGGAGAGTTTCGGTTATGGAATTGCTTATAAAATTATTTAAGCTGACAGTGCTGAGTGTACCCCCAAGTACTCAGTGTACTCCCAAGTACACAGTGTACTCTCAAGTACTCAGTGTACTCAGTGTACTGCCAATTTCTTCGATAGGCAAAATCGCCTGGACTTTGAGGAAGATATATGAAGAAGACGTATGATGATCGGCCCCTCTCTCCCATAATCATTCAGCTGACGGCAATAGCCCCAGGTTCAAGGTGATCTATTATGACACAGCATCCAAATTATTTGTGGATGTTGTCGACGACAAAACAAGAACTCAATGTAGTCTCAAGTACTTAGTGTACTCCCAAGTACTCAGTGTACTCCCAAGTACTCAGAGTACTCCCAAGTACTCAGAGTACTCCCAAGTACTCAGTGTACTCCCAAGTACAGAGTGTACTCTCAAGTACTCAATGTTTTCGATAGGCAAAATCGCCTGGACTTTGAGGAAGAGGTATGAAGAGACTTGTGATGGTCGGCGAAACTTTCCCTGATTCATTCAGCTGGCCGCAATGGCCCAATGAAAGCCCAAGGTGATCTGTTATAAAACAGTTCCAAATTCTTTCTGGCTATTGTCAGAGACAAACTGAGCAGGACAGAGCTGATCGAGTTGACCTTACTTAGAATGACAATTGAAGCCGCATTGAATATCCTTTGTAATGGGTTTAAGTGCAATCCCATCCTCGATATTAGCTTAGGGGGAATTTTTTAATAGGGCTCTAGGTAATCTCCTAGTGTGAGATAGAGTCAACAGGGAAAAAAGTAATAGGTGGATGTCCGTCCGAGACAGCCTTCAATCTACACGTATAAGGCGCCGCTCAGATAACAGTGTCTGATTGCCAGTCATGGGACATTGGGTGGAGTCGGAGTCAGAGTCTGGCAAATTTGGCCGGAGTTGAAAAATTTGATCGACTCCAAATCCAAGTTTTATGTACTTTCATTTTACTTACATAAAATAAATAAAATGTATTGAAAGCCAAGTTAATCAGTTATTATTTTTTAAAATTGTAAATATTTTCGATTATGTTGCAAATCACCCGGTTTACGCTTGGACCCAAAATTAGAATATAAATTGACCTCTGTACTGTAATTAAAATAAAAAAAAAACAAAATTGTGAACGGAAATAGAATTTTGGAAATTTTTTTATGGAACCCCTGAAGTCGGAGTCGAGCTATTCACAAAAGCTGGAGTCGGAGTCGAGCCCTGGCTGCGACTAGCAACTACTGCCACAGCCGACTCGCACAAGTCGGCTGTGACAATGAAACTGTTCTCTGTGTCTGTATTTAAAGCCAAACTCCTGAGTCTAATGCTTTTCTATAGAAGAATGAAATCTATAGAATGGAATTTTTGTATACGGCCTCAGAAGAATGTCTGCTGTTTTTAGGCCAACTTCAGCCTAGGTTTTGTTATACGTTATGCGCTATCACACAACAGACGGCCGCACATAAAAACCTCGATTATTATGATTAATTACCGTTAGCAATATTCAACCCTGGCTATGTCACTGGGTTATCTGCTGACGTCATCTCACTTATTTTCTATTTATTTTGATTTTCGTTCTTTTGTGTATGTTTTGAATTCCTTGAGAGTCTTAGCCTTAATCCCAACACGTGTCCCTCATTAGGTCTATTAAATTATGTTTTTTTTTTTTGGTTTCACATCACACTGTTTTGTTTAATCATTAATAAAACACGTTAGATTTTTGTTTTGTATTTATTCGTATTGGCATCATTAATTATTGACATCATAATAAATTAATTTAGTTAGACGATGGTTTAGCCACAGGCGAAACGGTGTCACTCAAAAGCCTCCTAATCAATAATCTGCAGATAGCATTTGGCTGTGGGAGACACGGTATGTGAGATCTATTGAGCGTGTCTCTGGTCGGATGAATAGAATTCTACAGAAACCTGTGATCGAAACAGTAAATTTGTGACATACTTATTGACATGTTGATTGACAGTGAACTCTTACTTCATTTAAACATTACAGGGGAAATGTTTCTTGTGTCTGACATTAGCAAAATTCAGCTTATGGCATTTTCTTTTCAGACCGGAAAATGTAAAAAAAAACAATGGGACTTTTTAATAGGGAGAAGAAGAAGTCAAAGAATACTTTGACTGCAATCGATACATGTTAAAAACTTCAAGATCTGTATTACATACATTTTATAACTGATCTCGAATAATAGAAACGTAAAATCTGTAAGAAAAGAAGCAGCTCCATAAAGTGTAAGCCCCAATTTACACGATTACTTTTTATAATTCTTTTGGATTTGCTTCTAAAAGTCATATGCATTTATACGTTTACTTTTTGCTTGCAACTCCGTTTGATTTTTTTCGACGTTTATAGATGAATCTTGTCGATTCGTCCAAAAACAGAATGTGTCAAGTGAAAAAAAAAAATTTTTTTTAAATAAAAAACCTCAAAATGTGTGAAAGCAAAAAGATACTATTTACAAAAAAAAAACATTTAAAAAACTCAAAAAAAAAACACATAATGTTTAAAAAAAACACAGAAATTGTCTACTCAAAAATAAATTTTAAAAAAAAAACCTCAAAATGTGTGAAAGCAAAAATAAATTTCAAAATAAATAAATCTTAAAAAAACAACAAAATGTGTGAAGTAAAAAAAAACATTTTTAAACATTAGTTTAAAAAAAACACAGAAATTGTCTACTCAAAAATAAATTTTAAAAAAAAAACCTCAAAATGTGTGAAAGCAAAAATAAATTTCAAAATAAATAAATCTTAAAAAAACAACAAAATGTGTGAAGTAAAAAAAAAAATTAAAAAAAAACCTTTAAAGCCCACGAAATTTTCAAAAAAAATATTTCTAAAATCAGAAATATTTGTAAAAAAACACACAAAAAATGTGTGAAGCAACAAAATTTTTAAAAAATCACATAATGAGTAAATAAGAAAAAAATATCCAAATTCCAAAAAAAAAAACAAACAGAAAATGTGTGAAGTCAAAAAAAAAATTCAAAAAAACATTACATTTTTTTTTTACATCGCAATCTTCAAGCAAAATAAAATTTTCAAGAAGAAAACCTCAAAATGTTTTTAAGCAAAAAGAAATTTCGGAAAAAAAAACCTTCAAAATAAAAACACAAAATGTTTTTAAAAAAACCTTTAAAAGGGAGTCCACAAAAATTTTCAAAAAAAAAATTCTGAAATCAGAAAGATGTTTAAAAAAACACAAAAAATGTGTGAAACAAAAAAATTTAAAAAAATCACATAATGGGTAAAGTAGAAACAAATTTCCAAATTCCAAAAAAAAAAAAACAAACAGAAAATGTGTGAAGTCGAAAAAAAAATTCAAAAAAACATAAAAAAATTTTTACATCGCAATCTTCAAGCAAATTAAAATTTTCAAGAAGAAAACCTCAAAATGTTTGGGAGCAAAAAGAAATTTCGAAAAAAATCTTCAAAATAAAAACACAAAATTTTTTTAAAAAAATGGGAGTCCACAAAAATTTAAAAAAAAAATTCTGAAATCAGAAAGATGTTTAAAAAAACACAAAATATGTGTGAAACAAAAAAAAAATTAAAAAATCACATAATGGGTAAAGTAGAAAAAAATTTCCAAATTCCAAAAAACAAACAGAAAATGTGTGTAGTCGAAAAAAAAATTTTTTTACATCGCAATCTTCAAGCAAAATAAAATTGTCAAGAAGAAAACCTCAAAATGTTTGGAAGCAAAAAGAAATTTCGAAAAAAACCTTCAAAATAAAAACACAAAATGTTTGAAGTAAAAACCAAAATGGGTGAAGTAGAAAAAAATTTCCAAAAAATCAAAATTTTTTAAAAAAAATCTCAAAAGGTTTGGAAGCAAAAAGTAATTTTGAAAAAAACCTTAAAAAAAAAACACACAAAATGAAAGTAGAAAAAATGTCAAAAAAATCAAAATTTTTGAAGAAAACCTCAAAATGTTTGGAAGCAAAAATAAATTTCGAAAAGAAAACCTTAAAAAACACAAAATGTGTGAAGTAGAAAAAATTTCCAAAAAATCTAAATTTTTGAAGAAAACCATAAAATGTTTCGAAGCAAAATGAAATTTCGAAAAAAAAAACCTTCAAAATAAAAACACAAAATTTTTGAAGTAAAAACAAAAACCACAATGGGTGAAGTAGGAAAAAATTTCCAAAAAATCTATATTTTTGAAGTCAAAAAAGAAAACCAGAAAATGTGTAAAGTAAAAAAAAAAATTTAAAAAAAAAACCCAAATTATTGAGTTGTGTTTTTTTCTACCTCGCAATCTTCTCTACACCTTTCGCCTACAAACTTGAAAATCATGATTTGAAAATCAAGCAAAAAGTCATGGTGTAAATCGCAATAACTCAATTAGAGTCGCCTCTCTCACAGAATCCTGTAGATATTTGACCAGGCCCAGATGAATAAGCTGTTCGCCAACCAGAGAGAGTCCCTCTGAAATGGGCACTTGTTATTTCTGTTTTCAAAATTCCAGCAAAGTGCTTTTTATGACAGCTGCAGTTCAACCTAAAAAAAAAAACATAATACTTTTTCACTAAAATGTGAAAAAATCCATAAAAAATCATAAACTTAAAAAAAAAAAAAAAAATTAAAATCGTTGTGGTTTTTACACAATCTCATTTCAAAATTCAGCTTCCTGCAAAATTACCCAAAATTCTGAGCCCTAGATGGGTCTGAAGCGTAAGTCCTGAGCAACATTTGCATGAAATAATATTTAAAAAAGTAAATGGCTTGGTTGAACATTTTATCGCTCGCCTGTTACGGTTGCAGAGCAGGCTGAAAGAAGGTCTGCAATAGCACGACAAACCACCGATATCCCACAGGTCCAAGGTGATCAGTGATAACTCTGGCTCGGGGCCCGCTCTTGCGCTGTTGCGGTTGTCAAAGACAGCATGATACTGGTGGGGAAGATGTCATGATTTCCCGTTTACTCTCTGCCATCTGCTCTTCCATATCAGCCAATCAGAGAAAAGTCTCTCTTCTATATCGTCCCATCTGTAGTTTTTAAAATATAAATCCTGTATATGTTTAAATTGTAAAATTTTCATTTTGAATCTTTTAAATGAACATGAAAAATCTGTACTATTAGATAATCTCCAGTTTCCTTGTGGTTTAATCTCTTAATTGCCTTTGCCATTTGTGACTTCCATTAAGAAGACACTTCAGTTCAACTTTTGTCGAAGCGCCAGCTGACATTTCCAACACTCAGCGCCTTATCCGCCTGAAGCATTTCCGGTCTACACGAGTGGCAAACGAAAGAAATTCCTATTTAAAATCGTTACAGCCAACGGTCAGCCATTAAAATGTGTCATACTTTTCTGCAATGCCAACAAAGAACAACCAACATAGGCAACTACCATTTGATGCCACGCCCCATAATGGCCATGAAAGAAAGAAAATATGATATGAATGCAAAAAGCACCACTCTTCTCCCAGAGTGTTTATCTTGGCGAGACTCACATGCACACACACGTACCGTCATCATTAGCTGGCCTGATGATGACCATCGATCAAAACTGTCAGCACTGTCAATCAATTTTTCGTTATTTATAGCTTAAGGTTAAAGGAAGACGTCACATTGTTCAAATTGTTTCGACAAGAAACTGCTGGAAATTGCCACGATACTCGTCGACTCGTTGCCGTCGTTACGATACAGAAATTACGATACAGAAATCAGAAGCAAATCAGAACAGCACCAGCCAGCACAGAAACCACAGCAATATCAACACATCCCCAATGTAAACTGTTTGATGGATACCGAGTAAGACCAGCCAGTTACTCGGGCCGACGGTTAGGTCTGGTCAGGCCGGCGGGGAGCTAACAACTACACATTAATATAATTTTTTTTTTTTTTTTGGTTTTTTTTTTTTTGGTGTGTCGTTTTGTTCGTTACCGACATCGTCCATCATGACGTTGTCGTCTTTGAATGATGGGTAAGCGTTAGCGGTGGTTTTTCTTTTTCCGCCGATCAAACAGCCTATGCATTTCGTCCGTCCGTCGCGACGGTCAGTCTTGAGACCCCGAGATGGATGACTGACTGGCTGGCTGGCTGGTTGGCTGTTGTGGTGGTGGCGGCGGCGGCGTTAAAGAATAAACACTACGACCATTTGGACATTTAAAACAACAACAAACACAAAAACTGTTTAACTAAAAAAAGTATGTGGCGTCAAATAGCGACAACGTCTTCATATGTTCTACCTCCCGCCCTAACCGCGGAGGAATGGTCCGAACTGTGCATTACTACGCCAGTAGAGGGGTTTGGGTGCCTTGATTTGAAGTCGCCACGTCTCCAACAATGTTGTCTGCCCGCCAGTGGCTTTTTTTTTGGGGTGAGGGTTTTGTAAGAAATTCCCTGTAATTCGTATATTTGGTGCGGTATTTATGACTGCTGCTTGTCTTGATACATAACGGAATCCATCAAAATGTTTTCTAAAGCGATTTTTCGTCGTTGTTGTTGTTTGGCATAAAATGCTTTGATTTGATAAACAAACCGACCCAGTTGGGGGGGCCCATTGGCGGTCGCCGTCTGACATACGGACGGACATAAACATACACTTAACCGCTGCGCCACATAAAGCCAATGCCGTGTTGATGGGTGGTACAACGCATACTGTGGCATTAAAACGTAAACACATCATCATCGTGGCCAACTCATATGACCACTGTCCAAAGTGTAGACACATTTGTGGCATGTGCAACCCAGCAAACAAATGTGTGACAGTCGACTGAAGCTACACACACCTTTTGGCCGGTATGCAGAGAAAAGTTTAGGCATCTGTGTTAATATCCTAAAATCCAAATATAGTTGCAGACCAAATCGTGGGGAAAGTCTATATACGATACAGAAAATCAATTGCTGAATTATCCTGACATTGTGTTTCGTCAAAACGTGACAAATGTAAGAGCGAGGCACACGCATGCAGAATGTCTCCGGGAATAGGCCAGCTACGAGGAGAGTATAAGTCTCTGACTAAGACAGACAGCCTTCGCTAGGAGAATGTAAGATCGAGGAAATCTTGGGCAGAACTACACCAATTAGAAGCCCATAACTACTTTGAGCTGGTAAACAGGTGAGCTACGAAGACAGTATAAGCCTCTGACTTGTTCATGTGAATGAGGAAACCTTGGGCAGGACTCCAACAGTAAAAAAAACCCCTCAAACAACTATGAGCAGAACAACCACACTTAACAAAATGCGGCATTTCATTGATTGGGAAAATATTTGAAAGAAAACAACAGGCCTGAAAAAAATATTTAGGGCGAGTTTACACAAGATTTTTAGAAAAATTGTGACAATTAAAAAAGGCTACAAAACGATCTTTGGCAAGGACAAAAGGCACATGTTTGAACTGTGAATCTGGTTTTGTGAATCAATTACAACATCAACAAAATTACACAGCGGCAACATTTATATAGCTTACTTTATTTGGGGAAAAAATAAAGTAAAAACTTATTTTCTGTCGTTCTGAAATGTGTTGGGCAATTTATACAGGTCAGACAATTATTTTTTAAAAAAAAATTTAATACATTTGTTCAAAATGTTTTCATTAAGAACTTCAATTAAAAAAAAATTTATTGTCTCCAATTTTTTTTGGAAATTTTCAATTTAAAAAAAGGAATTGTCTCATATTTTTTTTAAATCATAATTCGGCAGACTTGTGTAAAATTAAAAAAAAGCAAGAACAATATTTTTGTCGTTCTGGAATCGGTTGACCGATTGTTGCGAAATTTGTGTCATATTAAAGAAAATTAATTAATCGTCATTTTTTTTTTAAAAAAAATTGGACAGATTCATAATGCTTTTTTAAAAATTTAAATTTTTAAAAAAATTATGTTTTTTGAGATTTTTTTTTTAAATAATAAATCGGATGAAAACTGTCTAAAATTTGTAAAGAAAAAAACTTTATATCGTTCTGGAATGGGTTGAACGATTATTACGAAACTTGTGTCATATTAAGGAAAATTACATAATTTCCATTTAAAAAAAAAAAATTCTTCCAAAAATTAAATTTAAAAAAAAAATTGTTTTTAAGATTTTTTTTGGAACGCATGAAATCTGTCTAAGAATAAAAAAAAAATTAAAATTTTTTTTTTTTAGAAAATTAAAATTTTTTTTTTTAAAAATTCTTTATGTCGTTATGTTCTTATTAAAGAACATTATTTAACTGCCAATATATCTGATGAAAACTATATAAAATTTAAAAAAAAAACTTTATATCGTTCTGGTATGGGTTGAACGATTATTACGAAACTTGTGTCATATTAAGGAAAATTACATAATTTCCATTTAAAAAAAAAAAATTCATCCAAAAATTAAATTTAAAAAAAAAATTGTTTTTAAGATTTTTTTTGGAACGCATGAAATCTGTCTAAGAATAAAAAAAAATTAAAATTTTTTTTTAAAAAAAAAAATTCTTCCAAAAATTAAATTTAAAAAAAAAATTGTTTTTTAAGATTTTTTTTGGAACGCATGAAATCTGTCTAAGAATAAAAAAAAAATTAAAATTTTTTTTTTTTAGAGAATTAAAAATTTTTTTTTTTAAAATTCTTTATGTCGTTATGTTCTTATTAAAGAACATTATTTAACTGCCAATTTTTTTTAAAAAAAAATGGACGAAATTGTTTCAAAATGTTTTCTTTAAAAATTAAAAGTTTTAAAAAAATTATGTTTTTAGAGATTTTGCTGAAATATATCTAAAATTTAAAAAAAAAAAAATTTTATCGTTTCGAAATGGGTTAACCGATTTTTACTGAACTTGAGTCATATTAAAGAAAATTATTTAATTTACACTTTTTTTTTTAAAAATATATATTTATATATTTATAATTTAAAAAATTTATAATTTAAATAAAACTACATATGAGATTTGTTTTTAAATCATAAATCGCCTCAAATCTGTCTAAAATTTAAAAAAAAAAATACTTTTTGTCGTACTTACTTAAAAAAAATTTGACACATTTGTTCATAATGTTCTTGTTTACAAATTTAAATATTTAAAAAAAATTATGTTATGTTGTGTGATATTTTTTTTCATTCATAAACCGGCAGAAATCATTGTAAAATATAAAAAAAAAATTAAAAAAAAAAAAAAAATTTAATCATAAATCGGCAGAAATCTTTTCAAATATAAAAAAAAATGTAAAAAAAAATTAAGTAAAGAAATTAGAAAAAAATACTTTTTGTCGTATAAACAAAAAATATAAAATATAAAAAAAATTAAAAAAAAAAATACTTTTTTGTCGTTCTGGAACGTGTTTTTAAATCATAAATCGCCTTAAATCTGTCTAAAATTTCAAAAAAAAACTTTTTGTCGTTTGGGAATAAAAATTTCAAAAAAACACTTTTTGTCGTTCTTACTTAAAAAAAATTGGACACATTTGTTCATAATGTTCTTTTTTTACAAATTTAAACTTTTAAAAAGAAATTATGTTATGTGATATTTTTTTCAATCATAAATCTGCAGAAATCTGTCTAAGATATAAAAAAAAAAAAAAATTGGACAGATTTGTTCATAATGTTATTTTTTTTACAAATTTAAATTTTTAAAAAAAATTATGTTATGTTGTGTGATATTTTTTTCAATTATAAATCGTCTGAAATCAGTGTAAAATATAAAAAAAAAATTTTAATTAAAAATTAAATAAAGAAATTAGAAAAAATTTAAAAAAATACTTTTTATCGTATAAACAAAAAATATAAAAAAAAATTTAAAAAAAACATTTAAAAAAAATAAATTAGAAAAAAATACTTTTTTGTCGTTCTGGAATGTGTTGATAAATTTTTGCAAAGAATTATTTAAAATGTTTTTTTTTAAATTTTAATTCTAAAAAAAAGTATGTTGTTCCAGTTTTTTTTCTTTAAAAATCCCTATCAAGTTAAAAAAAGCAGTCAAGCAGTTAAAAAAAAAATGTGGTATTTAAAAAAAGTGAACAAAACGGTAAGCTGAAACCGCTAAATGAGAGTGTTATGCGAGTGTAGAAACGAGGCCAAACGTCAGAGCGTCATAGAAACTTCCAACCATCCGTCATGTGCGTGAAGACGAAAAAAGAAGACAACGCGGCAGTAGAAGAGAAGTAACACAAAATGTATTTTCAACTGTGGTTAATCAATCGTTTTGTTTAGACTTAAGATTGTTTTTCAGACTGTGTGGCCGTCCGTCCAGCTCACCCAGTGTCCGTCAGTTGGCTAGCCTGTCATTCCGCCATACATTTTTCATTTCATTTCAGCCGTTTGTTATGGTTTTGATTGATGTGTGGTATTTCTTTTTTTTTCTCTTTGTCAGTCGGGGCGATATTAATGTCGGCTGTTTATATACACAAAAATGAATTTGTTTTCAAATGGTTTTTGTGTTTTTTTTTGCCAAAACAAAAATTTTTATAATGGATTTTCATAAGGCCGACAGACATTCAAATGAATGTTCAGCTAAAGTTTCATGTTCGTTGAATGCTATCAATCACTTAAAATGTGTGTTAAATTAGTGTATATGTGTTTTTTTCTTTCGTTCTTTATCTTCAAATAAATGGTTTTTGAGCTGTGCGGTAAGAAGGTCTCAATTTCCGCGATGTCTACTCATACCCCAATTCATATAACGTGATTAAGCACGTGGCTTGGCGCTACCTATTAATTATTAAATGAAAAAAAAACACATTCGAAATCATTATGAAAACCTATAATTAAAATATAAGCCTTAGGTTTATTGTGATAATGGAATGGCTTTAATGATTCCCTTGTTTGGGCCATCATTCGACTGGCCCTTTGTCTGGAACTCGTTTCGATACCCATAATTATAAATCTATTAAATTGATGGCGTTATTGAAATCAGACCCAGTCTAGATGTTATGAATTACACAAGAAAATCAACTAATAGAGGAATTTAGGAGTTCGGAGATTTTCTGTAGAAAAGACCATTTACTCAATGAAGGTAATTTTCTAGTAAATACCAACATTCGGAACGTCTGAGAAAAACTTGTATAATTTAGTTTTGAAGTTGTTTGGTTTTTGTTATTGCGTTGGTCCATATTCCTAGTCCCGACTCTCTTTGTCCTCTCAATTACAATTCTCTTTGTTGACTTAAGGTAAGTTCTCCAAATTCTACATGTCCTTCGACTGCTCTATCCCGATGACTTCCCCTCTCAATAAATTCCACGAATAATAATCACATGCCCGGGGTCATTTAACATTGTCGGCTAAGTTTTCACTCCACCCAATTACTGTGTGACAATGGCCAATTTGGACGAAATCTTCCACAATCGTTGCAAAATTTATCATCCGATCAGCTCCAAAAAAAAGGAAAAAAAACTGAATTAATGGCAATTTTATGAGATGAACCCTTAAACAGCGGGAAATGTACCATCACCACTTTTAGCACCAAATAAATGAGACTAACATTTTCTTTGTATCTGTTGCTGTTGTCCAAAACCCTTCCGAAACAATCACAGCAACAACAATATTTTTGTGTCAACAGCAGCAGCATTTGCTCGTCAATCACTCTGACAAAACGACATCACATTACTTTTTTTTCTTCTTCTTTTTTTTTTTTGAGAACAAGGGAACGGGTAACGCTAGTTTGGGGGCAAAAATGTTACTTCGGGATTTAAGACATTTTCTGGCTGATTAAAAAAAAAGCAAAGAGATAGAGAGGGAGAGAGAGTATCAGTGGAGTGACAGTTCTATGCTAACATACTTTAAATGTCACAACCACAGAAGCCTTGATGGATGTCAGACAAACAGAAAAATCCATTTGAGATGGCAAAGTCGACAGAAAAATATCCTATTTTCAAAAAAAAAATTTAGCAGAAATTCCAATGGAAATGTTGTTGTCAGTTAACTCAGAGATTTAACGAAAACTTAAAGATTTGACCAAAGGTTTTTTTTTTTTTTTAATTGACTAACACTCAGGGTATGCCCCCCTATAAATGCAATGCACTGTGTTAGCGATAGGAAGGAAGGTTATTGGAGGGGGGAAAGAGGGAGTAGTGTCTGTTGACGTTGGCCTTGAATCGTCCATCGTCCGGTCAACCGGCCACGGATGGGATGAGAACAGGCAAATTGCCGAGGCAGCCCACCATTACTTGGTCGGTTTCATTCAAGGATCACTCGTTGACAAAGAGTAGCCTGGCTAGACATAGAATGGTCGTACAATAATACAACACCAGGTCCGCTAGAGTTTGCGCCATCAAATCTGAGATTAGACGTGACTAATCCTTGTACGATCTTCTTGATCAAAACAAATGATAACTGAATCCTTGACTACACTCTAGCTGGACTTAAATAATAGAGTTTGTATGAGGATCTACTTATTTATTGTAGTGTTTGTCTGCATCATATACTTACTTATTTCCCTTAACATTCCATGAATGACGAGACGGCGAACTTCTCTCGAAGTTCAGTGAGCTGTGTACAATATAATTTTAATAGAATTGCTTCGATAGAACTTCCTCACCACAGTGGGGATAAACATATTTGTTTTCGTGAACAAATCAGTCATAGATTGATGCAGTGTCACTTGAGGTGATACCGGGCCACATGGATCTACCAGTCAACTGAAGAGCAGACGACCTAGCAATGTTGGTGATGTTCTTACGGAGTTAAACATAACTCGAATAGTTGGGTATTTTCTTGTCTCTTGGGAAGATGTCTCTTGGGAAGATATCTCTTGCCTATTGTCTCTTATCTCTTGTCTTTTGTCTCTTGGGAAGATCTTTGTCTCTTGTCACTTGTATCTTGTCTCTTGGGAAGATCTTTGTCTCTTCTCTTTTGTCTCTTGCCTCCTGTCTCTTGCCTCCTGTCTCCTGTCTCCTGTCTCCTGTCTCCTGTCTCCTGTCTCCTGTCTCCTGTCTCCTGTCTCCTGTCTCCTGTCTCCTGTCTCCTGTCTCCTGTCTCCTGTCTCCTGTCTCCTGTCTCCTGTCTCCTGTCTCCTGTCTCCTGTCTCCTGTCTCCTGTCTCCTGTCTCCTGTCTCCTGTCTCCTGTCTCCTGTCTCCTGTCTCCTGTCTCCTGTCTCCTGTCTCCTGTCTCCTGTCTCCTGTCTCCTGTCTCCTGTCTCCTGTCTCCTGTCTCCTGTCTCCTGTCTCCTGTCTCCTGTCTCCTGTCTCCTGTCTCCTGTCTCCTGTCTCCTGTCTCCTGTCTCCTGTCTCCTGTCTCCTGTCTCCTGTCTCCTGTCTCCTGTCTCCTGTCTCCTGTCTCCTGTCTCCTGTCTCCTGTCTCCTGTCTCCTGTCTCCTGTCTCCTGTCTCCTGTCTCCTGTCTCCTGTCTCCTGTCTCCTGTCTCCTGTCTCCTGTCTCCTGTCTCCTGTCTCCTGTCTCCTGTCTCCTGTCTCCTGTCTCCTGTCTCCTGTCTCCTGTCTCCTGTCTCCTGTCTCCTGTCTCCTGTCTCCTGTCTCCTGTCTCCTGTCTCCTGTCTCCTGTCTCCTGTCTCCTGTCTCCTGTCTCCTGTCTCCTGTCTCCTGTCTCTTGTCTCTTGCTCTTGTCTCTTGCTCTTGCTCTATTTCTAGCTCTAGTTCTAGGCTCTTGGTATTTTCCTTCGCTCATCTTCCCATCTCTCTTCGGTAACAAACCGACCGACAAGCCTGTACGACATCTCCTGCAAATATGCCCCAGTCCGTTTTATCTCCACACAGCCTCAACTTCGCCAAACGTAAATCTTAACTTTGATACTGAATTTATGTATATTGACTTCACTTTAAATGGCAACTCTTTCGGTCTTCTTCTGTCGCCGGTTCACTTGAGTTTTAAAACGGCCTTTGCTGTTTGTGCGGCGTGCGTGTGTAAGCTGCGGATTGGATTAAATCTTAACATTGATATTCATCATTCTTTTTGGGCTTCGAATGTTGACATTTCTGTTGGTTGATTACTCATGTCAATCAAAGGTTTCAACCATGCTGCGACATCTTGTCAATCTGTGTGTCAATCCACCAAAAACGAACAGCAGCAACAACATGAGCAAACGGTGACAAGCAGCAGATACTCATTTTCAAGTGGGCACTGCTGCTCTTCCAAAGCTTTTCGACAGCAGCGTCACTCAACTGAAGTCAAGTCCGGGGAAAGGCCACAGCTACAAACTGATGACTGAGTGGCTGTTTTTGGGTTGTTTGGTTGGATGGTTGCATGGTCTGTAATCGGGGATGCGGTGGCTGTTGCCCGTTGTTGCTACAGAATGTTTACGCAAACTGTAAGCAAAACATTCAAAACGTCAAGAGATCAAGTGTACCAACTGCACTCGCATTATGCGTAGATCCAGTAGCTGCCACAACGCAAACAAACGTCTCTTTGTAGGTAAGGTATGCATAAGAAGATGGATGGACGGACGACAGATGAATGGACGGACTGGGCGACGGTCAGCATATTCGTACTCTGGCTGATGGGTCTCCCTTCAGTCATCAAAAAAGACACATGACATTCATGTTGATGTTGATGATGATGGTCATTGTATGTAAATTGAGCGGCCGTTTATTATGTTTTGAGGGGATTTAATCCTTCAACAATGAAGGGACGTCTGGATACATGTATCTACCGAGTGAATGCCTTCTCTGTTTTTCGATGGATGGATGGATGGGTGGATGACTACATGCATGATTGGCTGGCTAGATGGATCGATGGATGTGTTGTTGGCTGGGTTGGATAATCAAACGAAGGAAGTTTACAGAAGATTCAGTACACACACACAAAAAGAGCTCATCTCATTATGCGATTGTCGTTGTTGGTGCGGCATATTTTACTTTAACCTTCAGCATGTTGTGCTGATAGTTCTGTCGGTTGGTTGTAAACTTCCATAATTTGCAACAAAAATGCTTGCCGGAGATTTATAAGCAACATGATGGTGCACATAAATTGCAAACAAAACGAAAATTATAATACCATAGTGACAGCTATCCAAAAATATTCAATAATGACATGTGAAGACTGACTGACTGCCTGCCTGCCTGCCCGGCCTGACTCACCGGTATGTACGTCTAGTGCCGCCAGTTGATGATGACCCTGGCCATAATGACGATTGGCTGCGAAGGAGACTAGTCCAATGATTCCTCTTCCTCCTCCTCATCATGAGGTTGACAATGTGGACGCTGTAGCTGCTGTTGTGTGCCAATCACCACAACGACGAGGATGGTGATGATGAAGATGATGATGATGATGATGGCCTGCAGAATGACAATGACTGCTGACGGACATACGGTAGTTTGACATTTAGCTGTCATTCATTTTGGGTTGTGAACATTAAGCAACTTGTTTAAATTGTTTTCTTGCACTCTCAACAATGTTGATGATACTTTTTTTCTCGCATGCGTATTGTAAGCGTATTTGCACGCTACAATTGTCAGTTGCGATTCTGGGGGCAGAGTTGTAAATGAAAATTAAAGATGTTAATTGCGACAATTGAAAGTGTAATCATAGGGAAAATTGTGTTATTTTTTATTGTGCAAATAATACAAATGATCGTGGGCGACTTAATGCCTGATGAGGTGAGGTCGATACGATGGACTGAAGGATAGTCACTAGGGTGGAGTGAAATTCAAAAAAAAAAAGTTAACCTCGGAAAGAGATGTAGTCTGGGGTCCTAATGAGGGGAAAAATAAAGAAAAAAATTTTAAAAAAATTTTAGGGGTCGCGCCACTCCCTCGAAATTTGGAAATTATCGCTATTTTGGCGTTGATTTTAGAAAAATCCTAAAAAGTTTTATGTCAATAAATGTTTGCAATAGCGTAAACAATGAAATAAGGGCATGAAAAAATTTAAAAAAAATTTTCTCATTGTTCAAAAATTTCAAAAAGTAAAATAAGTCAAATTGTCCCTTCTTCAGAAAATTGACTGAGCAATGAAATCGCCACCAAAGCAACAAATATTAGTCGATTATCCTCATATTTGCCTCAAATACTTTTGTTTGGGCACTGAACAAGCTCAAACTTTTAAATTTCGAATAAGTTAAGTCGTTAATTTTTAGGATTTTTCTAAAATCAACGCCAAAATAGCGATAATTTCCAAATTTCGAGGGAGTGGCGCGACCCCTAAAAATTTTTTAACATTTTTTTCTTTATTTTTCCCCTCATTAGGACCCCAGACTACATCTCTTTCCGAGGTAAACTTTTTCAAATTAAAAAAAAAAACATGTTTTCACTCCACTCTAATAGTCACCCCTGAAAATAGTGGAGTAGAAAATATTGACCAAATAAATTTCCTTAGAGGGATTGAAACTTAAATAGCCCAGTCCAAGCTTATTAATTAGACATTTTTGGCGACCAAGATACACATGTTGTGTTAGTGAACCCCAGGGTGAGATGACATCTCATACATTAAGTGCAGATTCTTCCATAGCAAACTACTTGGCCGTTGTCGTCCGCCTCTTTCGCAGCCTTTCGTGCATTCATCGTTTCTCTGTTTGTGTTCTGAAACATAACGAAATTGGATTTTTTTTTTTTGGATACATCCTTTCAATTTTCGATACTTTTTTTTTTAAACGTTTTCATTGTCTCCATGTTCGGTTTGTTGTTGTTGTTGTGGTCGCTGATGTGATGGCCGTTATACATCAAAAGGTAGCCCACTTGTATGTCAAACAATTGTTGGACATTCCTTCGATTGGATTGACACAACTGATGTTTGTTTATAACCCATGACATTCTGCCGTTTTTCAGACTCAAGTCCATCACATATTTTATTGTCTTTGCAACAATTTTAAATTGCATTCCTTTTGAAACAATCGAAACAAAAAAAAATCCAGAAATTGTGAAATTTGTTTTTATATCGAAATTCAACGATGATTGGCGTGTAGTGGCGTGCGAGTTTGTATGTTTCTGTTCGTGCAGAGGGATGTCAACAATTTCCGGTGGATAATTGATGCGAATACTTTATGTGGAGAGGGGGGGGGATATTCATATGAATATATATGAGCTTTCAAGGAAAGTATTTAATACATACTTATGGAAATAAAGCATTTTTTTTTTAAACTCACCCAACAAATTTTGTCTGCGTTTTCCACTAATTGTACATATCCCAGCAAAAACTCGATAAGTACATTTCATTGGCCACTTACATTATCTGGTAATGACAAGTCTTTGCCCAGAGCATGAATTCCGAGTATATAAGAAATAAACCTCTGAGACAGCTGTCAAATTACAGAGTTGCCACTTGCACAAACAAAAAATTGCACTATATTTAAAAGGTCAGAGACAGACTTTAATAATAACTCACCAATAACGACATTGATAAGTAGTTATGGGTTGTAGATTTTTTCATAATTAAAAATGCATTTTTGTTTGTCGAATATCCAAATCTTTTGCATTTAGACACATTTTCTATATTAAATTTCTCCCCAACAATTCCTGAAAATTAAATCATCTTGTTCATATTAAGATCCGCTAGGCGTTAACAAAATTACGATTTTTTTTTTTTTTTTTTTTTGTTAACAATCTTTTTTGTCAATTTTAAAATTGTTTGCTATTTTCCAAAAAAATATTTTTTTTTTTTTGAATTTCCAATTCTTGTAGTCTTAAATTTTTTTAAACATTTTTTTCTAATTTTGAAATCGTTTGCTATTTTCAAAAAAAATATTTTTTTTTTCCATTTTCCAAATCTTTTGCTTTTGCAGTTATTTTTTACAATTTCCAAATATTAAATGTATTTTGCTATTTAAAAAAAAAAAATTATTTCAATATTTTTTTTCTTCCAATTTTTTTAAAAAATGTTTTTCCACTTTTTGAAATATTTTGCTGCTTTCAAAAGAACAATAGATTTTTTTCCAATTTCCA
This sequence comes from Hydrotaea cyrtoneurina, assembly GCA_958296145.1. Taxonomy (NCBI): domain Eukaryota; kingdom Metazoa; phylum Arthropoda; class Insecta; order Diptera; family Muscidae; genus Hydrotaea; species Hydrotaea cyrtoneurina. Next base: position 81,803,278 of record OY282514.1, on the reverse strand, counting down.
AATCATTTGCTTTGGATTTTTTTTTTTTTTTGGTTAACAATTGTTTTTTCCAATTTTGAAATATTTTGCTATTTTCAAGAAAAATATTAATTGTTTTCCCATTTCCAAATCTGTTGCTCTTGGATTTTTTTTCCAATTTCCAAATCTTAAAATTATTTCACTATTTTTTTTCCAATTTCCAAATCTTTTTGACTTTGATTTTTTTGGTTAACAATTTTTTTTTTTCCAATTTTGAAATATTTTGCTGCATTACATTTATTTTCAATCTTTTGCTTTGGATTTTTTTTTTGGTTGTCAATTTTTTTTTCAATTTTGAAATATTTTGCTATTTTCAAGAAAAATATTAATTTTCCCCATTTCCAAATCGTTTGCTCTTGGATTTTTTTTTCCAATTTCCAAATCTTTAACAATTTTTTTCCCAATTTTGAAATATTTTGCTGCATTACATTTTTTTTCAATCTATTTTTTTTTTCAATATTAAATGAAATATCCATTTCTTTTCCTACTTTTAAAAAAAAATTACAAAATCGTTTGCTCTTGCATTTTTTTTTTTTTTTTGTTTGTTACCATTTTCTTCCAATTTTGCTTTGGGTAAATATTAAGTTTTTTTTTTTCAATTTCCAAATCTTTTGCTCTTGGATTTTTTTGGACCTTTTGCTTCTCGATGTATTCTGGTATTTTCAAAAAAAAAAATTATTAAATTTCCAAATTTTTTTTATCTGTATTCAGCTATTTCCAAATTTCCAAAGCCTTTGCAATCAAAAATCTATTCAGTTATTTTTTAAAAAAAGGAATATTAATTTTTTTTTTCAATTTCGAAGTCTTTTGTCCTTGGCATTTTTTTTGTGTTTACATTTTTTTAGTTTCCTAATCTTCTGCTTTTGGAATTTCTGTGAAATGGTTTTTTCCATTTTCAAAAAAAATCTTTTGCTCTTGAAACTTTTTTTTTTGTTAAATTTTTTTTTTAATTTCCGAATCTTTTGTTCTCTGATTTTTTTTTTTTGTTAACAATTAGTTTTCTATACCTCTTGCTCTGATTTTTTCCAAAAAATATTGAAGGTTTTGCTCTTGTAATTTTTTTTTTTTGGTTAAAATTTTTTTTTTCGATTTCAAAATCTTTTGCTTTTGGGTTTTTTTTTTTTAACATTTTTTCTAATTTTCAAATCCTGGATGTATTCTGCTATTTTCATAAAAAAATATTAAATTTTTTTATTCCGCTTTCCGATGTTTTGCTCTTTGAATTTTTTTTGGTTAAAATTTTTTTCCAATTTCAAAATCGTGTGCTACATTTGACACTTACAAAAAAAATTAAATTTAAATTTTTTTCTTCCCATTTCCAAATCTTTTGCTCTCGAAATTTCTTTTTTGATTAAAATTTTTGCTCCACGAAGAATTCTGCTATTTTCTTAAAAAAAATATTAAGTTTCCAAATCTTTTGCTACATTGCTAATTTCAAAAAAAAATTTTTTATTTTTTTTTCCAATTTCCTAATATTTTCCTCTAGCATTTTTTTACATTTTTTTCGAATTTCCAAATCTTTTGCTCTTGGGTGTATTTTTCTAAATTGTGGCGCCCTTATCTGTGTTTGGGTCAATAAAATCTTTCATTCTTCAGTATCTAAACCCATTCGGTCTTAAAATCTCTCGCTTTTCGCGTTTGGTTTCCATAAAGACATGTAAGCGTGTAATTTAAAGTAGCTGAAGTCCTTTTATCCACTTCACTTTATAAACCTTCAAATTACCAACTTCCCTCCCACAATACTTTACAAATAAAAATTTTTTCAAAAAAAAAATCTCCGGCACAAAAAATTGCCGTCACGTTTGAACTTGTAACCTTTTTCAATTTAAATCTCAATTCAGTTCCGTATGTGTGTGTGCCATAAACGACAAAAAAAAAACAGAACATAAAATGAATTAACAATTGCCGTGGCGGACACAATGTTGCATGACACAATCAAATTATGTGCAGTGGCATTAATGGGAAATGCAAACATTAATCAAAAGTTGACGCTTGCAGCCATTGATGCTATCAAACAAAACTACTGTCCGCACCAAACATCAGATGACACAGCGACACACGACGTACTCTCCACAAATGGCTATAATAATATCAGCCGTAAATATGGACAAATGCCACATAATCAAATGGACAGCAGCCGAAGAAAGGACAGACGGACGGACGGACAGGCAGATGGATGGATGGATGTTAGGATGGACGGACGGACAGTCATTGTGAATACTTATAAAAAGTAATAACACATTAAACCAACAATATGAGGAGAAGACAACGATATGACAACGAACAACTATACACACACTGTGTACTTTGTGTGGCTGTGTGTAAGCGTCAAAGCTGTAAGACACACACACACACAATAGTGGCAAAAAGTGATGATGATCAGTGGTGCACAGTGAAATGGAGACCCCAGCTGTGGATAATAATAAGAGAATATTTTGTCAATTTTATTCACCATGAAGTGAGGGCCTCCATCATAGAGTAACCATCAAGTCAACTGCCAATAACTGCCCGCCACAATTTTTCAGTTAGCCCTTTATTCAGTTCTTCGGGGTCGAATCTGAAATTCCTTCCACCATGGAATGAGTAGCACAGGGGAATTGACTCCGCAGTCAACTGCAGATAAATTTAAGTTACTAGGGAACACAGCAATTCACTTAGCTGAAACAAATTTTTAACACAAAGTCTAAATATTCTATAGAACAACTGTACTCTCCACACTGCAAAAATGGGCACACTAAATTTATCTCTAGAACTAATCTAAATTCTGTTCAGGCAAACTGGAATGGGGAAATCTTTCGCCTGGTTAAATAATTAAAACATAATGAATTAAAAACTTCAACCTAATACAAAAAATAATCTGAAAGCAAAAAAAAAAGCTGGAAAAGGAGACTACTAACTGTAGAGGGGCCTAGAGCAGGAGACTACTAACTGTAGAGGGGCCTAGAGCAGGAGACTACTAATGGCAGAGGGGCCTAGAGCAGGAGACTACTAATGGCAGAGGGGCCTAGAGCAGGAGACTACTAACTGTAGAGGGGCCTAGAGCAGGAGACTACTAATGGCAGAGGGGCCTAGAGCAGGAGACTACTAACTGTAGAGGGGCCTAGAGCAGGAGACTACTAATGGCAGAGGGGCCTAGAGCAGGAGACTACTAACTGTAGAGGGGCCTAGAGCAGGAGACTACTAATGGCAGAGGGGCCTAGAGCAGGAGACTACTAACTGTAGAGGGGCCTAGAGCAGGAGACTACTAATGGCAGAGGGGCCTAGAGCAGGAGACTACTAACCGTAGAGGGGCCAGTAGCAGGAGACTACTACCGACCGGGGTAGTAGTTTCTTGCTACAGGCGACTAGTAACTACAGAGGGGTCTGCAGAAGGAGACTACCAACTTCGGAGGGTCCTATTGCTGGAGACTACTAACGACAGATGCACTTGTAGCAGGCGATTACCGTTGATATTAGGCGGGCCTGCAGTAGGAGACTACATACTCTGACAAGGTGTGCAATGTGACTGGCAACACACGGACTGTTGATCACTGAAGAGTTACGGGAACACTGAAAAATATGTCGGCCAGTACAAATGTAGGGTTGCATGTGAGAAGGTAAACTATTTAAAATATTACTATTTTCTTCTAAATTTATTCCAAATTATTTCAGCAAAAGTCCTTCACTCCCTCGCATTTATCGCCTTTCTACCCAACGATGTGAAACTCTATAGAAAACCACTGTGCCTCGGCTTTCAACTATGCAGACCTCACTGCTGATGCGGCACATTCTGTTGCCGCTGCTGACGATGATGTTGCCGATGTTGAGGCTGATGAGGAAGGAGGCTGATTCTAATATTAAGTTGGCTTTTTTTTTTGTGTAGCGTCTGCTGCCGGTTGTCTTGCGCTTTGAATGTTATGTGGTTGCCTTTGTGTCGTTCGTATGTTCAAAAGCCACCTTTTGACTACCAAAGCGTGTGCTACATGTTGTTCCTTGAGGCGCAACTGAATCGTCCTCCCAAGAACTACGACCTACCACACACACACACACACACACGGACAGCCACACATAAAAAAAGCGAAGTAGCACTACTTAAAAAAGTATGCCTAATGATAAGGTCTACAAGATTTGTTTAAACATACTATTAAAGGCAAACGTTATGAACAAAAAAAAAAACGGCCAACATCATCCAGCAGCAGCAGCAGCGATGGGTGAAATCCACTCCTTTCCAAAAGCCATGACATACACACACTGTGATTCACTCACGCAACAGGCCGAAGGCAGTAGGCATCCGAGAAGGCGCAGTACGATATGTGTACGTATGTTTTGGCCGCATGGCGAACAAAAAAAAGAGGTAATAGCAGCTTTTCACCTAAAGTGGCATCACGTTTCACATTTACAATATGACACTGTCAAGTATGCGCATACATTAGTCAGAGAGTCAAAAGGTATTTTCAACAGAAGTTGTCGTCTGTGTTGTGTTTTTTTCTTCTTCATATGTTTGTTTAGTTGGTTTTGTTGCTGCTCCTGCCGCTTGGATGTTGTTGTTGCGTCTTTGTGTCATCTTATGCCCGGAGTGCTTTCTTTAAAAAAAAGGGAATGCGCCTTTGTGTGATCGAATTTTAGGTGAATTCAGTTAATAAGTGTTAGTAAGAATTGTGCAATTAAAATGTTGAAGTTATTAAATGGACGGCCGTCATTAAACCCATTTTCGAAACCTAGTAAGATCATTAAACATTTTTCAGCGGCTGCTTCCATCTCGTAAATATTGGCGACTTTACGAGTAAGAGAGTAATCTCTAAGCCATGTAACACATCTTTAGAAAAGCATCAGCCGTTCGGAGCCGACCAGGTCCCGGTCACTGAGTATCTTAATATATATTTACCCTCGACACTGATTCACTGACTCTGTCACGCAGTACGTAAGAATTTAAATAGGCATTCTATAATTTTCTATAAATAATAATAATAAAAAAAATAATATTTTTTTTTTTTTGTACAGAAATTGTGTTTTCCCCAAATTTTTTTTTTTACCAAAATTTTTTTTTTCCATTTTTTTAGAAAAATTTTTTTTTCAACAAAAATTTTTTTTTGTACAAAATTTTTTTTCCAATTTTTTTTTTTCAACCAATTTTTTTTTTCCACAAATTTTTTTTTTTCCAAAAAAATTTTTTTTTTCAAGAAAAATTTTTTTTTTCAACAAAATTTTTTTTTTCAACAAAAATTTTTTTTTTCAACAAAATTTTTTTTCCATATTTCAACGGGCGCCATAGGCGCATTACAACTTACTAGTACACAATAATCTCCCACACAGCTCACTGATTCCAGAGAAGTTCGCCGCCTGTTCCTTCATGGAATGTTAAGGGAAATAAGTAATATATGTAAGTAAATAATTTTCACATTTTGTGAAAAAAAAAAACAAGTTTGAAAAATATTTTCACATAATTTGTCCATAATTTGTATTTTTTAAATATCCAATATTTATGTAGATTCACAACCAAGGAATATAGCAGATACATTCGGACATTGGGAAGTCATGGCTATACCATGAGACCAGTACCAAGAGAGTCAGGACACAGGAGACTATTAACGACATAGTTGTGTGTTGCAGAGGGGCCTATAGAAAGTGACTACTAATGGCAGGCGGCCTGGAGTACAGGGTAGACAGTAGAGGGGCCTATAGCAGGAGACTACTAATGACAGAGGGACCTGGAGCAGGAGACTAATAATGACAGAGGGACCTGGAGCAGGAGACTAATAATGACAGAGGGGCCTGCAGCAGGAGACTAATAATGACAGAGGGGCCTGGAGCAGGAGACTACTAACACCGTGTTACACACATTCTGTCCTATGAACCAAATTTACTTTTTCGGAAAGGGGATAAAAAATAAAAATACACGTCAGAATTTTTTTTTTTAAGTTTGAAGTATGAACCTCGTTGTGGCCTGTGTGAAAGCCTTTGGACCGATTTTTAACCCTTTTTCAGTGATCCAATCGAGCTGATTTTTTGCAGGCAGACTCGTGGAAATGTCTGTATCACGTCAAATTTTTTAAAAAAAATAGATTTTTATCAATTCTCAGATTTTCCTAAATTTTTTATTTTTTTTAATGGATATCGTTTTTTTTAAGGTTTTTGAGTTCAAAAAACATTTTCTTTTCGTAACGCTTAAGTATTTTTAAAAATTTGGAGTCTCTTCAAGTTATGCTAAGAAAAGTGAAAACAAAAATAATAAAAATTGGGGAAAATCTGAGAATTGATAAAAATTGTTTTTGAAAAATTTGACGTGATACAGTCACTTCCACTAGTCTGCCTGCCAAAAATCAGCTCGATTGGATCACTGAAAAAGGGTTAAAAATGGGTCCAAAGGCTTTCACACAGGCCACAACGAGCTTCATACTTCAAACTTAAAAAAAAAAAAAATTGTGACGTGTACATGAAAATCGCCGATACAAGTGTACTTTTATTTTTTCCCCTCTTTCCGAATATGTGCATTTGGTTCATAGGACAGAAAAAAATCTATTTTTTGTAACACGGTGTAATGGCAGGGCCTGTAGCCGAACATTTACAGATGGAAAATTTTACAGTACATATCGCTCATTTACTTGAATAGTGGCATAACTCAAAATAGTATTTTTTCAGGAGAGCCGTTTAAAATCGTCAATTTCGTCGTACTTTCCAAATATAGAAAAAGAACTACAGGCTATTTCAATAATATGGAGACCTGTCATATGAATCCATAATACTCAGTAGATCAAAAGCCAATTTAAATTAGAGATTTACAGCTTTTCCAAGAGCAAAAATATATAAAGTGAATTTTGAATTATGCCACTATTCAAGTAAATGAGCGATATGTAAAAAAACATATCGTCTGATGGCAGCTTTACCAAAGCGCCAATTCATGCTTCAATATTACGAGATAAAACAAAATATGTTAGTATTTAGCTGCAAGATACTAATTTTTTTTCTCAAGTAATTTATGAAATTGTTTTTTCAATATTCTAGAATTGTGTCCCAAGCACATAGTGATCCAAACATATTATGTTTGCACACAATCATATATATAATTGGGCCCGTTGCACGCAATCATATTTTTAACATATTGTTTTTCCGTGTATTTTTGCAAAATATTCCGAAACTCAAGCAGAAAACATCGGAGAAAATTTGTTGAGAATACGAAAACTGGGCCATACATTCTTCTGTATATAGAGGACCTTTCCTTTCTTACCATTTTCCATCACCCTACAGCAGCCACACACTTTTTTTTAAACATCTCTCCAGCTTCAGTGCCACATTAAGAAGAAGACACAGAAAAAAAAGAGCCAGCCAGCCAGCCAGCGAGCACATATCAACATGTTGTTCATGGGATGTACTTTTGGTATGTTGTACGCTGTTGATATTATAATGTCGAGTAGAGCAGCAACATTTGGCTGACGTTGTGTGTGTCGTCGACGACAACCATATGAATTCCACGAAGGAATTATTATCTCTGTTTGTTGGTTTTCATTTGTTGCTGTATAGTTTTTTTTTTTCGTTTTTCTTCTTCTTTTTTGTCGTTCTTCTTTTGCACTTTGGTTGGTTGGTCGCTGCGGTCTGCGCCTTGGTCGTCAGCACTCTTGCCATATTTGAATCGTGTTTTCCTTTTGACCAAAGACCAACGGATTCTCGGTATCATTGGGTGCAACAGAAACAGTAGTGATGGTTGCGGTTGGTGTTGTGCATGTTGCTGGTGCTGGTGCTGCCATCGTTGCATGAAGTTTTTGGTATGGCTGGGTTTGGAACGTGGAACGTGCGCTAAACGCGTAGTCAGCAGGCATCATCACTTATGATTACTACTGTTTGTATATTTCAGACAGACGACCAGACGGACGGACGGACAGACAGACATTGTCTATTATTATTGCTGTTATTTGTATGTAAACATAACTGCTGACCATAGTTAGCATTCAGGCAACACATTGTGCTAAGTGTTTCGACCATCTCATATTGCAATACGCCATCATTGCAATTGATAATAAGTTACCATAATTCTTGGTAATGTAGTTGTTATGCTTGAAATGATAGAGCTGATGATCAATTGTTTTGCAATTGCTTTTGCCAATACTTGTGTGAGGAAGCTAGACAATCGTGCTGACACTAATGTCTCGAACTTGTTTACGGGGGGGGGGGGGGGGGGGGGGGGGGGCTTTGCAGTAAGGGCCAAATATAGTCACACCTTAGCTGATTTAATATAGGGAAACACGGCGGGATGGATAAATACTTAAATGTATCGCTTTGAAAAGGGATAATTAAATGGTGTGGATAAAGCAATAGAATAGATGAGTAAGATACAATTGCAGCTAAGGCTGTAGGTGTCTTAAAATCGCCTTATACAAAGGAATTTGTATGTGAAAAAGATTTAAATTATTTCAATGATTGCCAATGTCCGTATAGAGGGCCTTGGTAGGGTTATATATTGCCATTGCTCCTATGTGGAAAACAAGGAAATTACAACTTTCTATCCTTAAGATCGTCAGCTGTTAGCATTCTTTTATTTCAGGTCTTTCTCGTCACTGCCAAATTGGCATTCCTCGTGTCCATTCCACTCAATAGCTGTTAGAGTTGTGTGTGTGTGTAACCAAGCCAATTACTCCTGCAGTACTCAGCGGAGCTTGAAAAATCAAAAGAAATCGAAAAATATTCAGAGACTTTTTTTTTGGAGGAAGAATGTCATATGGAAGTATTTTCCTCAATAGTTCCCAAATTATTGAGCAGAGCCTGATATTATTTTGACTACTCACAGACCAGATCCTGCTGCTTAAAGTCGGCTCGGAACGTCGAAGTATTTTCCTAAATAAGTTTGTCATGGCAAAGATATCAAGTCCCTCTGTGAACACATCACTCAGGAAACGCCCCCTAAGAAGGAAAATAAGGTCTCGGAAGGAGGATAGAGGGTGTAGTCTTTCTTGACATTTCTTTTGAATTCGACAATATCACAGCTGGCAGTAAAGGATATTCCACAAGTTCTAGTCTTATAAATATATTCTTTTTTGTAGTCCAGTAGAAAAGTGAACAAATGGAGGTGAAATCAAGGATGGCTTCATTAGGATTTCCCTCTAGGGAACATGTTTGGAGGAAGAATGCCTTATGGGTAGACGTATTTTCCTTACCATACCCTTAAGGAACAGTGCTCAAGTCACTAGTTCCCAAATTATTATTATTTTGACTACTCACTGACCAGAACCTGCTGCTTAAAGGCGGCCCTGAACGTCGTGGTATTTTCCTAAAGAAGTTTTTCATGGCTTAGAGATCACTCTCTTAGAGAGCACTTTAAGTCACCAGAATTAAGATAGTCGAAACCGGCTGCGGAAAAAAACTCAAATGTGCCAGGATATGAACTTTGGTTTTTTTTGTGTTAGTCGCCCACACTTCCTATGGCACCGAACGAACGACCACAATCCCCTAGACCGGATGACGGAGGACCAGGATGCGCTTATATACACACGGGGGAAAATAAAAACGGTCTCTGCAAAAAATATTTTCCAGCCCACATGTGTATGTTAAGAACATCTTCCAGAAATATTAAGTTTGGTATAGCAGCAATGTGCTCAAACATATATATGTTTGCATACAAACACATATATGTTTGTATGAAAATATTACGTTGTTTTTAAGATCTCGCCAAAGATTTCCGAACATATCTACGCATTTTGTTAAACAGTCGGAGATCTGTAAAGGATATAATTTGTATGACTACGGCCACCTAAAATTGTCAAAGTGAAAAAAAGAAATCATGAACTATGTTTTTTTGTGTGGTTGTCTCAGACACTAACTATGGCATCACACTGAGAAAAAAAACGGCTTCAAACATATTTTGCTGACAAAATACATGGTTCTCCAACAAGAGGTGTTATTTTGGTATTCAAAGAAAAGTGGAATTTTTTGAGATAAACGATCGTATGTTTATTATATCTTCAACACCTTGGGCTACAGCAGCAATATTCTCAGTTGTTCATTTGAGCGACGTGCACGAGTTTTATTCTTCACATCGCTAACTTGTACCAACAGCTCGAATTTTGCCAATATCTGTATTGCGGTCCGACAGGGTGCTTCACGACCACCCACCACCAAAAATGCTTTAGTTTTGCGAACTGTGACTGCAGTGGCCTCGTAGTGGCCTCTGTGAAAGCCTGTCGACCGATTTTTAACCTTTTTCAGTGATCCAATCGAGCTGATTTTTGACAGGCAGACTCGCAAATTTTTATCAATTCTCAGATTTTCCCCAATTTTTATTATTTTTGAAAAAAAAAATATTTTTTTCACTTTTCTTAGCATAACTTGAAGAGACTCCAAATTTTTAAACTACTTAAGCGTTGCGAAAAAAAAAATGTTTTTTGAACTGAAACTTTAAAAAAACGATAACCATTTAAAAAAAAAAAATTAGGAAAATCTGAGAATTGATAAAAATCTATTTTTTTTAAAAAAATTTGACGTGATACACACATTTCCACGAGTCTGCCTGCAAAAAATCAGCTCGATTGGATCACTGAAAAAGGGTTTAAAATCGGTCCAAAGGCTTTCACAAAGGCCACCACGAGCTTCAAACTTAAAAAAAAAAATTCTGACGTGTACATGAAAATCGCCGATACACGTGTATTTTTATTTTTTCCCCTTTCCGAAAAAGTAAATTTGGTTCATAGGACAGAATGTGTGTAACACGGTGTGTATATATTTTATAAATCTTCGGTTAAATCAAAGCTTTTTAACACTATCATGTTCTTTTTTGATTTCCGGGAAATTATTAATCCTACAATCATTATTTAATTCTGAAAAAAAAATCCATCTCATCCATTCTCATTCCTTGCTGTTCTGCAGCAACCAAATACCAAATCTCTGACAAAAACAAATCCAAACAAAAAAACAAACAAACAGAAAATGCTCATAATGCTTGTAAATGCCTTTAATCTAATTAGTTGGCCATAAAGAATGTTAATAACACCTCATATAATACATGTCCGCAAAAAGATAAACTGACAACAATTTGCTGCAGACAATGCCACAACAAAAGGCCAAACACGGCAACACAATCTCAAATGAACACAAATGACAACAATAATTATGTATGAATGTGGACAACACCAGCACCAAACGGAAAAAACAAACAACAACCACATAACGCCAAACCAACAGCTAAACGTTGCAAACGACAATCGCCCCGCCAGTAGGTAGCAGTGCTAGTGGACTGAAGTTGATGTAGGTTTTTTGTTTTTGGTTTCTGTTGCAAGCAGCAGCACATTTATAAAGACAAGAAAATCTATATTTTGAACCAAAACGAGCAACTGGAGCTGAACGAAGAACAGTGACAACAGTGGCGGCAACAACAACAACCACAACACTGATGATGAAGCAGAAAAAACCAGCGACATACTACATGCCAAAGTTAGTAAATGTAACACGGCGTTAAATTGCTATTGCAACAGTCATTCATATTGGCATTGTTGCCGGTATTGCTGTTGTTGTATATGACACCAACAGCAAAAACCCAAGACAAATAGACGGATGGATGGGAGCAGAACGGGCTGGCGAACGGACAGGCGTACCGGGGCGAAAAAAGCGACAATTACAAAACCACCAAAAAGAAAGAAAGAAAAAACCACTTGGGTGACAATAAAATATCACCAACAATTGGTAACAGCATTTGTATTTACAATCTGTCTGTCTGTCTGTCTGTAGCGTATCTGTAAACAGCAAAATACCTCCTCTGCATTAAAAGGAGTATGAATGACAGTAAAAGGAAACCAACAACAACAAACAACAACAAAAACAAACTCACCAAAGCACCGAACCAACTCGGACAATGTTAAGGAAAGTAAGTTAAGGAAATTGCTTTAGTTTTTATCTTCGTGTTAACACACAAAAACTACCAACTGGAGTTAGTAATCGGTAATTGCTGGTTTGTTTTTTCTGTTGTTCTTCTTGTAAGTCATTCACACGATGGCCATTTGTCAATAGAGTTGCCAAGTGTGGTAGATTAGAGCTCGTTAAACAGCTGGGTGAGCGAATATACCGTCCAATATGTTGCTTGAAATTCTCAGCCAGCAATGCCATATGGCACAGAGAAAGGGATTTCTTAAAGTTAAAAATGTGAAGTGATTCGAATTCAGGACCACTTTTTTATAAAATATAATTTTTTTTTAAAAAATGTCTTGGTCATGAATGGGTTAAAAAGTCAAATTTTCCATTTCATGGAACGACCCTGAAGACGATACACTGCATTTGAAAAAATGTTTCGAAAAATAAATACCAATTGCAAATGGCTGGTCCGATTTGAGATTTTTCATAGAAAATGTGTAATGAGAAATTTCAATTTTTTTTTTTTGGAGATTTTTTTTTTGGGCAATATTTTCTTAATGGAAATCGATCATATTTTTTTCTCCAATTTTTTTTTTTTTTGGAAAAATTTTTTTTTTTTGGGACAGAAGTCAATCATTTTTTTTATAATGTTTTTTTTCTGGGATATTTTTCATAATATTTTGGGCGAATTTGCATTGCAAATTTTCTTATTTTTTTTTTTTGAACAGAAGTCAATCATTTTTTTTTATAATGTTTTTTTCTGGAATATTTTTCATAATATTTTGGGCGAATTTGCATTGGTTAATTTTTCACAAAATGTTTGGGGGGATTTTTCATAATTTTTTTTTTTGGGAAATTTTCAGAATTTTTGGGTAAATTTTGAGAATTTTCATTTCTGCCATTCTTCATTTCTTGGGCGGCATTTCTGCCATTCTTCATTTCCTGGGGGCATTTCTGCATCGCTTTCCTAGGATACCAAGTGAACAGCTCTATATGAAAAAGGCCCCAAATGAAAAAATAAATTCAAACCATCCTCACGAAAAAATTCCCCAAATCATGTGTGAAAAATTCCCCAAGGGAAAATGGCCACCGCTGTGGTCGTCGTAGATCCCGCCGAGTCTTCGAGATTTCACGAATAGCATTTTGGGTGCTTTGTTAAATCTACAATCCCCTCTTTATTTAATTCCTTATCACATCAGGGACATCGTACATTTTACTTTATCGATCGAGTGTCGTCCAGTGTCTCTGTCCCCTTAACAGCCCAACCCCCTCAACAAATTATTTTTCGCAGTTATTACCAAATTTTGTCTACACAGAGTCTTTCACAACGAATGATCTGTTGGAAGTCATCCCCCCTTGGCAATCCTGCCAATAACCTCTGGTTTTTATGTTGCTGCCGCTGTCATCATTGTTGCAACCAAAATATTAACAACCATATGACCATTTGAACGTGAGTTATTTGTGGTCGCCATATTGCCAAATGTCAGTCATTCCATTGTGTTGCTCATTTGTACTTGTGCACTGTATATTATTCCTGTTTTTTCCCCCACCCCTTGTCATTGCTGTTGCTGTTGCCAGTTACTGCTGTTATGTTGTCCGGTTGATTGGTCGAACTGTGGTGCTTGAGACCGGGTCTGCGGTCTTGTGCGGCTACGGTCGATCTGTGTTGCTTTGGCTGCCAAAGTGTTGACAATTGTCGTCAATTACGTTGTTATGTCTCGCTTGTTTCATTGCTGACACATTTTATGCATTGTTCGTAGATAATGTTGCAAATAGTTTCTAAAGAAACACGGCAACAACAACACACACAGCTACAGCCGCAACTCTAGAAGCAGCAGCAGCAGCAAATGCGACCAAACGACACACACAAAAACGAGTCACAAAACGGCCAATATTTTATTGGTGTTGTTTGAGTTTTTTAATGGACATTTTGTCACAGACAAATGAGTCTGTTTGTGTTCCCTGTCGCTGCTGCTGTTGTTGTGGTGGTATTGTTGTTGCTGCTGTTGCTTTTGTTGTTTATATAAATGACAATTACTTGGAATGTTTAATTAATGCATAAATTTGTTCGGACATTTTTTTTTTGGATTTCAGGTGAAATATTTAACAAGCCGGAAAACGGGTCAATACTCAATTAGGACCGGCATATCTGTAGAGCGGGTAGTGTGCTAGATTATGGTCTTGAGGGTTGTTTGCCATTTTCGTCTGAAACACTAAACATTCTTTGTACGTGTCACTAATTCTAACTGGACTAAACTTTATGAAGTCAAGCCTGAGCAGTGAAATTGGAACAGAGTTTCAAAGAGTTTCAGACAGTGTTGGCGAAAAAATGTAACATTAGAGGCCTCTCTGGACGACCTACACTAACCAGGTAGAACACGCATCATTAGGGCGCTGTGTTTAAGAGGAAAATCTTTCGAAAATTTGAACGAACCGTAAGCAAAATGAGAGCGACATTAACGTAGTTAAGCAAATTAAAATTCTGGTCTATGTTGGCCGAATAAATTCAAACGGTCTAGCCAGAAAGCTGTAAGATCGAAATTACCGCAGCCACAGACTGAAAAGACCAACGAAATGCCCATGTGGAAGAAGAGATGAAAATCCATCGTAGCACAGACGGAAATGCAGAAAAAAATGATGGCTGTAAAAAATATTACAGGAAAATTGTTGGGGATTTTTTAATCTTTTTTTGGAAATTCTTAATTTTTAGGAAAAGCAAAAAAAGGGAAAAACTGCAAAAAAAAAAAATGTCATGCCAATTTGGAGGCATTTTTCTTTAACATTTTTTCAAGCTCCAGTATCGATCCCAAAAGATATTCCTAAAATCGCCACATTGGGGAATTTTTCCCAAAATTATTTGGGGATTTGTCAAGTTATTTGGCGAGGATTTCATTCATTTTATTAATAAATTTTCATGTTCATCTTTTTTTTTGGGAATTTTTCATCCATTTTCGGGATTTCATCATAGTTTTGATTCATTTTTAATTGGGGTAATTTATTATTGGAAATTTTGGATCAAGAGGTCTACAGTATTTGGCCCAAAAGGTATTAGTGAAATCTCTAAAATACCATTATCGCTACGACAGCCAAAATGGGGAATGCTTTCCAAAATAAATGAGGAATTTTTTAGATTTTTGCGGGGAATTTTTCATATTATTTTAGGAATTCTTAATTTTTTTATATATACATTTTCATATCAGTCTTTTTGGGGAATTTTCAATATATTTTTGGGAATTCTTCATTTTGGTCATTCTTCAGTTTTTTCATATATAAATTTTCACATTTGTCTTTTTGGGGAATTTTTCATATATTTTTGGGAATTTTCCATTTTGGTCATTCTTCAGTTTATTCATATATAAATTTTCACATTGGTCTTTTTGGGGAATTTTTCATATATTTTTGGGAATTCTTCATTTTGGAAATTTTTCAGTTTTTTCATATATAAATTTTCATATCAGTCTTTTTGGGGAATTTTTTTATATATTTTTGGCAATTCGTAATTTTTTGGTGGTTGATTTGAAAATGCCAAAAAAAAGCAAGTGAAGCCCCAAAACAATTGCACGCAAAATTGGGAAAACATTTTATTATGAAAATGTTATTTTAATAGTTTCAAGAATTTTTCAGAAATTTTTTTTAAAAATTTTTTTTGGGGGAATTTTTCATCTATTTTTAGGAATTCTTAATTCGTCTTGGTTCATTTTTAAAAAGCACATAAAACCAAAAAAAAAAAATTTTACCCCATGCAAACTTGGGGCTATTTTTCCTTAAGAAAATTTTGTTTCAAGGGGCCCAAAGTATTTAGACCAAAATTCTCGAAGACGAGACGGGCGCTATAACGTTGATGGTGGCGGTTTTTCATTGAGGATTTTTTTTTGGGGAATTTTTCATATTATTTTGGGAGTTCTTCATTTTTTTCATATATAAATTTTCACATTGGTCTTTTTGGGGAATTTTTCATATATTTTTGGGAATTCTTCATTTTGGTCGTTCTTCAGTTTTTTCATATATAAATTTTCATATCAGTCTTTTTGGGGATTTTTTCATATATTTTTGGGAATTCTTCAATTGGGGAAATTTTTCATTATGAAAATGTTGTTTTAAGAGTTTCAAGAATTTTTCATAATTTATTTTTTTGGGAATTTTTGATCTATTTTTGGGAATTCTTAATTCGTCTTGGTTCATTTTTAGAAAGGGGGCCCAAAGTATTTAGACCAAAATTCTCGAAGACGAGACGGGCGCTACAACATTGATGGTGGCGGTTTTTCATTGGGGGATTTTTCAGAAATTTTTTGGGAATTATCCATTTTTCCATAAATAAATTTTCATGTTGGAGTTTTTGGGGAATTTTTCATCTAGTTTTGAGAATTGTTAATTGTTTGAGCACTCTGAAAAAAGACGAATACAACGAAAAATTACCCTTCCTGGCCAAAAGTCAATAACAATCACTGCCAACTGGAGTTATATACAAAAACTCCCGACTGAACTTCATCTTATTTGTGTTTCTTCCTTTACCAATCGATCGAAGTATTCATATTCAAGGAACAGCTTTGATCGCAGTACTCTACGGCTGGTTGTTAGTGTGAGGGTTGCTTATGTATTTGCTTGCCTGTCCCTGTCACTGCACTCCGCCAAATCGTCACACTCTTCACACTATCCCTATCTTAAATCGAAACATAACACCAACAGGAACTGTAAATCCAAATAACCCAACAACCCGACCAAACAAAGTGCTACAATGTATCATCGGCAACCAAACGACCGTGCAGACTGTAATAAACCATATGCCGCTCCACCGGGATGACAGCATGGGAATGAGTAGAAATTTGTGGCAGTGTATCCGCCAAGAAAACAAAATTTTTATAATATTGAATACCGTCCGAAATAAATCATAAACAAAAGTGCTCCATTAAAGACGGGGCAAGAGCACCACCGACTACTACTGCTGCCGCCGCCGCCGCCGCTGCCAACGACCAGGTACTCGGTACGAGTATGTTACGTTACAGTCAAAATTGTATCTGAATGTGTATACCAGTTGCAATATATTACACAGATCCGTACACACTCGGATATTGTGCCACCGAGAATGTAGAAGTTTCGAAAAGTCTAAAAAAGAAACGTGTAACCCAAACAGGGCGAGAGATGGCGAAAACTGTTTGTTGCTGTTGTCTGGTTTTTGTAGGGGTGACAGAAGAAATGATATATGAGAACAGATTAACGTGTTCATACTCCTTCCATGGCATACGAGTACTGTCGTATTCAGTTTTTTAATATATCAAAAGAACAGCCATTGTTGCTACTGTCACTGTTCATACAAATAAACATTTGATTGGGATGTGGGTACGGAGTGTCGGGCATTGGGCACCGCCAACAATTTTCAGATTTTCTAATTATCTGAACTGATTGCAATACAATGTAAGTAAGTGGGACGACTACATGGGGGAACTTTTCCTAAAATAGTTGGGGGTTTTCCTGATTTTTTTTGGGGGCAATTTTTCATCTATTTTCGGAAATTCTTCCTTTGTTCATAAATTAATATTCATGATGATATTTTTGGGGAATTTCTCATCTATTTTTTGGGAATTCTTATTTTTTGGTTTATTTTTACAAAGCAAATGCTAAAAAATAGACCAAAACAAAGTTCATTCAAAAGGTATTCGTGACATCTCGAAGACGCAATGGGCCCTACGACGTTGGTGGTGCCGGGTTTTCGCCTGGGAATTTTTCATAAAATAATTGGGGGATTTTTCAGAATTTTTAGGGAATTCTTAATTTTGTTCATTCTTTATTTTGTTCATAAATAAATATTCATGTTGGTCTTTTTGTGGAATTTTTCATCTGTTTTTGGAAATTCTAATTTATTTGGTTCATTTTTCGAAAGCACAATGCAAAAGGTATTCGTGAAATCTCGAAGACGCGACGGGCGGTACGATGTCGGCGGCGGTAGTTTTTATTCTGGGCATTTTTTTTGTAAAATAATTCGGGGATTTTTCAAAATTTTTTGAGAACTTTTCATATACTTTTGGGAATTCATCTTTTTTGTCGATCATTTTTAGAAAAAGGAAAAATTGCCCCAAAAAAAATGACATGCAAATTTGGGGGCAAATAGCCCAAAGGGTATTCCTGAAAACTCCGAAACGCTACAGGCGCTACAACGGCTATAGTGGAGAATTTTTCAGAATATATTTGGGGATTTTTCAGTTATTTTTTGGTATTCTTCATATTGGTCATTTTTAATTTTTTCTTATACAAATTTTCTTATCAGTATTTTTGGGGAATTTTTTATATTTATTTATTTATTTATTTATTTATTTATTACAATACAAAGTAAATTTATATTATAATTTTGGGTCCAAGGGTAAACCGGGTGACAAAGACCATATGTTTAGATTTTTGCAGCGACAGACCAAAGCCTCTGGTGGGAATCGAACCCACAACCCCCACGCTGATAGGCAAGCACGCTAACAACTCGCCTACCGGGGCGCTTAATTTTTTATATATTTTTGGGAATTTCAGAAAAAAAAAAAGGGATTTGTCAGATTTTTTTTTTAGGAAATTTTTCATATATTTTTGGGTATTCTTCATTTTGGTCATTCTTAATTTTTTCGTATATAAATTTTCATATTGGGCTTTTTGGGATTTTTTCATCTATTTTTAGGAATATAAATTTTTTCTTTTTTTTTGGGAATTTCAGAAAATAAATGAGGGATTTGTCAGATTTTTTTTGGGGATTTTTTTCATTTATTTTTGGGAATTCTTAACTTTTTCTTTTATAAATTTTCATATTGGACTTTTTGGGGAATTTTTCATATATTTTTGTGAATTCTTAATTTTTTTGATTAATTTTTAGAAAAATACAAAAAAAAACCACGAACAATTGGGGCCATTTTTCATGCGGAAAATTTTGTTTCAAGACCAATTTGTGGTTACCCTGTACTCTGACTTTATCAGGGCAATGAGTGCGATGAATGTTAGTAATACTCCTAATGTGTTGAACCGATTGCCATGAAATATATGGAGGTGTGTGGAGGAGGAGCAAAACTTTCAAAGCAATTCAAGGTAAAATACAGTTCATCAAAGTTTAGGCCTCTTCCGATTCATTTCATTAGGCGCCCATATGTCGCAAGACTTCTCAATATCCTTTGTAATACCACATTATCCATTGGGTTTGCCATCCCCGGTTTTTTTTTCACCATAGTTATGTCTTTTGTCCTGTTTGTATGTATGATCACTTTTCGTATGTATTTGTTTACATATGTGTGTGTGGTTTATATGACTTATAGATATTGTTTTACATAATGTATGTATTTATTTATGTTCAAAAATAAAATTTATGACATTTATCCATTGTCATAAATTGTTGCAATGACATTTCTGCACACACACACACACATACACTCACAAACGGTCACAACCAGAGTACATACATACATACAGATGTGTGGACTCTACTGAAAGCCAAAAAGAATAACTGCAGTTTAAAATTTTTAACAACCAATTGTATTATCGCATTGGGTTAATATTCCTTGGATGGTTGGCCGCCTTTTTGTTCGCTCTCTCCCCCGGTCCCCACGGCGCTGCAGTCCTGTGCTGTCAGTTCGGCATGTGATAGCTTGGTTTGGCAGTCAAATGGACAGCAGGGACGGATGGACGGCCGGACAGACAACCGGATAAAATAGACAGTCATGCACATGCATGTGCATGTTTTACATTCATTGTACATTTTAACGTTTTTATATTGATTGCATTCGTATCGTATCATATCGTGCGAGTAGTGCACTTTTGGGCATTGGGTGGCCAAATGTTCACATGTTGGCCATCATAAATAATAACAGCAATGGCCGGCCAACAACAACAGCAGCAACGACAACGACAGCGACGGCAACAAAAGCCATAATGATTTATGCATGTAATATATTTTGTTTATTAGTTTGTCAATTAAACTGGTCAAACAGGCAACAATGGCCCCATAATGAGGCTTTTGTTAAGTTAATTAATTTATATGATTTATGACTGAGGACTAGACGCAGGCAATTTGATCCTTTTTTCTCTGTGTGTGTGTGTGTGTGTGAGTGTGTTGCATAGACCTAATGCTGTCGGTCGTTGTCGTTGCAACATAATGTGCTGATATTATGTGATGACAGTTTGAATGATACATGCGTCCATGCCACTGCATATTTCAATTACATTTTGAGGTTTTTGTGATATTGATTACAGACCATTAAATAATGTATGGTCCGATTTGTTGTGTTTTTGGGGGGACCGAAATAAATAAATTGTGCGTAAGTGGTGGATTAGAGAAACCCTTTGGTTGTCGATTGTAGGCGCCTGGATTTGTAAGGAAGAAAATGGAGAGATAAGGCACAGAGGTTGGCAATTTAATTGATTTTGGTTTACAGGCAACTCAATTGTCAATGTATTTCTGATTTCAAAATGAATAAAGGTAAACAAAATATCCAATTGGTGTATTTTAATGGAACATGAAGGATTGTACTTTCAAATAATAAAAGAAATTTGAGAAAATATCCAGTGGTTTTTTCTGTTAAAAAAACTAATGGATATTTTATTTCTATTAAAAAAAAACTAATTGATATTTTCTCACAATTCTTTTTTTATTTGAAAATACAATCATTCCGGTTAATAATGGAAGATAATTTCATTGAAATGGCTGCCTCGGCTGGCCTTGCAGTAGCCTAACGACATCAGCTATGCGGCTGATAATGCGATCTTCAAAAACAGGGCGCAAAACATCGAGTGTAGCTTCGGCTGTGTGGCACGTAGCGCCGTCCTGTTGAAACCCAATGTTGCCAATATCCTCCTCTTCAATTTTTGTATGAGGCTTTTACTAATAATGTCGCCACCACTTACACGATGGAAAACAGCCGCTGAAAGAACCTAAGTTTACTGTGTGATAGTCTTACAGACTACCTACCGCATCAAGGCCGTCCACTTTGAAACGATATTATTAGTTTTAAACCTATACCA
This sequence comes from Hydrotaea cyrtoneurina, assembly GCA_958296145.1. Classification (NCBI taxonomy): domain Eukaryota; kingdom Metazoa; phylum Arthropoda; class Insecta; order Diptera; family Muscidae; genus Hydrotaea; species Hydrotaea cyrtoneurina. The sequence goes on along the minus strand of OY282514.1, from coordinate 81,782,470 downwards.
AAAGATCACCGGCAAGTGCTTAAAGTTACATTAGAAAGTAATTAACGTTTCACAAAAAAAAAAAAACAATACAAAATTTTACACATTTAAAACAAAGTAAACACTTTTGCAAAACGAATATAATCTTTTATATTTAACTAGTAAGTTGTAATGCGCCTATGGCGCCCGTTGAAATATGGAAAAAAAATTTTGTTGAAAAAAAAAAATTTTGTGGAAAAAAAAATTTTGTTAAAAAAAAATTTTTGTTGAAAAAAAAAATTTTTTGTTGAAAAAAAAATTTTTGTTGAAAAAAAAAATGTTCTTGAAAAAAAAAATTTTGTTGAAAAAAAAAATTTTGTGGAAAAAAAAAATTTTGTTGAAAAAAAAAAATTTTGTAAAAAAAAAAAATTTTGTAAAAAAAAAATTTTTGTAAAAAAAAAAATTTTTGTTGAAAAAAAAAATTGTGAAAAAAAAATTTGGGGAAAACACAATTTCTGTACAAAAAAAAAATATTATTTTTTTTATTATTATTATTTATAGAATTTATATAGAATGCCTATTTAAATTCCTACGTACTGCGTGACAGAGTCAGTGAATCAGTGAATCAGTGTCGAGGGTAAATATATATTAAGATATGTGGTTTGCTTTTCTTGTGGCTTTAGAAAAGCAAACATTAAAAGAATATAACCGTTCATATTTCATATGTGGTTAGCTTCCCTATTTGATTTTATAACTGTGAACATCAATTAAATTTCACCCACAAATTTAAACGAAAACGTTATTTTGTGTGTGTTAAAATATTGTTCTGTAACAACGACCATTTCTTAAATCACCTAAATTCAAATCGGCATTGAAAGAGATCCGACTGTGCCAACATGTCAATATCAGCAAATAAGCTTTTGCCAATCAATCGATATGGCAACATTGCAATTTGCATTCCTTTTGTACCTGTTTCTATTTTTTGTCTCCCTAATTTCCCACCAGTTACATCTTCCTTATCCTATTGCACTTGTACACATGCAGTTGTCTCTTTCACACGCACACAAATTTCGCATTCGGTGTAAGAAGATGAAAAACTACAAGAAGATCAGTTAATCAGTTGTTCCGCCGCGCTTTTTGTGTGTCAACGTGTAAATTGGAGTTAATTAGTAAATTATTCTTAAAAATCATAAGAAAATTTATAAAAACTGAAAGACAATTGTTAAAAGTCTCAAGTGTATCAACATTATTGACTGGTTGAAAAATTCGCCGAGGAAAATACTATTAACATGTGTGTCGGTCGTTTGTGGTGTTCGCGTGTGTGTGTGTGGCGCTTGTGTAAGAACGATGAGCACTCGATTGTGAAAACATTAGAATTACTGAGAAAACAACAACAAACGTTGATAGAACTTCTTGGTCAGCCGCTACTTCTTTTGGGAGGGTTGTTGTGATGTTTGGTAAAATAAAAATAAAGTGTTTGTGAAGGGATTTTCCTGAGTTCGTTCAAAGCAAAATTGGAAAGACTGTCTTACCTTACGGTCTAGGTTAAAATTAAATGACGATTGTAGAATTTTGTGTAAGAAAAGGTAAGTGAGTTTGTATATTTTTCAATTTATAGCCTTTTTTTGATGGAATTTTATATATTGGTCACGACTTAACGATTATAACTTTTTTTTGGGGAGAATATCGATTTATTTATGTAGACCCCACATTTGGCTTATTTCTCCAAAAGTGTTGTTCTGAATAGTTTCCAAAAGTTTCCGAAAACCAACTGATTTAGAGCAAATTTATGATTAGTGAATTTCTGCACTATCTGCGATGCTCCCTCTGCATATGACGTAGAACTTTCACTGATACTCGCCTAAGCTGTGGTTTGTGTCTTGGATATCATGCTGGTGTCCTTTCGTTCTACACGGGAGGTGGTGAATTGGCGAAAGTCGTAACTGTTCGAAAATCGGTTGATTGATTTGTTATTTACGTAATAACGAATTGTTAATTTAATTGGATATATTCTTCTTCTTCTTCTAATTGAAAATGTGTTTGTGTTTGATGGTTAATAAAACCGAAAACGGCTTCCCCGATCGTTTTGAAATTTTCACAGAATGCAGTTGCAAGCTCGGTGGTGAAAATAGTTTTTTTGACTTACTGATACACCAAGTGGGCGTGTCACCGCCCACACACATCAAAAATTGAAAGGGTCATATCTCAAACCCTTTTAACGGGTCGAAGGTGACGTTTGGCACATATCTACCAAATATTCTGAAAAATATTTTTTTGGGAATAGTGGGCGGTGCCACTCTCCTTTTTAAAGAAACTGCTGTAACAGCCTTAAAAATAGTCTAATCGTTCTGAAATTTTCACAGTACGTTACAATTGGCCTAGAGATATGCACAGGCAATCTGACAATTTGGAGTTTGAAAAAAAGGGGCGTGACCCCGCCCACACACACTCAAACTGTAAAACGGTCATATCTCACAGACTGTTAGAGGTAGACAGGTCCTATTTAGTACATGCAATACTAATATGAAGCAGAATATATTTTTTTTGGAAAAAGTGGGCGGTGCCACACCTCTTTTTAAACATTGCCATAGTCAGATTTTCCTGAAATTTTCACCAGTTGGCCTACAGATATGCACAGGCTATTTGAAATAAAGTTTGGAAAAAAGGGCGTGACCCCGCCCACACACACTCAAACTGTAAAACGACCATATCTGACGGACTGTTAGAGGTATACATGTCATATTTAGAGCATACAATACTAATATGAAGTAGAGTATTTTTTTTGGAAAAGTGGGCGGTGCCACTCCCCTTTTCAAAAAGACGTTATATTAGCCACTGCCAAGTTAGATTTTCCTGAAATTTTCAGCGTATATTAAGTTGGTGTAGGGATATGCATTGGAATCAAGTTTGAAAAAGGGGCGTGTCACCGCCCACTCAACCTATATTTTAAAACTATAACATCACCGGCATTAATGGGGCCAATTAACTTCAAACTTAACTAGATATGTATGTCTTGGTGGTTGCTGAATATTTTGGGTGATAATTGGACAAATGGGCGTGGCACCTCAAAAAACACAGTCCATATTTTGAAACTATAATATTATTGGGGCTAGTGGGGTTAATTCCTTTGAGTTGTAACTGGAAGATACTTATGGATCAGGTTTCGCCTGGCCCTAACATCTCCAGTCGAAAACCAGGAAATACTTGCATGTATCCATTCGCACATCACTTACAGGATATTAAATAAACAACAGCAGTGCACGATTTATGGCCTCATGAAACGCATAAAATATTTATGATTTGTTTTTTTTTTCTGGTGGTTGTTCACGGTTTTCCGCATTCATATTTTTCATTTTGCATAAGAATTATGACGATGACACTGAAGGCAGAACTACCAAAAAAAAAAATACATACATACAAAACGTTCAAAAATTTTAATTTATGATCCTTATAAATATTCCACAGCTATTTGTTTAACAGGGGCGGAAAAAAAGGACACCAACAACAACAACAACTGCAATGCCAGGAAATCGCTTTGAATACTGTTTGTTGTACTTACTCCGCACACACACACACGCATACTCTCATATGCCGTCTATCCTTGCAAAAAAACACACACATGTGCAGGTATGGGAGTATGTGTATGTGTGTCTACCATGTTGTAGAGTCGCGAAACGCGTTAAGGTGATTTATGTGTATCCTTTGCAAAAAGGATATGAATTTTATTACACTTTAACGTGGCCTATGTAAAAGCATTAGGGGGCGGGCGGGCATGATTTGATAGGTTGTGTGTATGTAACTATTGCCCAACAAAACTCGGGTTGATAGCGTGGTTAGGATATCAAGAATATTTCCAGTGACTTTACGAGTGAGTGTGTTCTGAATTCTGGGCTATGTCGATCTACTCTAGAAAAAGTAGTTATACCACGAAGCCGGCTTTAAACATTAGCGACCGGTAAGTGAGCCAATCATTCGAGGATTTATACATCCGGCCGTCCATTGAAGAAAATGCAATGATGAGTGCTGACTTGGGATCAAATCTAAAGGTCTGGGTGACCAGTGCGGTGTCAAACTGTTATTTTTGTTGTTGTCTTAACCTGATTTTGATAGCTTATGGTGTATAGTATTTTTGAGAATTTTTTCTGGTTTTTTTGGAAAGGTTTAGGGTTGCCACAAACTTTTTTTTTTGTTTTGCGAAAAATTCGGGTTTTCTGAGTTTTTCCGTATTTACAGCACAAGTTGGTCAATAGAAAGCATTTTCAAAATATTTCTTTTGGCTCAAACTGATTTTGATAGCTTATTGTGTAAAATGTTTTTGAGAATTTTTTCAGATTTTTTTTGGAAAGGTTTAGGGTTGCCTCAAACTTTTTTTTTTGTTTTGCGAAAAATTCGGGTTTTCTGAGTTTTTCCGTATTTAAAGCACAAGTTGGTCAATAGAAAGCATTTTCAAAATATTTCTTTTGGCTCAAACTGATTTTGATAGCTTATGGTGTAAAATGTTTTTGAGAATTTTTTCAGATTTTTTTTGGAAAGGTTTAGGGTTGCCACAAAGCTTTTTTTCTGATTTTCGGGTTTTCTGATTGTTTTTTCGTATTTAAAGCACAAGTTGGTTCATAAGGAGCATTTTCAAAGTCCCTGAGTCAACATTTGAAAAGAATTTAATTGGGGCTTTAATTTGATATATATAAATCATAAGTTTTGTAATTTTTTTGCCGGTTTAGCTGACACATATACATTTTTTTTTTTAAAATTTAACATGAACCACAAAAGAAAATGTACATAACTTTTATAAATTTCATGAAAGTGTAAAAAACTAATGATGAAGTTTTTAAGCTGGAAAGATTCTAAGTAATTTGAAAAAAAATATTGTCAATTTTTGTGTTGGCGTCTCAAAGTTATGGTCTTCAAACCCCTGTAGCCACAGATTCGATATAACTTTGGAAAATTTCATGAAAGTGTAAAAAACTAATGATGAAAGACAATAAAAGTCTAACAGCCTGTTTTTATAAAACGTATAAGTCTCAGTTTTATAAAAACAGTCTGTTAGTAATTTATTTCAATGTTATGGGAGTCAAATCATTGTAACAACTGATTCCTTGTTTGCTGTATCGGCTTGTGACCAGTCAATGTCGCCATTTCTCCTCATCACATGTCCAGGGAGTTTTCATTTCTTATTTGATTTCAAGTCTGACAGAGCAACATATTGAAGGTATCCTTCATTGCTCTCTCCCGCAGTAAAGTCAATGGTGACCGACGTTCGTTTTGACCCCCACACATCCTCATACAATTCCCGTTATCCCACGGAAAATATGCGTTGTTAATGCAATCAAGGGAAAAAAGAAAACCACGCCTGGCGAAAAGTGAAAAATGTGTTTATGTTACTTATGACAGGGAATTAGAGTGGATGATGCCGATGTGAAAGATAGCAAATGGGAAACAACAAACACACACAAATACTATAACCCCTACCGACACACGTCTAGAGTCAAACCGGGTGACAGGGTAAAAGAAAAGAACAAGCGTTGGCAACATCGCCAACAACAGCTAGAATAACCGGCAGAGGAGGCCACCGCAATATTGGGGTTGCCAAGTGATCAGCACAAAGTATTTCTAATATTTACCTTCTTTTTAGAAGTTATTGAGAAAAAAATAAAAGTTTCGAAGTTTCGAATCTATGCGAGTTTACTTGGTTGGCTTCTGGGAGCTAGAAGAAATTTAGAAAACTTAAAACTATTACGTATTATTTTCTTCTAATGTGCCTTCGAAATTTTTGTCAGTATGTTCGGGTTGCCAAGGGTTGTCAGTATGTTTGGGTTCAAAAGTTATTGAGAAAAAAAGAAAATATTTCAAGTTTTGGGACTAAAACATGTGACTTTTTGCACAGAAGTTACCCCATTTTTCATGTGGACTCACATAGCGAAGTTTGGAATTCTCTTTATTTATTTGATTGACTTACAGGGTTCTCTTTCTGTGCTCGTTGGGCGAGGGTTGGCGCGTAAAAATTTGTTTTTCCAAAATTCACATACACAGAAAAAAATAATTTTTCGATTCAATGAAAATATTCACGAATTCAAACAAAAAATTCATTGAAAATCCTGTGATAAAACAATTTGTCAACTTAAAGAAAATATTCGTATACTGTTTATCAAAAATATCTTTGATGAAGAAAGTTTCATATCTACAAAAAAAATTGTAGGTCGTTTATTGAAAATATTTTTGATGAAAAAATTCGCATATCTACAAAAAAATGTGTAGGTCGTTTATTGAAAATATTTTCGATGAAAAAATTCACATATCTACAAAAAAAATTGTAGGTCGTTTATTGAAAATATTTTTGATGAAAAAATTCGCATATCTACAAAAAAAAATTTTAGGTCGTTTATTGAAAATTTTTTCGATGAAAAAATTCGCATATTTACAAAAAAAAGTTGTAGGACGTTCATCAAAAATATTTTCGATGTAAAAATTCACATATTTATGAAAAATTATTATTAAATATTGAAACGAAATTTAATAAAATAGATCCAAAAATATTATAATTTTTAAAATTTTGTTTCTTGTACAAATATTTTCATTGACATTTTGTGGTTGTCTTTTTTTTCTGTGTATGGCATTGACAAAACCTTTTCCCCCCTTCTACTGTGGCAACTCTGGCAGACATATAACAAGCGGTGAACATACTATAAAACTAAACTGATGGTATGATAATTTATTAACCAGACCAACACAAACGTTTTTACACACACACACACACAAAGTCTCACACCGAATATAAGCAAGTTGGTGGTACATGCACAGACACACACATGCAGGCATATTTGGCTGGATACATATTAGCTGCTATCAAGATTTATGTGTCTTGTCGGCATATTGTTTGCGTGGCTCTAAATTATCCTTGATGTGCCCGTAACAATAACAACAGAAACAAAATCACCCGGGCACAGTGGGATGAACATATTTTTTTTTTTAAATTGTTATTTCATGCAGAGTCTACTTGGGAATGTGGGAAAATCCCAAATCAAACAAATTTTTATATTGAAAATGGATGGCTTAACTATCACACAACGGATACAAATTATTAAAAATGGTGATTCTGTCACAGCCACATATCGTACTTTAAGAGGAGATTATGGTTTATGGTTATGAAGCACATTTCTTACTCGGCGGGTATGTTAATAAACAAAATTGTCGTATTTGGGGTTCTGGGGATCCTCAAGTAGTTCAAGTGACCCCATTACATCCACATAAAGTCTCTGTTTGGTGCTCTCTTTGGTCCGAAGGTGTGATTGGACCTCACTGCTTCGAAAATGTGCGCGGGAACGACTGTCACCGTCAATTCGAAGAGTTCTGGTCGACAGCAAGCTCAGATTGAAATGTGTATCCTGTTCTCAGCGAATGCTGACGTTGATTTTCCAACCACTTTCGATTTACTAAAATTTTAACTAACTTTGCCCCACCGTCCACCAGCACAGAGATGCACTCACACTCCGCCTTCACATACACATACAGACATCCACACATGCATATGACTGAACATCCCCACACACAGATACAAAACGACGACGACCCAGACTATGGGGAATTTTCATGATAAACTCATATCAGATGAGATGAGATCACAAATTACTCTCACTCGTCGTACACGATATATCGGCCGGGTTCAGGCACCTCCGTCTATCCGGGGCCTGTGTAAGCAGACTCTACTTAATGTGGTTGGTATGTGTGCATGTTCTTGTTCATTCATTCAATCTATAATACATTTTTTTTTTTTTTTTTTTGTTTTCCCCATTTTATTATCCTTAATATTGTTCAGCGTTCCACATTCATAAACACACACACACATACGCTGGCATAAGCTCCTTCCGTCCTTACTTATCAGCCGTCGCAATATTGTATTAACGTATGTTAACTGCCACTGATGTGATTATATTTTTCATCATGCTCGTTTTAATGGGATTAAAAATCTGTGTAAGCGCATAAATCAGGATTCAATCATCTTTTTTGTTGTTGTCTCCTCTACCCTTGCTTCCCTTTTCAGCCAAGTCTATGCATAGTACGATGGTTAGTATTGGAGAGAGCATTGTTGCAAGGCAATGGATTGCTGGGGTGTTTTGGTTTATTTGCTACAATTGCAATTACTGGGAAATTCAGTTAAGGCTTTGCATTATTAATGAGCGTCTCACTTGGAGGCGGGTACAAACGAGCTGATGGAGAATTGGTGGAGAATTCCCGGATGTGGATGTGATGTGTGAGGGCCGAGTGCACAGACGTGGTTGTAGAGATAGTTAGTTAAGAACAAAAAAAAATATATCCACCCACTTAGTTAAACTACATTATAGTATGATTTCCTTGCCAGTCCAAATATACTTATATGGCTAGAATTTTCGGTGGAACACTTAGGGCGAGTGGTAGTCATGGCTTTTGGTTACACTGTCCAGTTTCATATTTTTCCGAATCCAGAAATGTCATAATTTTAAAATTTCCCAAGTTCTGAGAATAAAATTTGCATAAATTCCAAGCAAAATGTTGACTTTTGAGATGGACAATAGGGTGGAGTGAAATTCAAAAAAAAAAGTTAACCTCGGAAAGAGATGTAGTCTGGGGTCCTAATGAGGGGAAAAATAAAGAAAAAAATTTTAAAAAATTTTTAGGGGTCGCGCCACTCCCTCGAAATTTGGAAATTATCGCTATTTTGGCGTTAATTTTAGAAAAATCCTAAAAAGTTTTATGTCAATAAATGTTTGCAATAGCGTAAACAATGAAACAAGGGCATGAAAAAATTTAAAAAAAAATTTCTCATTGTTCAAAAATTGCAAAAAGTAAAATAAGTCAAATCGTCCCTTCTTCAGAAAATTGACTGAACAATGAAATCGCCACCAAAGCTACAAATATTAGTCGATTATCCTCATATTTGCCTCAAATACTTTTGTTTGGGCACTGAACAAGCTCAAACTTTTAAATTTTGAATAAGTTAAGTCGTTAATTTTAAGGATTTTTCTAAAATCAACGCCAAAATACCCCTAAAATTTTTTTAAAATTTTTTTCTTTATTTTTCCCCTCATTAGGACCCCAGACTACATCTCTTTCCGAGGTTAACTTTTTTTTTTTGAATTTCACTCCACCCTATTGTCCATCTCTTTCCGAGGTTAACTTTTTCAAATTAAAAAAAAAGCATGTTTTCACTCCACCCTAATGGACAACCTCCGGTGATTGACCCGGGAGCTAGGAGGAATAAGTCATTCAATATTTCCTGTCTTCGTTGGGTTTTAGTTTTTCTGTTCGATGCGATGACGCGATATAAAAACTTATTGACAGTTTTGGTTTTACCACATCCGGAACATGTGGTTTTATCAGATGGAGAAACTTTGGAATAAAGTCGGACCGTGTTGAAAATTTGTTTTTCTTCCAGGCTGTGGTTTTTTCCGTCTGTAATGTCAGCCTTCTCCCGATTTTTAGATGTCTTTTAGAGCCGAAGGCCTCGTAGCCAGTGCTCTCTTCTTAGATTGTATTGTAATTTATTATAATATAATTTTTACAAATAAATAAATAAATAAATAGATGTCTTTATGGTTTTATGGTGTCTTTAGTAGTTTGTCTCAGGCGTGAGACCAAAAAACACTACTCCCTCTTTCTCCCCTCCAATACCCCTTCTTCATTTCGCGAACACAGTGCATTGCACTGAGTATTAGTCAATAATAAAAAAAAAAAAACACACAGGATACATGAAATATGATCCATCTCTGATATTTCCACCTCTGCTCTATGTGGATTTTGTCAGAATAAAGTCCTCCAGCCTAACCAATTTTTGGTAGTCCTCTCTTTTTTTCTTCGATTGCATTCAATAAAAGGATTCGATCCTTATTAACTATCTGTGATGTCAGCCTTCAGTCGTCTCTAGGTTTCACTTTCTCCGGTCTATGTGGATTTATGAGCAGGGTGATCCTTCGGAATTGGTCGCAGTTGCCAGACGGAATTAAATCCTTCCGCGTTGACAGTTTTCGGTTGGGCTTTGTTGTTTTCTTCGATGGAATCCAAACAGCATACGCGAGATATGAACATTTTGTATTGCCAGCCTTCGGTCGAGTCTGCGTCAGGAGCCCGACACAATAATCCATCCTTGCTGCTGGTTTTAGAAAGTTTTTTTTTTTGTGGTCTGGGCCTTAGCCTCAGCCTTCAGTCTTGTGGGTGCTTTCTTGAGTTCATGAAACTCAGGACTCACATGCCTTCTTTTTCTTGGTCATTCTCCGTGAGTCTCGGTGTTTTCTGTCTGCGTCTTTCGTGGTAGTTATATTTGCTGTTCTATCGTATTATTCCAATTTATTTATAAATAAACTGGAGATTTCATACTTTTTATACTGGTCTGGGCCTTAGTCTCAGCCTTGTGGGTGCTTTCTTCAGTTCATGAAACTCAGGACTCACATGTCTTCTTTTTCTTGGTCATTCTCTGTGAGTTTCGGTGTTTTCTGTCTGCGCCTTTCGTGGTAGTTATATTTGCTGTTCTATCGTATTCTTCCAATTTATTTATAAATAAACTGGAGATTTCATACTTTTTATACTCAATATAATTTGTTGTTGTTTTGATGAACTTCAAGGGCTTTTAACATTTAATAGACCGCTGAAAGGCAATTTTATATTTTATTAAATTTTTTAAAATAAACATTTACAAGTTCCACTAATTTTCATTTTCTAATTTGAGTTAAGTTTTCCAAAAAGATTTTCACTTTTTATTTCTTATTAAAAAATTTTCTATTAAGAGGCCTTTCATATACCGGTTTGGTTTGAAATTTGTATATGGCAACACTGTAATCCATCCTTTTCTTATATGAAAATTCTATTACTTTTCTATGATTCTAATTGGAACCAGTTTGTAATTATCTGCGAAACACCCTGTTATTGAATACGAATGGGAAACAAATTTTAGTTATATTATAAGAAGATTCTATTTATTTTCTACGATTCCAATTGAAACTTTTTAAAAAAAAAAATTTTAAATAAACTAAAATATAAAGGGCATTACACCGTGTTACAAAAAATAGATTTTTTTCTGTCCTATGAACCAAATGCACATATTCGGAAAGAGGGGAAAAAATAAAAATACACGTTTATCGGCGATTTTCAGAATTTTGTTTTTTAAGTTTGAAGTATGAAGCTCTTAGTGGCCTGTGTGAAAGCCTTTGGACCGATTTTTAACCCTTAACCCAGTGATCCAATCGAGCTGATTTTTGGCAGGCAGACTCGTGGAAATGTCTGTATCACGTAAAATTTTTTAAAAATAGATTTTGTATAGATTGTATTTTTATTTTTTATCCCCTTTCCGAAAAAGTAAATTTGTTTCATAGGACAGAATGTGTGTAACACGGTGTTAGCAAAAAATGCTATCGCCCTTCAAATACTCATATTTTCTGTTAAATGGTCGATGTCACTTACTCGCTAGCCATCCACCAACGACATAACAAAATGATTCACAAAAAGAACACGAAAAACTAAATTGCATTTTCTCTCGAAGTATGTTTCATCGTCCACATTCTCTAGTCTCTAGTCTAATGCTGAAACATAACACACTTTTTTTGTCTCCATGAGTAATTCATATTTACATTGGCTTCATGTCTGTGAAGGTCAATGAAGAAACACCTTCTTATAGAAGTAGCGTACAATAATCGTTATACACGTGTCAATTACCGTCAGACCCACGGAAGTATTTTGTAGCCAACTCCCTTTAGCCATGACAGTGTAGAAAATTAAACCGAAATGTGCCCAAAATTATAACGACATTATGGAAAAGATTTAAATTACATTTTCTGACATGTGTTTGAAGTGCAGTCAACAAAAGTGCGATAGGGTTACTTTTGTGTCGTTCGATTTCGAGGCAACCATATTCAATTAATTAGTTGCTCTGAGATTATGCGAGGGTTGCTGTTGAAGGTTTCGTCTACAGGTGGCATGCTCAGGACAATGTAATACTGCTGGATCAGTTTTGTCTGCCAGTTTAATTACTTTCAGAGTATTGGGTTGTCTACTTCTGACATCACAAACGTTTTATAAGAGATAGACGTTATTTGAAATGAACCAAAAAAAACACAACATTTTTTGTATCTTTTTTTTATTATTTTATAGTTTATACTTATACTTGTAAGTTACACCGTGTTACAAAAAATAGATTTTTTTCTGTCCTATGAACCAAATGCACGTATTCGGAAAGAGGGGAAAAAATAAAAATACACGTGTATCGGCGATTTTCTTGTACACGTCAGAATTAAAAACAATTTTTCATAATTCTCAGATTTTCCCCCATTTTTATTATTTTTGAAAAAAAAAATATTTTTTTCACTTTTCTTACTTAAGCGTTACGAAAAAAAATGTTTTTTGAACTGAAACCTTAAAAAAAACAATAACCATTTAAAAAAAAATTTAGGAAAATCTGAGAATTGATAAAAATCTATTTTTTTAAAAATTTGACGTGAAAATCAGCTCGATTGGATCACTGAAAAAGGGTTAAAAATCGGCCCAAAGGCTTTCACACAGGCCACTAAGAGCTTCATACCTCAAACTTAAAAAAAAAATTCTGACGTGTACATGAAAATCGCCGATACACGTGTATTTTTAATTTTTCCCCTCTTTCCGAAAAAGTAAATTTGGTTCATAGGACAGAATGTGTGTAACACGGTGTTATCATACATTCGTATCTCGTGTATCTCAGCGTCAAAGAAAGGCCTTATAGAGGAGATTTCAAATACGGGTTTAAAATCTTCCTTACTATAAAACCAGGTTCCGAAGCGTTTGCCTGAGTCTTGCCTAAAAGGTTTGCCAATACTTTTACAGCAACCCATAATCGGGTCTCACACGAAAAGGAGCGAAAGACTCAAATGTATTATAAATGACTGCAAATATTGAATACAGACACATTTATATATTAATTTGAGTACACTCAAAAAGAAAAGTCAATTAAATTGAAGCAGAAAAGAACATACATTTACTGTCTGTTTTCATAAATCAAATTTGTTTGTTCGTTGCAAATTGTCAAAATTGAATGCCCAATAAAATGGATTTTTATCGGTGATGAGATCTTCTTCGTTTGGGATTGTGTTCCATATGTCGATATCTAAAATATATCTGAAAATCACAATTCAATAATGTCTGGCATCCATTATTTAACGCTTCCAAAATTGACGATTTGTAACGAACGAACAAATTCGATTTATGGAAACAGGCAGTTAGTAAATCAATTGAGTTTACGCTCCAACTGAGGAACATTTCTGTAATCTCTTTTAACATACAATTCTGTATGAGCTTTTCTTTGAGTGTATTTCGAAATTTGTATATGTGTACATAATGTCTATCAATTAACTGGCAGTTCGTATTCATCTGTGTGTGTGTGTGTGTGTGTAGATGTGGACTCTCAAATTACCTCGAATGTCCTGTATTGACTGGTTGGTTGCCGGCCTGGCGTTCCCTGTCGTGCTAGTCGGTTAGTTAGTTTGACTGGTTAGCTGTCCTGTGATTAATGTGTTAATTTGACACCTAACAGTAGCCGCATGTATGGACATATGTCTATGTCGTCTCCAGCGTGTGTGTGTGTGTGTGTCAGATTTTGGTGTTGATGTTGACGTTGGTGTGGGCCCAGCGTAAGGGCAGCAATCGAACCCAACCTACGGTCATTGCAGCAGCAAGCCAAAAATGTTGTTTTTTTGTTGTTGTTGTTTTTTTTTTTCTGTCCCAATCGTTTCGTATGTGGGGACAGCTTAACACCGAATATTGCATTAGTTGAGGAAACCTCATATTGGAGGCTCAAACCTACAAAGTCTCTCCATAACAACCGACCAAATGACACTCTCTCTCACATAATGCAAATCATTTTAAGCCTAATGACAGGCATCCTTTTTAGTTTGGGCCTCATGTGTTTCGCCTTTTGTGTAGTTGTCGTTACCGGGGCGTTGGTTGCAACTTATTTGTGAATTGTTTAAAATGACATGTGTGAAATATGCCTGCCTGCCGGCCTGTCCGTTTGTCTGCCTGTCCGTTTACGCACAGTCTTCGTCGTTTGCCCTTTGGCCAAACGAAGCCAGTTCTGGATGCCCGGCAACCACTGCCATGCAACCAACTGAGTGACTAACTACTGTGTGGACATCGTCATTCACATGTCCCGGCTTTCGGCTTTCGTGTTGTCTTCCTTGTTTGGGTCCCCACACATTGTGGTTATATTGTACGAGTATCGGCCAAATATGGTAATTTGAGATACTTTATATGAAGACATTAAATTTATAAGACAAATGACTAAATACGGGGATGATAATTAAGTGCAAAACAACAATGACAGCACCAGCGGCAGTGAAGCTAAGCTTATTAACAAACCAAAAAATCAGTTTAAGGTCCTACATTTGATACTTTTTTCAGATTACGGCAGCAAACTTAATTGAATTCTAATGAGCTGTGATTTGTTGCGGCAGATAACAGCGGTTGCAGATGCATTACGACTTCTTGGCGATATTTGGTTACAAAAAGAAGTGTAGATATGGTTGACAAGGGGAAGATATGAACATTAGGGTGGAGTGAAAACATGCTTTTTTTTAATTTGAAAAAGTTAACCTCGGAAAGAGATGTAGTATGGGGTCCTAATGAGGGGTAAAATAAAGAAAAAAATTTTAAAAAAATTTTAGGGTCGCGCCACTCCCTCGAAATTTTGAAAGTATCGCTATTTTGGCGTTGATTTTAGAAAAATCCTAAAAATTAACGACTTAACTTATTCGAAATTTAAAAGTTTGAGCTTGTTCAGTGCCCAAACAAAAGTATTTGAGGCAAATATGAGGACAATCGACTAATATTTGTAGCTTTGGTGGCGATTTCATTGTTCAGTCAATTTTCTGAAGAAGAGACGATTTGACTTATTTTACTTTTTGAAATTTTTGAACAATGAGAACATTTTTTTTAAATTTGTTCATGCCCTTATTTCATTGTTTACGCTATTGCAAACATTTATTGACATAAAACTTTTTAGGATTTTTCTAAAATCAACGCCAAAATAGCGATAATTTCCAAATTTCGAGGGAGTGGCGCGACCCCTAAAATTTTTTTCTTTATTTTTCCCCTCATTAGGACCCCAGACTACATCTCTTTCCGAGGTTAACTTTTTTTTTTGAATTTCACTCCACCCTAATGAACATGGCCATAAATAAAAAGGCATTTCAACCGACATTCGATGAAACAACAGACTGGGAACTTCTTTCAAATCTAAGTGCAGTATACGAAATCATTTGTATAATAGTCAGCTCTGACTGTTGCTTTTCCCGTATAGGAAAAAAATAGTCAGCTCTGAATGTTGCTTTTCCCGTATAGGACAAAATATAGTCAGCTCTGACTGTTGCTTTTCCCGTATAGATAAAAAAGTAGTCAGCTCTGACTGTTTCTTTTTTCGTATAGGAAAAAATAGTCAGCTCTGACTTTCTTTTCCCGTATAGGAAAAAAATAATCAGCTCTGACTGTTTCTTTTTTCGTATAGGAAAAAAAATAGTCAGCTCTTTTTCCGTATAGGAAAAAAATAATCAGCTCTGACTGTTTCTTTTTTCGTTTAGTAAAAAATAGTCAGCTCTTATTCCGTATAGGAAAAAATAGTCAGCTCTGACAGTTTCTTTTCCCGTATAAGAAAAAAATAGTCAGCTCTGACAGTTTCTTTTTCCATATAGGAAAAAAATAGTCAGCTCTGATTGTTGCTTTTCCCGTATAGGAAAAAATAGTCAGCTCTGACTGTTGCTTTTCCCGTATACGAAAAAATAGTCAGCTCTGACTGTTTCTTTTTCGTGACTGATAGGAAAAAGTGATCTCACAAAACTCATATCCCACATATTATCCTTCGCTTTGATCCTCAGCTTATAACGTTTAAAAGCCCTATCCTACAGATTTATTATTCACCATCATTCCATATCCATAACAATAACAGATTCATGAGATTCAACAGAAAAATAATAATAAAACTGATGCTGGCATATGGACATACTTCATTCAAACTGTGCAGGAAATTTACTAAATAACAAAACAGAAAATACACACCAACCAATTCAAATTCAGAAAATAACAAACTGCCAATTGCATTCAGCATTCGGCAAACAGTTTACAATTCTGTCAGTCAGTCAAATCAACAGAAACGAAGAAGTTTGCACAGAAGTCAAACAGCAAGACAAGAAGAAATATCCAACAGAACTGAACACAAACAGAAAAAAAAACAAAGATTGACGAAGACGAACTATCAACGCATTTGGCAGACGCGTACATTTTTCAATGACAATTAAATGTCAGAAAGAACAAAAATCTACACAGACTGACAGTTCATATGCATGAACCCATCAACAGGAGCAGCAGCAACATCGTAGTCGTCGTCGTCGTCGGCATCATCATTCTCATCCCCATCCTTGTGCCAGCAGCAAACGGCAGTAGCCGGCAACCGTAGTCGGTCGAATCCATGGGTCCATATCTCGGCATCATGTGAATTCCGAACAAATGAACGAGTGAACGTATGAACTGCAGAGCATCTCTCATTGCGTATCGCAGTGGCAGTCGTTGTTGGAACAAAAAAGGATGACGTTGAATGCAACAAGATGGAGATGGATTGATGCTTCGCATGGATGGATGGATGGATGGACGAATGTTATATAAATGTGTATGTACTCGCATGTCTGTCTGTCTGCATGCAGTAGCAACATAGATTGATGTACATACAGACACAGTCAAAAATGATTGCATATATTTTAACATGAGAACAATGGCAAGTTTCGTTGTTACGACATTCTGCTGCAAGCAACTGCTGTTGCAAACTGTCACTGTTGATGTTGCAATATTTATGCATTGAAATTATTGCGAATAACAAAATGTTTGAAGTTTTCTGTGGAACAACGATGCAATTTTCGTATGTGTTGCGTCCTTTAAGGACACATAAATTGAATTCAGGGCATCAATGGCATTAGTTGGAAATGTGAACTGTAATGAAGACAAAATGATGACCTAGAGTCCATAAAGGAAATGATGGCCCGGAGTATAATCTAAATTTTATTCAGAGCCTGAGCAGATTTTGTCTTATGGAAAAAAACTTGGGCTCACTTCTTCCTATGCAAAAAAACTTGAGCTCAGAGTTTGAACTCCCTCTTCCTATGCAAAAAAACTTGAGCTCAGAGTCTGAGCTCACTTTTTCCTATACAGAAAAAGGTGGGCTCAGAGTCTGAGCTCACTTTTTCCTATACAGAAAAAGGTGGGCTCAGAGTCTGAGCTCACTTTTGTCTTTACAAAAAAAGGTGGGCTCAGAGTCTGAGCCCACTTTTTTCTATGCCCAATTTATTTTATAACGAAAAGGATGGCCCAAAATCTCCTTTTTCATTGTCCTTCTCCACAAAAAGTTGGCTCTGAGGGACACTTTTCTTTGTCCAACCTTATTTTATTGTCTTTAAGCAATTTATTTATTTATTTGCTCCCTGTTATTCATTTCAATAACCAACAACATTTCATGTGTTATCTGATCCTATGAACTCCTCGCTCCGCTTTTTGTCGCCAGCAATATTCAGACGCATGTATGCAGATATTAAATTTATGATTACCATTGCATTTACATTTCAGATCGCTGATATGAATCGAAAATTTATGGACCCCACCGAACATAAAATATGCATGTATTCCATCAACATTTCTGATGCGTTTGCATTGCGTTGCCATTTGTTGCACAGCCTACCTGGTCGTACGGCTCATACAACAGGCGCCACACAGACAGCGTATGCAGTAAACGGGCTCACTTTACATAGAGTCACCAACTGTCAACCGAAAAAAAATATTAATGGCTCCGAAGCTTCGTTTTGTTGTGTTTTTGTTTTTGGAGTGAACGTCAGTACGCGTAGTAGAAAAAGAAGAAAATCACGTAAAATTATGTTAATTTTATGTCGATAATTTCTTTGGAATTAACGTGGTTAATATAGAAAACAAATAATGGGGGTGACGAGTTGAGCAGAGACGTCGATTATGACGTTGTGAGGGCGTATCATATTATTTGACATTTCTGCAAATAAATCATTAATTGTATTGATCGAAAGCAGTCGAAAAATCTTATTGTATTCACATGTCACATCTTTCTCAATACACTATTTTTTGTATTTTCACTTCACAAATTAAATGTAATCACCCAAAGCAATAAAAACAATTGTCAACAACATTGCAACCTGTCACCTCTTTGACTCTTTTGCAAGTGACCGTCTCTATCTCTCGCTCTTCCCCAATGATCTGTCATTTAGTTGCTGCTTACAAATCGAAAAATGCAGACGCCATCTCTGCGGTGCTATTTTCATTTACAAATATCTCCATAGAAATTCCAATAATCGATTCAGATTTTGGATAAATACATTCTGTACCACATTTGCAACTACTGGCTAATAAAACTGTGTTAGGAAATTCGTGATATTTGTGCCAAAAAACGTTTTCTAATTCCCTGAAAATCTCAGTGTGTTCAGTGCGGGTATGAAGGAAGAGGAAGCACAGTCGCGAAATTGTGTGTATGCATTAAGGAAACGAAAAACTCGTAGACAAAAAACAACAACAATGCAAGTGGTAATAAATAATGAGTATTAGAGTGTTGGGAGAAGACTTCTCTCATGAGAGTGCAAGAACAACAACAAATGGCAAAAATATTCCGACAGTTGGTGTTCTGTTAGTGGGAGTGAGTGAATAAACACTAAATCGGAAACATTAACACACAGACATATTTAAGTACATGAAGCTTCTGCAAGATGAAGCGTTGGTTTAGAATACGCAAAAGAATGGCAAACGGATCACCAAACATAAGGTAAGTTCATTTTCAATGTTTTTGTTTTATTGCGCTTTCCTTATAGAGTAATATGTAACACTGAGAGCGGTAATGACATGTTTACTTTGTATGAAATTGAAATGTATGACTGGCAATAATTTTGGTCTAGTGAATAGAAAACGTGCTTTGAATTTTGCCATTTTGGACAATAGAGGAAACAACAAGGGAGTTTCTACGAAAAAAAGGGTGTAGGTATCTGAACTTCGGCTGAAATGGACACATTTGTGTTAGGGAACTGACGATTTTGGTGACTGGTGATTTTAAATAATTCTGATTTTATGAGGTATTTGAGGTAGTCAACAGCACTGCCAACTCTGCTGATTTTTCGAAAAATCACATTATTTTTTTAACTATGATTTTTTTTCGAATGTTTATAATTGTTATCAAAATCTTCTTTCTGTTTGTTTTTTTGACCCTTTTTCGACATATCTACGGTTTTTGGGGGATCATTATGATCTCAAACAGCGTTTATGTTAGGTAAAACCATTGACATAGTTTTTTGTTTCATTTTGGCGAGTTTTCTCACAAAAAAATCTGACTTGTTTTCGAAAAAAAAATTTTTTTCTTCAATTTTTGATATTTTTAAATTTTGTATTCATCTCTTATAGTTTTTATGCATATCTTTTTTGTGTGTGTTTTTTTACCATTTTTTTGTGGACCATTTTGATTTGTTTTGAAGATTTTTATTACAAGGGGTAGGGTTTGTGTTAGGAAAAAACGGTGAAAATTTTTTGTTTCATTATGGAGATTTCAAATTTTGTATCCAAAACTTTTTGTTTTCAAAACTTTTTTTTTTAAATTTTTTATCCAAAACTTTTTTTTAAAATTTTGTATCTAAAATCCAATTTTTTTTTTAAAATTTTGTATCCAAATTTTTTTTTAAAATTTTGTATCCAAATTTTTTTTTAAAATTTTGTATCCAAATTTTTATAGAATTTCGTATCCAAACTTTGTATAGAATTTTGTATCCGAAATTTTTATAGAATTTTGTATCCAAAATTTTTATAGAATTTTGTATCCAAAAATTTTATAGAATTTTGTGTCCAAAATTTTTATAGAATTTTGTATCCAAAATTTTTATAGAATTTTGTATCCAAAATTTTTATAGAATTTTGTATCCAAAATTTTTATAGAATTTTGTATCCAAAATTTTTATAGAATTTTGTATCCAAAATTTTTATAGAATTTTTGTGTTATTTCTTGGACAATTTTCGGACATTTTGACGACTTTTTTTGTGGATACCATGAAGAATTTAATAACAAAGGGTACGGTTTGTGGTAGCTAAAAGCGCTGAAATTTTTTTTTGTTTCATTTTGGCGATATTTCCTACTTGTTTTCGAACAATATTTTTTTTTAAAATTTTGATTTTTTTAAAATTTCTTATCCAAATCTTATAATTTTTATCCATATCAAAGAGGGTTACGAAGGGTTTATTTTAGGTAAAATCGGTGACATCGTTTTTTTTGTTTTATTTTGGCGATTTTTCTCAATCACGGAAAATCAATTTTTTTTTTTCAATTTTGATTTTTTTTTCATTTTTTTCTTAATTTTTTATCCAAATCTTATAATTTCCATTCATATCTTCTTTGTGTGTGTTATTGTTTGGAACATGTTCAACTTTTGACGGTTTTTTTTGGGGATCATTTTGATTTGTTTTGAAGATTTTTATTACAAAGGGTAGGCTGTTGTGGTAGATAAAAGCGTTGACATAGTTTTCTTTTGTTTCATTTTAAAGATTTTTAATACAAAAAGTCGGATCTGAAAAAATAGGTTTTCCAAAAATAATATTTTTGTAAATTATGTTTTTTTGTTCAATTTTTTTTAAATTTTTTTTATTCAAAATAGGTTTTTGAAAAATAATATTTTTTGTAAATTATGATTTTTTTTGTTCAATTTTTATTCAAATTTTATAATTTTTTTCCATATCTTCTTTGTGGTGTGTTTTTTGTTACCAGTTTTGGATATTTTGCCGGTTTTTTTGTTTTGAAGATTTGTAAAAGCGGTGACATCGTTGTTATGTTTCATTTTGGAAATTTTTGACACAAAAAGTGGGACATGTTTGTAGTAAATTATGATTTTTTAAAATTTTTTTTTTTAATTTTTTTTCAATTTTTTTATCCAAATCTTATAGTTTTCATCTATATCTCCTTTGTGTGTGTGCTTTTTTTTTACCATTTTCGGACATGTTGACGGTTTTTTTATGGGGACCATGTAGATTTTTATTGTAAAGGATAGTGTTTGTGGTGTTTATGGTTTATTTTTTTTCAAAAGTTTATAATTTTTATCTAAGTCTTCTTTTTTAAGAGAGTATTTATTTTATTAAATTTCAAATTTGTTTTCTTTTAATTCCGAAGATTTTAATATGTGCCCCAAGTATATATATTTTTGTGTCCAAATATAATATGCTTACAACTCAAACATTTATAAATATATGTATATTTATAAATATATGTATATGAAATTTTTCCCCGTTTTTCGGAATAGCCTCGGCAATCTTCTTTTCCGACAATCAAGTCCACTTATAAAGATTGTCTTCTTTCCTGCCTTTTCTCATAATTCTAGATTTTTTAAATATTTCTAAAATTGTTACAAAATCCCGACTTTTACAATTTCCAACTTTACATATTTCCCTTTACATTCCATGAAGGAACAAACGGGGAACTTCTCTCGAATCAATGAGCTGTGTACTGTTCCGGACCTACTGTATTGCAACAATCTTCCTAAAAGTCGGTTGCTATTTGTCATTTTTTCTTAATGTGCTCTTGGTATTCGGTGCCATAACAGCTCCCTCTTTACCTCTACGCCCCTATAGCCACCCCAGATGATTGACAGACATATTGATGGTTTAACAACAAAATGACAGTATTTTATGCGCAATTTCCCCACCCCTCACCAGCCCACTTCCAACAAACAATGAGTGATGGCTATGTGATATGGATTTGTGTTTGTCTCTTTGACATGACAAACTCTATGCGGGAGGGGAATCGAATACCAAAGGCTGGCCATATGCAAATATTTGACCAAACAATAAACAACGGCCAGAGTGACAACAAATGCAGACTTGCTGTTGGTCGGAATTGTAGCTTGGACTTCTTCGATTTTGTTGTTCTTTTTTTTGGGACCTTTGGCTGCTCGCTTGTATGCTTTAATATGGATGACGAATTTTTATTATTCAAATGCTAAGCGATACATGTGAAAAATATAAAAATAAAAGAAACAAATACTGTAAAAGGGACAGAAATAAAAGCACAGCCATCCATCCAATGAAACCGGCAGAATCGTATTTTAATATGCACATGAATGCATGACAGATGGGGTCGGTGCATGCATAGTAATTTTGCTTGTCAAACGAAATCTTCTTCAGAGGGTCTCACTCCACAACAGCAGACGGTTTGTCCGTCAGTCAGACGTTTGTCTCTTTGCATATGATGATATGTATTTATGTAAAACTACGCTGAGGTTCAGCATGCCCATTTAATGATGACAATCTGTGATCATGCCACACACGAATTATTTGCCAACAGTCAACAACACAAGTGTACGTACCATGAATTACATTACATTCATAGGTGAAGTCTGTCTGTCAGTCAGACAGTCATTCAACATACCATATAGATGGAAAAGAACAATTATTTGTTCACTTGAGATTTTAAGCAAATAGGAAACCCTCTCAAATATTTATTGTGTGCCAAACAGTTCTGCCAAGTTAATGATGAAGATGACGGTAACTTCCTAGCCAACTCCCGGCCAGTGGTGGTTATTATCGCCATGTCAACGTCACTCAAACTGTAGATTGACAAAAAAAAAAAAAAACACCACAGGCATAAATGAATACATAATCGCGTTTGTTTAGGCTCAGTAGGTTTTAGCACCCGGCTGGGTGCCCCCATCGCCCATCCGAAGTAAGTACCTATTTGTACCATCCACATTCGAAACTCAACAGAGGTTTCATTCCGTTTGTTTGTTGATATTCAGCTGAATTGTTTGCAGCATCACTTATATGTTGTTTGTTTGGTGTTTACTCCGAAATCATTGTTGCGTTTAGTTTGACACGTTTGTCGTCACATGCCTGATTGCCATTTAACATACTTCATCTTCTTCGTTTTAAAAAAAAATAAAAACAGATTTGTTTGAAATGTTAATATTTCAGGAATTTCGTGTTTAGCCGAAAGCATCATATTTACTCAGTGATTAGCTAGACGATGCGCTTGCTCAGTAATGGTGTAATTCAGTAGAGAAAAAAAATTATGAAAAAAACAACAACTACAATAAAATATGTACCAGCGAAGTTTGACGTTGTGTTGATTTCATAAACAAATATTTAGTTTTTTTTTTAAATAGATAAAAGAAAACCAGAATCGTTGTGTACAAACTAAACACGGGGATAAGAGCAGGATATGATAATATCGGAAATTTCGGTGTGATGAATATACAAACGACTTTTTTTTATTTATTTATTTATTTGTTAATTACAATACAAAGTAAATTTATATTCTAATTTTGGGTCCAAGGGTAAACCGGGTGACAAAGATCATTTGGCTTGATTTTTGCAGCGACAGACCAAAGCCTCTGGTGGGAATCGACCCCACAACCCCCACGCTGATAGGCAAGCAAATTTCCTTATCCATACTTTTTCCCAAATCCGTTGGCAATTTGAGGTAAAGGGCAAGATTGTGTTTTTGTTTGCTGCTGCGAAGGGCTAGCATTCATGAGAGAAGTTACTCGTGCGACGACATTTTTCAAATGAACATGCACGTGCACACGTAAAAGCCTCAGTTTTTCTTAGATGATTTTCGATATTTATACCCTCATCCTACGGTTAGGTACGACCCAAAAGTGTAATTCACTTTTGACCATAGGTGTCTTTGAACCAAATTCGATTCATGACTTTTTAAGTCGTTTGACCTATGTCCGTCTGTCCTGCTGGTACGCACGATAACTTTCGAAAGAGTTAAAAAATCCATCTGAAATTTGGCATGGCTTAATATTTTCCCCATACTAAAGGGTGTTTTTTATTGGGGTATAGAACTTTAAGTTGGCATCACTTTTTTAACTGGCGGCCATTTTGTCAGCTGTCAAGTGATTAATATTTAGTTTGGTTTGCCATTTCATCATGAACAGGTTGACAAAAGAACAACGCTTGCAAATCGTGCAAATTTATTTCGAAAGTAATGGTTCAGTTCGCGAAGTTCACCGCAAGCTCCGTCCATTTTATGCCATTACATCCACAAAAACTGACTGTTTGGTGTGCTCTATGGGCTGGTGGAGTCATTGGGCCATACTTCTTCCGAAATAATGCTGGAGAGTCAGTTACCGTTAATGGAGACCGGTATAGAGCCATGATAACCGACTATTTTGTTCCCGAATTGGATGGCATGAATGTGGATGAGTTGTGGTTCCAACAAGTGGTTGAAAATTGGACCTGTAGAATTGGCTTTATTCGAGCAAGCCGCGGCGGCCACATGCCCGAAATCATATTTAAACATTAATGGCATAAAATTATCCTTCCAATAAAGCCAAATTGATGGACATTAAAACGATTTTCTTGTGTTTTATTTCAATTCGAAGTTCTATACCTTAATAAAAAACACCCTTTACTTAAGTGAATGCATATGGACTATATGGCATCACCCCTTCGGGTGCCTCCCACACAAATGTACCATTCCGCCCACTTTGGAAATCGTATAATAATATCAATACCTGCATGATCTCGCTAAAATTCTGTACTAAGTAAAGCTATAACTGGACAAATTTTCCAACAAAAAATTTGAAGCCTGGCCATGCCTCTTCGGGTACCTCCCACACAAATGTACCATTGCGCCCACTTTGGAAATCGTGTAATAATATCAATAAGACCTGCTTGATCTTGCCCATATTCTGGACTTAGTAAAGCCATAACTGGACAAAGTTTCGGACAAAAACTTGGAAGCCTGGCCACGCCCCTTCGGGTACCTCCCATACAAATGTACCATTGCGTCCTCTTTGGAAATCGTGTAGTAATGTCAATAAGACCTGTTTGATCTCGCTCAAAATCTGTACTTAGTAAAGCTATAACTAGATAAAGTTTCGGACAAAAACTTGGAAGCCTGGCCACGCCACTTCGGGTACCTCCCACACAAATGTACCATTCCGACCACTTTGGAAATCGTGTAATAATATCAATAAGACCTGCGTGATCTCGCTCAAATTCTGTACTTAGTAAAGCCATAACTAGATAAAGCTTCTGACAAAAACTTGGAAGCCTGGCCATGCCTCTTCGGGTACCTCCCACACAAATGTACCATTCTTGCCACTTTAGGTCGGCGCCCTGAAGAATTAACTTAATAAAAAACGTCCATTTTTTCCATGTTTTTTACTATTCAAAACAACAACATGAAAATTTGCGTAAATTTTATTTAGTTCATTCGGTTTTTTTCTTTATCTAAAATGAGCCCAAAGGATTTTCCATTTTGAATTGGGTTTAATTTCATAATTTATGGTGGAGCGTGTTTTCATTATCAAACTTGGGCCTCATTTGTTGCTTTGCGTTCCCATTAAATCTCACATTGACCAAGCTCTGAGTGCATTGTGGTTGGAATCAAATAATTGTAAGCATTCACAATGGACCCTATGGGTCTCCGAGTGGAGGTGCATCTTAGGATGTACCAGCATTCCTAACCAAACGCCCTGACTTGTATCAGCTATTTGGGAACTACATATATCCTTATCGTAGCACATGCTCTTTAAATCAACTTTCTTAAAGGATTTGTGAAAGACTTCAAAGAAACTAGTCTAGCAAAACCACAAAACAAAACCACATTTTCATTAGTTAACCAAAAAAAAAAAAAAATAATCTCAGCCGACAATGTAGTTTTTGACAAAAGGGAAATTACTTAGCTCCGGACAAAAGAACGAAAAGTCTATGAGCATCATATAGAACAGAGGGCATGCACTTTCTCACCTTTGCTTAAGGATCTAAAATGAAAAACCATTTGGCAAATTAAAACCAAAGAAAACAGAAGGGAAATAAAAAAAAAATCGGCCTTTTGTTTTACAGAACATATTTTTATTTGATACTAATCAAAAAACAAAAAAAAAAAAAGGAAAGAAACAAAAGATAAAGAATTCAAGAAGAATACAGACAATTGCTGCAAACAAAACAGAAATATGTGTTGGTAATATGTATGAATATACAAAAGTATTTGTATATCCACAACAATTGCAAATTTATTAAAACCAGTTGGAAAACCTCACTCACACAACGCCTCACCGCACCGCACCTCATCGCACCGCAGTACACATCACATCAGACACGAGTAGTAAATCTCTTCCTCCTGGAATGATGAGTAAACATCAATTCAGTGCAGTCAGTCAAAACAGTATGTCTGACGGACCAACTGACTGTATGTCAGGCTGTCAGGTCGTCAGGCCGTCATTCTATACTCATCCGGAGTATGAGTATGGTATGTTTATGATGATGACAAGGGGTGATTAAGCCTGTCAACAACCCACTGTGTTTGTGCATGTGTGCGTGTGTGTCTGTCAAGACAGACGAGCCAACAAAAAGAGGATTTAAGCCACTGACAAGTACTTCTGCAACAACTCCTCGCATCAACAATTGCAACATGAACTCTGTGGCAAAACCAACAACCATCATCATCATCATCATCATGAACAGCGTCGGCACAATCACTCCATGCCTCCCCTACCCGGACGACCCATTCCAATTCGTCGGAAATCGGAAAGACCAACCTTTTTTCCACACACACACAAACGATAATTGAAATTTGTGTATGGAGGGAAAAATCCAACGAAGGCGCATAAAATTGGTAACAATTGTTTATTTGCTTTGTTGTTTTTGCGTTCATTCTCCCTACGAGTTCGAAGGTATTAAATAAGCACAACCAACTGACAAAATATTGCACAAAAGAAGACAAGGAGTCACAACGGGCCGTTGTGGCACGAATCCGGGCAGACAGACGGACAGACACGGCTGCAGATAAACATATGAAGTTACTGACAGTTGTAATGCAGTGTGAGAGGAAAAACTGATAGACATGCAGAGTAGCAGCATCAACAGCCCGGATATGCGGGATCGCACAGTGGCTTGGAATTCAAATAGATATGTTGTCGATAACAGAGAGGGCTTATAGGGGGGGGTAAGGTTTTAAGTTTGTCATGCAGTAATGCAATGGATTCTTGAAAACTTCTCAGCCTAAGTCTGTTTATAAATTAGTTTAGAACATTTTTTTGGAGGAAATCTCAGGTTTTTTTTTTTGGTTTAAATTTGTCAAAGATTGTTTTAAATGCTTCTTAAAAAAAGTTTTTACAAAAATCCACTTATGTTGTAACTCGAGTTGGGCCACTATGGTTTGAGACCACTGCCGTAAGATGAACCATTTCACATTGGATTTTTTGCAAGCCTTCAATTTAGGCTTCAATTCTCCAGACATTCCCTTACTCTCATTTCACCGCTTCCAGCCCACTGTGCCCTGTAACACTTCTGATGAAATCAGATACGCTAAAAAAAAAAAAAACGAACTAGCGATGTAGACACACCAGAGGGTATCATAGTGAAACAAGTACACAATTGAAGGGATTACTTATTATTACTACAATTCTGTTTTTTGTTTTTTTTTCAACATCTCGTTTGTTCGCCAAACTTTGCTATCCTTCCGCTTATCAGGGCTCTTTGTCTATCACTCACTAGTCGGGTGGTTTGTTGAGTGTAAAATTGCAATTTGATGGACAGATTTCAGTGCTGACACCGCAGGAACGAAACATGGCCGTAAACTAACATGGAGGAGGCGCAGACGGCATAATCACAGCAGCAGCAGCAACAGCCTTGTTATACAACAATAGTCAAATTCACGGTTGAGACCACAAACACATTCAGCACACCTCTCATCATCAGCCGCCTCGTTTCACCACCACTAGGCCGGTAGGCATTTGACAGCAAACAATAGGGATTTGAACATTTCGTTTGAAAAAGATTTGATTGTTATCACACGCAATTTGTAATATGATGAAAACAAACGAATTATGTTAGGCCTCCCCCCTCCCCATCACTGCCTTACGCAACACAACTACTGCTGTTGTTCTGGGATCAATAGACAATAGAGACCCTTGAACGAAATGTTTATCTATCGATTGGCAAAAAAACAAAGAAACGGAAAAGATTTCACCAAACCGAATGAACGAACGCTCTATCTCTAATCTGTGTGTTATGAAAAGTCTTAGACAAATTGTTTATCATCACCAGCGCCACAATCTTCACTCAATATCGTCCTCACACACAGAGACCGCTGTTTCCTTATCCGACCCTGTTAACTACTATTGTGTGTGTGAGTGAGTTATTGTGCTGGCCCATTTGAAATTCGATTGGTCTTCCTTGTAAAGGGAATTACCAAGCATCCTTAAGTATGGCTTCCATGGACTTTATTTCTCTTATCGTTCCATTGCGATTTGTATCAGTTGTTGTTTGCCTTTGTTCTCGTATTTAGCAAAATGTGCGTTTTGTTCGACCTTCTCGTTATTCCTTTTATTTTCTAGCCTTTGGTTGTTGTGTGATTTTTACGATTAGCAATTATCGGAATTTTCCCAATCTCCTTTTGGCTTGTCATAACAATTCAGTGTGTGAATTGTGAGTGTTTGGTCCCCTTTTGCGGCAATTTAATACTTTAAAGGTGTGTATTTGAGTATGAGAGTTTGACTACTGGTATTTTCACAAGTTTTTCCCCCCACCCGAAACGGCAGGAAAGCAATTATCCATGGTTTTTCACCAACAACTGGTGAGTCCCATGAAAAGGATTCAATGGGTTCAATGTCTTGATGTAATCAGAGATCTAATTCAGTTTAACTTTGAATACCTCCACCATAGGATGGGCTATTAAGAAGGTCATTGTCCTTCAGCTTTATGATCTGTAGGAAAATTAATTAATGGACAATGGGCAAACAAAGTTCATAAACTTGGAGCTTACAATCTTAATATATATTTACCCTCGACACTGATTCACTGACTCTGTCACGCAGTACGTAGGAATTTAAATAGGCATTCTATAATTCTATAAATAATAAAAATAATATTTTTTTTTGTACAGAAATTGTGTTTTCCCCAAATTTTTTTTTTACAAATTTTTTTTTTTACAAAATTTTTTTTTTTTCAACAAAATTTTTTTTTTTCAACAAGATTTTTGTTTTTCCACAATATTTTTTTTTTAACAAATTTTTTTTTTCCCACAATAATGTTTTTTTCAACAAAAAATTTTTTTTTCAACAAATTTTTTTTTTGAAAAAAATTTTTTTTTTTCAACAAAATTTTTTTTTCCATATTTCAACGGGCGCCATAGGCGCATTACAACTTACTAGTGGGAAATAAGTTAGGAGTACACGGAAAAAATTAATCAGAAAAATTATTGGAATTCGATAGATTTTGTTTTAATTTATTTTCATTTTATTTTAGACCTCAAGCTACTGATTTTTTCGTTCAGCTCTTGTTGTCCAATTGGTGTTTTGGTGTCATTACACCGTGTTACAAAAAATAATTTTTTTCTGTCCTATGAACCAAATGCACATATTTGGAATGAGGGGAAAAAATAAAAATACACGTGTATCGGTGATTTTCATGTACACGTCAGAATTTTTTTTTTTTAAGTTTGAAGTATGAAGCTCCTAGTGGCCTGTGTGAAAGCCTTTCGACCGATTTTTAAACCTTTTTCAGTGTTCCAATCGAGCTGATTTTTGGCAGGCAGACTCGTGGAAATGTCTGTATCACGTCAAATTTTTTAAAAAATTGATTTTTATCAATTCTCAGATTTTCCTAATTTTTTTTTTTAAGTTTTCAGTTCAAAAAACAGTGAAAAAAATATTTTTTTTTAAAAAATAATAAAAAATTGGAGAAAACCTGAGAATTGATAAAAATTGTTTTTAAAAAATTTTACGTGATACAGACATTTCCACGAGTCTGCTTGCCAAAAATCAGCTCGATTGCCAAAAAACAGACTCGTGGAAATGACTGTATCACGTCAAATTTTTTAAAAAATATTTTTATCAATTCTCAGATTTTCCTAATTTTTTTTTTTTAAGTTTTCAGTTCAAAAAACAGTGAAAAAAATATTTTTTTTTTCAAAAATAATAAAAATTGGGGAAAATCTGAGAATTGATAAAATTTTTTTTAAAAAAATTTGACGTGA
Organism: Hydrotaea cyrtoneurina; assembly: GCA_958296145.1. Lineage (NCBI taxonomy): Eukaryota > Metazoa > Arthropoda > Insecta > Diptera > Muscidae > Hydrotaea > Hydrotaea cyrtoneurina. Next base: position 81,752,511 of record OY282514.1, on the reverse strand, counting down.
TACAGACATTTCCACGAGTCTGCCTGCAAAAAATCAGCTCGATTCGATCACTGAAAAAGGGTTAAAAATTGGTCCAAAAGCTTTCACACAGGCCACGACGAGCTTCATACTTCGAACTTAAAAAAAAAAATTCTGAAAATCGCCGATACACGTGTATTTTTATTTTTTATCCCCTTTCCGAAAAAGTAAATTTGGTTCATAGGACAGAATGTGTGTAACACGGTGTTAGGTGTCATTCGGCACAGGCTTACACGTATGCCAAATGACTGCCGCACAACACAATTGCGCATGCTTCAAACAAAATTGAAAATCGCTTGCTAACAATCCCACCATGAAATGATCAATTGCTTGGCTTTTTGAAAACGAAACAAAGAAAGCTAAAAATTTAATTAAGCATTGAAGTCCCAACGCGAAGCAATACATCAAACGTAGCGTTTAGCGAACTGTGCTATTTTATTTAACATTTTGAAATTGATCGATGTGTTGATATCAATTCGCCATTGTTGCCTGAATGGCATTTAAAACAAAAAATTGTTTTCGTATACTCGGTCCCCCCATAGTATTGTTGTTAAGTTACTTGAAATGAACAACAAATTTCAATGTAATTTAAATTTTTCAAAAAAAAAAAAAAAAAAAAAATCTGACAACAAAAATTAACCCCACCGAATTACGAGCCCACTGAAACACCCGCCAGCGGCCTTTCTCTGTGTGTATTGTGCTCCAACGTCCAGAGTCTGCATTGACTGCCATTCGGTGTTGGCCTGGCGATGACTAACAATGGCATTACACACGATTACCATCAATTTTGTATTGTTCGATTTCAATTGATTTCGTTCAAAACATTTTTTATGGCTACTTTTTTTTTTTGTTATTTGTTCTCATAAAACTATCATTAATATAACTTTATGTACTCTCGTAGACAAGACAAAGTTGTCAAACGCGCATTTTTCCCGTCCATTCGTCTTAATTGATTTTGGTTTGGTTGTTTTTTTTTTGGTTTTACTGTGCCTGATTTTTGCTTTGGCTCCCAGCGTACGCACAGTTTAACAATGAGTCGATCGATTGGTGTCCACAGCGCATACATAATTGAATCAGACAAGGAACAGTGGAGGATTTCCAAATTTTTTGGCAGAATTAAATTGATGTTACCTTCAATATTAGATGACAACGAGAGGTGTTGCTGGTCATCGACACTTGCTTTCCAACTTTCCCCGACCAAACTCATTATCATTTCCATTACCCGGTAATCACAGTTCATTACGCTCAGCATGACTTCGAAGCAAATAATAAGGATTTTTGTAATGTGATTATTAATTGCTTTATTTTTATTAGCTTAGAGTTAAATGGAATGTCTTTTCAACATTCCCAGACCCAACTAATTATGATTTGCAATAGGCGGTGATCACAGGTCATTACGCTCAGCATGACTTCGAAGCAAATAATAAGGATTTATTACTAAGTATAGGGAAAAATAAAGAAAAACATTTTAAAAAAATTTTAGGGGTCGCGCCACTCCCTCGAAGTTTGGAAATTATCGCTATTTTGGCGTTGATTTTAGAAAAATCCTAAAAATTAACGACTTAACTTATTCGAAATTTAAAAGTTTGAGCCTGTTCAGTGCCTCAACAAAAGTATTTGAGGTAAATATGAGGATAATCGACTAATATTTGTAGCTTTGGTGGCGATTTCATTGTTCAGTCAATTTTCTGAAGAAGGGACGATTTGACTTATTTTACTTTTTCAAATTTTTGAACAATGAGAAAATTTTTTTTAAATTTGTTCATGCCCTTATTTCATTGTTTACGCTATTGCAAACATTTATTGACATAAAACTTTTTAGGATTTTTCTAAAATCAACGCCAAAATAGCGATAATTTCCAAATTTCGAGGGAGTGGCGCGACCCCTAAAATTTTTTCTTTATTTTTCCCCTCATTAGGACCCCAGACTACATCTCTTTCCGAGTTTAACTTTTTTTTTGAATTTCACTCCACCCTAATGCATAGTACTGTCGCTGGGTGCAATAATTTATATTTTTCATAAAATCCTCTGTCTGTTGACATTTTTCTAACATATTCTTCTTTCTTTCCTCTCTCTCTCTCTCTCTTTTAATTATTCACATCCTAGTTGATTTGGAAAAGCAAAGTTTAATTGGACATATTTCTTAGGGAATCTTTTCAAATCTTCCACTGTGCCAGTCCGTCTGTCCGTAACCCTTTTTCTTCCACGGACTCTCCATGGTTTATAGTCTTCATACCCATAGCTGCAAAGTTCTCATATACGTTTTTTTTTTCGTATATTTGTTTTTGTTTGGTGTGAATGTTCAAAAACGTTTACTTCTTCTCTGTTTTTTTTTTCATTTGGTTTTGTGTGAAATGCAAACAAAAAATATTTTGTATGCATTTCAAGTTTTAGTTTGAGCGACACATTTATTTAGATTTTCATTGATGATAATGATTGAAATAAATCGATTCAATTGAATTTTAAACATCACAAATGTTTTGAATTTTAATTCGTTTCAGTTTGCCTTTAGACATTTTATTGTCGTTTTGGTGTTGTGTTTTTCTTCTTCTTCTTCTTCTGTACTTTGATAATTTTATGTCTTTTTTACGCGCTGCCATGTATTTAGTTGGTTACTAATAAGCCTTTTCATAATGGCTCATTGTGGGCGGCTAACCGTTGGTTTGGTATGTAAGTGGGTTACACATGGTGTTAGTTTCCGTTTAAAAAGCGCCGTTAAATGATGTTAACGGTGTTATTAAGATATCGGACTTTAATAGAATGTGAGAGAAGCTAAGAACAGCATTTTTCACTTCCTGGTAATCGAAGATTAATGATTATACACAAGTCGTTAATAAAATAAAACTATGATGACAGCAAACGTGACTTGTAAGCTTTTTTCATCTTAACCTTTAACCGATGAGGTGAATTTTCTGGACATAGTATGTGACCTAAGAAAAGTGTAAAATGTACCACCAACTCTACAGTTAAAGGCTAATGAAGTTTAACAAAGATGCCAATTACCTGATTGTACAACTTTCGCAGAAAAACCAAAACATGTTGAAGCAATTTTATATTTTATAGATTACATTAACCGATCCGAAGAAACGGTTTTTACTTATCTATATAAAAAAAAAATTTTGAATTTTCTAAAAAATATTTTTTTTTTCAAAATTTTTAATTTTGTTAAAAAAAAATTGCATAAAAGGCAGGAAACAATTAAATTAAAATTGTACAACTTCCGCAGAAGAATCGAAACATGTTGAAGCAATTATATATTTTATGGATCACACTAACCTGTCGTAGGGAAAGTTTTTTTTTTCCACATTTAAAAAAAAACATTTAATTTTATTTTAAAAAAACATTACATTTTTTTAAAAATTTTTAAAAAAAAAGTTTTTGAAACCAAAAAAAAAAGTTTTTGAAAATTTTTTAAAAAATTTTCCATAAGCGGCAAGATAAAATTAAATTAAAATTGTACAACTTCCGCAGAAAAACCGAAACATGTTGAAGCAATTATGTATTTTATTTAACCAGTCGTAGGGAAAGTTTTTTTTTCCATATTTAAAAAAAAAAACATTTAAATTTTTTTAAAAAAAAAAGACATTAACATTTGTTTTAAAAACAAATTTTTTTGTGAAATTTTTTAAAAAAAATTTTTTTGTGAAATTTTTTAAAAAAAACTTTTTTGTGAAATTTTTTAAAAAAAATTTTTTTTGAAAATTTTTTAATATGTGGCCGTTATCTTCATTTTCCTCACTTTCCCCGACAGGAAGTCTTGAAAGACCTTTTTCTATCTCCAATGTTCTCCCTATAAGAAATTTTTTATGATTCAGAAGAACAAATTGTATGATTAGCTGAGGTCACATTTCATATGGAATTCATGGAAAAGGTCCAGTCATCCTAATGTTCTCTCTATCATGTCGAATTCATGGTCCTTCCAAATTTTGACTGACATTTTTTGTTTCATTTTGCAGTGACGTTATAATTTTGTGGGGTTACATTGTCTACATTTTGCGAAGAACTGGTAATTTTCTTCTGGAGAATTAAAAAACATTTGGGGACACATTTCTGAGATATGTGTCTACACTAATAGAGATTCCTAATATTTTTGTAATTTTGTTTGTAATTTTGTTCCTATTAAAATCGTAAGTAAAAATAGCCAAACTGCAGCCAAAGCCAGTCTTCAGTTGAGAATCGAACAACCATTAATAAGTTGAACGATTTCCGGGGAAACTTATGTATGTGATGCAGCTGCCAAGAATCCAAATAAAGATATTTCAAATTTTATAATTATCCAAAGTCAACATGATAGAGAGATACGAAAAAAAACAAAACTCATTACACAAAAGAAAAATAGAAAAATAGAAAAACAGAAGTAAGTAAGCGAATTGAAGCGAAATCTGCACAGTCAGCCACAACTAATAAAGGCCCACTGGTCAACAAAAGGCCACATATAAATAAGGTTCTGTACCCATGGATTTTGTGGTAACACCTCAAATGTTAAGAAAACACCAAAAAAACGAAAGGAATGAAAACAATGCCAACCATAAACAGAAATAGACAAGTCACTGCATCCTCATCGATCTTATGATTATGGTTTTTTTTTTATTTAGTGTTCCGAAATTATGTGAGGCTTTTAAGAGGCCGTTTATGGCAATGTTGGTGGCGGCTTAAATCAAAGGAAACCCGATTACTCTGCGGTCTCGGTGTTTTTTGGTTTTCTCGGTAAGAGCCGTGGTAAGACTTGAAAATTAAGATTTGACAGGTTTTCTATGATACGCGTGATTTTTATGTTTCGTTTGTTTGATTTCTTTTAAACAAATCATACAATTTGATTGTCGGTTCTATTTATTACTGATGTTGTTTCTCTGTGTGTGCGTGTGTGTGTGATTTAACAATTCCTCAAGATTGCCATTGTTAATGGTTGACGATGAAAAATGCCAGCCAGCATCCATTATTGTGAAGTAAAGTGGCAGCTACTGTAATGGTCGTGAAACTGAAACTGATTATGTTTTATGTTGTTATTTGTCGAGAGGCGGAGGGATTTTTTTCATGCTGTATGTTTTGGGTTGCCATGTGTCCGTAGCAAATGATTGACTTCCAGAAAATCGTCGAGTCATTACAGTAGCATTAGTTTTGCTTATCAGAAAAAGGGTGCCAAAGAAGTTGTGTTCGGTGATCATGTGGTGGTGGTGCACACACAAATGGGAAATGTGGCATTAAAAGCGTGGTGGTATGTGAGCGACGGCACTGGGTACGCTACTCATACGGAAGCTGACGAATGTCTGTTGTTGTCGTAATCAAGCTTGGAAGTTGGAAAAAATTAAAAAAAAATATTTTTATTGGTTCAACCGGATTTTGATAGCTTATGGTGTAAAGTATTTTTGAGAATTTTTTCAGTTGTTTGTGGAAACGGTTTAGAGGGGCCACAAACCGTTTTTTTCGGGTTTTCTGAGTTTTTCCGTATTTAAAGCACAAGTTGGTCAATAAAAAGCATTTTCAAAGTCGTTGAGTCATAATTTAAAAAGAATTTAATTTGAATTTAATTTGAATACACATTATATATTCCTTTTTGTATTACACAGTTTGATTAATATTTTTTTACAACAAAATACCACTGTGCAATGGCAAAATCTCCTGAAAAATTAACACTTATCATCAGCTGCCCGTCGGTATCACCAAGTCCGCTTAAATCCTGATTGATATATGACACATATATCAAATCACAGACTTTGACGAGAAACCCCTTTGCATTTCAGCCAACAACCAATTTAATCTCGCCAATTGTGCGCATTGTTTTTCCAACGACATCATCGGAAATACAAACAAAATCCCATGTCAACGAAGTTTCAACGAATTTCATTAATCCTAAAATAACATTGCAAAAGTCTAAAAACTAACACGAGCAGTAGAGCAAAATAGAAAACCAAAAATATTGTATTGTTTTTCAGCAGTTCTTTGTTTACGGAAATCCGTAGAATAACAAAACGGAACATTTTGTTTTGTACACATTCACCGGTGTGTATGTAAATTTCCAAAGCCACATAAGTAGAGGAGTTGTCGACAATGGTTGGTATTGAACCAGAACCAACTGGTTTACGAAAATCCCTAATCATATGAAATGATAAAACCATTTAGAATTGCAATACACCTCAAAGAACAAATATGAGTAGGTCCTTTTTTCCCCCCCCCCTGATAAGACTTCCTCGCTGGCTAATACCGGTCTGAGGCTGAACGTATTGTGTTTTGTTGTTTTTGGAAAAATTGTTTCCATTTGTGTGGCGGATTAGGCCTAAAACTGGATTACTGTCGCACAATCAACAAAAGTACTTTTCGAAAAAAGAAACAGAATCTTGTGGATGTCATATGTGCCATGTGGTGCGTTAAATACACGATGACATTGTCACCTTTCTTTATGCTTCGGTAGCTGAGTGTCATTGTTGAAGGGTGGTTGTGTTTTGGGTGATGACTTTTTAAAAGAATACGAACATTTTTGTGTCCACTTTTGCTCAGGTTACAAAGTTACCCAGGAAACTGTTTTGTGATTTTGTTTGGATGCAATTTACAATTATGGTTACAGAAATATGTCGCCAGAGAAACATAGTCAGCTTACCAAGCAGGTCTGGATCATAAATGTCAAGAATTGTGTAGACAAAACTGTTCTCCATCTAAGAGCTGACAAAGATTCTTAAACAAAAGAAACATGGACACGGTTATATTCTTGAGGCCGAGTGGGGCGTTGAACTAAAACAATACTGACTATATGGCATCGATAACAAACTTCGATAAACCCTTCAAACTCCCCACAACGTCTATAGAGGAATGGGCCCGAAACGCGGTCTTGAAAGAGGATCAGATCACAATCTTGTGGACGTTTCAAAAATGGTGACAGCAATGGTCTTGACATCATACAATAAATCCCTCACCCTAATCGCAAAACACCTGGTCCCTGATCATTTCGACAAAATTCCTGTCATTATCCGTGTTAAGCACCCGATCCCTGATCATTTCGACCAAATTTCAGTCATTTCCGGTGTAAAGCTCCTGATCCCTGATTTTTTCGACACAATTCCTGTCATTCCCCGTGTAAAGCTCCTGATCTCTGATCATTTCGACAAAATTCCTGTCATTCCCCGTGTAAAGCACATGGACCCTGATTATTTCGACAAAATTTCAGTCATTCCCCGCACCTGGTCCCTGATCATTTCGACCAAATTCCTGTCATTCCCCGTGTAAAGAACCTGATCCTTGATCATTACCACAACATTCCTGTCATTCCCCTTGTAAATACCCTTTGTGATACATTATCCAATGTACACCTCTGAGTTGTCATCACCAGTTTAATTTTTTTTTCTCTTCTTTTACCTTTAAACAAATTGCCGGCAGACCCTTTTTTAAATGCCGTTTCTGTAGATTGTTTTAATGATATTGCATGAATTTGTATCGCACCCCGGCCAAACAAGACCCACAGCCCGGTCAAACGAAACTCATTCGGGCGCATTACGTTGATCCAGCTTATTTTGCCCGACTTTATGCTCTAATGGAGTTATTGTTTTTATTTCATTTTGCCTGTTAGGCTCTTGTTTAAAATGTGCTCAAGTACATTAAGAATCGGGCCAGAATTTGTTTCAAGTGGCAGATGATTACTTTTCCATAGAATTTCTCAATTGTTGCATAATCACCCGGATTGTGAAAAGTGCTGGTGGTGGTGGTTGGTTGGTTGGGGTGAGACAAAATTTAGGGTGATTCTTATCGCTGCCAGGAAGAAGAGACACAAAAAACGATAAGATACGACAGGAAAGGTCGCATTTAATCAGTCTTGTCATTTACCAATGACAATGGTTGGGTGCTTAGGTGAACGAAAAGGAATGGATGGGCTGCCATATGATATGATCATATCGAATATCTGTCATATTGTTATAATGGGCCAACATTTGTGATTGATAATCGCCGAGGTAATGCCACAGCACACAATAATTCAGGTATTAAGTGCATTTTTCTTATCAAGATGTTGAGATCTTTCAACAGATTTAGAGATGAAGAGTGGCGAGGCTGTGAACTTTGCTGGTATCGACTGACACATTATTCTAGTACTTATACGAAACTCTCGAGTTCACCACAGTAGCAATTCAACACATAATACAAATACTGTAAACCCTTAAATGTAATTCTGAAAAATTGAAGGACAATAGAGTTTTTTTACAGATGGCCAGCCCAGCTATTCCAGCAGTTAAATTAAATTCTCTAAATAACTGAAATTATAAATGTGCTCCAAACCGCCGGCTGTGAGTGGGAGAAATTAAATCTTTGGATTATCTGGTTTATTAATCTGGAATTAATAAAACTTAAAGGTCATGTGTAGAAGGTCGTTGAAACGAATTCTTGTGAATTTCGGGAGAAACTGAGGAAACACTCATAGGAAACACAATTATTGTTTAGCATTTTTCAAAATTTAAATACGTATTTTCATTAAAAATATATTACACGTATTTCCAGAAAATTAAAATTTTTTCAAAAATAACTTTTTTTTTAAAAAATTTATCTTCTTTAAAAAATGTATTACACGTGTTTCCAGAAAAAAAATATTTTTTTTATTTTAACCTTTTTTTATTTTTGTTTTCAAAAATTTAATTTTTTTTTCAAATTTTTTTTTTTAAATACATTTATTTTTTTTCAAATATTTTGTAAATAATTTTAACTTTTTTTAATAAATTAAATTTTTTATTTTTAAATTTATTTTTTTAATTAATAGATTTAATTTATTTTTTTTTAAAATTTAATTTTTTTTTAAATAAATTTAACTTTTTTTTTTAAAAAATTTACATTGCTTCTTTCAAAATTTTTACTTTTTTTCAAAAATTTTATATTGAGATTGGAAAAAAACTTTTTTCATTTTTGTTTTAAAAAATTTTATTTTTTTCTTCAAAAATTTGACTTTTTTTTTCAAAAATTATTTTTTTTTTAAATTTACTTTTTTTTTCAAAAAATTTATATTGAGATTGAAAAAAATCTTTTTTCATTTTTTTTTCAAAAAGTTTATTTTTTTCCTCAAAAAATTTACTTTTTTTTTGTTTAAAATTTAACTTTTTTCTTCAAAAATTTTACTTTTTTCCAATTTTTTTTGTCAATAAATTTAACTTTTTTTTTAAAAATTTAATTTTTTTTTCCAAAATTTAACTTTTTTTTAATAAATTTAACTTTTTTTTAATAAATTTAACTTTTTTTAAATAAATTTAATTTTTTTTTAACATTTTTTTTTTTTAAAAATTTAACTTTTTTCCAAATTTTTTTATTAATAATTTTAACTTTTTTTTTTTTAATAGATATAACTTTTTTTCAAAAATTTAGATTTTAAAAAATTCAATTTGTTATTAATAAATGTAATTTTTTTTTCAAAAATTTAACTTTTTTTCCAAAAATGTTATATTGAGATTTAAAAAAATCGTTTTTCAATTCTTTTTTCATTTTTTTTTTAAAAAATTTTATTTTTTTCTTCAAAAATTTTACTTTTTTTTTCAAAAATTATTTTTTTTTAAATTTACTTTTTTTCAAAAATTTTATATTGAGATTGAAAAAAATCTTTTTTCATCTTTTTTTCAAAAATTTAACTTTTTTTTCCAAAAGTTATGAGCATTTAAAAATGGTCTAAATTGTGAAATATCTTGCGACATGACAACTTTTAAACAAATGTTTTTCTGGCTACAATAGAAAAAGTAGAATCCCTTGACTTACATTGTAAAATTTACAGGGAATCTTAAGGTTATATTGAGCTTTATGAAAATATTTTTTTTGGAATTTTTCGTCGAGAAGACAATGCATTCCGAGAGAGTGACAGTTGGTTGCGCATTTTACAGAGCTGCCATCCGAGTTAGCCACATGAAGGAATGGACAAACGATATGGATTCCAATCATCTTCCGCTTGTTGCTTTCACAATTCCCTCCATTAAAAGACTTCATTATGAATCTTTCAAGCTGTGCCAGTCTGCCTGTATTTCATACACATACTATTTTTTTTTATTATTATTATTGAATCCCCCGCAGGCAGCCGCATGCGCTCAAAACGTTGACAGTTTTCAAGGTATCTGTAAACAGAAATCTTATAATTATTGACCATATAATAAAGATAATCATCAAATGAATTTATGGTTATTTACATACATACATATATACTAAGTACGGGATATGCGGAAAGCTGCGCCCAATTCTACCTAAACGCCTGACTAAATGGATGAATGAACCGCATCGAACGGAGACGGCCCAAGCCGAGCTGAGCGGATGATCAACAACACCAACGGCATTCGCTGAGTGATAATCATCATAATTCAATACTCGTATTGATATAAAATTCATTTTATATTTATTTAAAAACTTCTCAATTAGACGTTGTACACCAGCTCCAGCACCAGCACCACCTTCCATTGTGTGTCGAGTAGACAGCCGGGCGGACCGACGTTAAATACAAAAAAAGAAGGTGTGAATTAAACGACAAACTTTTCGAGTAAATTTATTCCGTACACTTCACGGCACCGCCACACACAGCCCTGCTAACGAACGGACAAATTGTTAATGTATCGTAATTACAAACGGCAATAATAATAAATATTTAAACAATACAATTAATTGAATTTAATGTATTGTATTGTCTGGACACTCCGCAACTAAAATAGTGTTAAAATGCGTGTTTTGGTTTCATAACGCACCTTTTTTTCTCTCTCTGTGATTTCATTTAAAATACAATTGAATTTACTGTGGCCGTTTCACATTCATTTCGGTCGGAGGCGTTAAAACTCAAACTGATGGTCAAATTTGGATGTTTTTGTGCTGTTGCTGTTGTCCATGGGAACTGAATGATGAACTGCTACAATAATTTCTCGTTGAGAGGTCAAGACAGAATTCAGAGATTTGACGACGTGTCATATGTTCTGTTTGGAAGCAAATGAATGGAAAGAAAAGCATGTTTATGAAGGAAAACAAACTCTGATCTGGTTTTCTGATATATTCAACATATTGATATATGGAACACAAATCCGAAAGAAGAACTTCTCATTATGGGGAAACTTAATTTTTAGTGCGACTTCAATTTTGACAATTTGAATCGAACGAACGAATTCGTTTTACAGCGCAAGTCTGTGGAGCCTACAAAGTTTCTTAAAAAAAAGGTTTTATTGTGACTTGTAGTCTGAATGGAATGTCAGATCCAGTATTTTTTTCAGTCGGGTCTGGCCGTCAATTTTGAACCAAAATAAAAAAATATGACTTAGAAGTTAGATGTTTTCCATTTTTCTTTACATCTTTTGTATTCACAAACGCATATTAAAGTATGATATTATATCTCAGCTGCTACTACCCTAATGTACCACCCTAATATCACAAAATTAAACTCTTACCCAGGAAGTCGATAATCCCAAAGTAATTTAGAATTATTTTTGTTTTAATAATAATTTTCAAAAAGGAAAAAATACCCCAAAAAAATGGAAAATGATTAAAAAATATTTAAAAAAAATAATTCTAAATTATTTGGGTGCCATTTTTCATGTTTGGGGCATAAAATGTTTGTCTTTTTTTCATATTGTTAACACAAAAGCTTGATGACTTTTTACAAAAAATTCAATTCATTTATATTTCATTTTCAAAATAACCCCAAAATTGGTCAAAACAAGAAACACGGAAATGCCAAAAAGAAGAAATTTGAAAATTATTAAAAAAATCTAAATTTTTTTGGGGACAAAAATTTTAAAATAATTAAAAAAAATATTTAAAAAAAAGTTCTAAATTATTTTGGGGCCAATTTTTCGCATGGGGTTTGTGGTTCTTTTTTAGTATTAACCGTTCTGGTGCATTTTTTTTAAATTTTTTTTAAATTTTTTTTAATAAAGGTGGGCAAAATTGTAATTTTTAAAAAATTAAAAAAAAAAAATAATGGGGACAAAAATTTAAAATTAATTAAAAAATATTTAAAAAAAAAAATAATTCCAAATTATTTTAGGGCCACTGTTTAGTTTTTAATGATTTCCCAACGTTGCTTTACACAGATGAAAATATTTACTTCGACACTGAAAGATCATGTTTGACATAAATTTGCGAATTTGTCATATCCTTATTGAAAAACCCGATGTTATCCGACACCCTATAGCTATGTAGTAGGGACCAGTCGACGGCAAACTTCGGATTTATCGCCATGCCTTCTAAGGGCCAATTAATGATTCAAGGTTGATCTTCGTTTTCCGTTTAAACTGAAGTTAAACTTAAAATTCATTTTTTTTCAGTAAATGTAACGCATTTTAATCGTCCAATATTGGGCGTTTAAACGAAAGAAGAAGAAAAATCAAAATAAATTTTGGTTCACCAAATTCCATAAATAAAGCCGCTGTGTAATATTGTTGATGCTGGAATTGGTTTCCGACAACCACCAGTTCCGGACATGTGTCTTTTGCCTGAGTTTTTTTAATTCCCATATTTTGTCTCAAAATCGTGTGTAACCAAAATCTACTACAAAATATCAATACCATTTTAAATTATTCACCGGAAACATATGTTTTCTAATAAAAGTAGATTATATCGCCAATATTTTGTTAGCTTTCATTTAAAAAAAATCCCTCAGATCGATTGTCCGGCTCAAATTCCCTTCTGGAACCCACAGTACACTCCTGCCCAAACAGTAGAGCAGGCACGTTTTCAAGTTTATGTATTTAACCCCCCTTTAAAGCTCAGGTGGCGCTTTACATCTCCTTAAAATTCAGCACATAGCCTGCAGCTGTAGACTAGCACGACTTTGACTTGTCCCACTGTTCACTACGACGCATTTGTTAACTATTTTCGTTTATAGTTTTTCCTGAATCGCATTTCAATTCCTTTCTTTCGTTTGTCGCCGTATCGTGCGGTGGCGCGTCTCCATTGTTGGTCTCGCATCGGGGCAATACGATTAATGTGTCGTCGTCGTCGTCTCTTCGGGTAATTATTATGTGTGAAATAAAACATCAAAGACCGGCCATGTGTTAACGCCCCATTATTGAATGAGTGTGTGATGGCTGACAACATTTTTAACACCTTTGCATTGTTTCAGTTTCACATTTAACACACACTTATGCGAACACTTACGTGTTCAACTACGACTACACTTTACGTGTACACAGCCAAATACACATACATACATACACACCTACTTTACTTTGTTGATTCTCTTTGTTACATATTTGTAGTTTTGTTGGGCGCTGATGTTCATTTCTCACTTATCATCATCGTCAGAGTGACCGTCATCATCATATGCACATGTACGTTATTTCACAGAAATTGCTGTTGTCGGTCGGGCGTTGGTGCTGGCCAACTGCAGACAGCGGTAGCCGACCGCTGTCGTTGTTGTACCATATAATTATTGTCATTAGAATTTAGATGGCAAATTAAATTTTCCGCCACAAAAACTACAAAAAAAAAAACAAAACAAAACACAACACAACACCAGCAACAAAGAAAATATTAATTTGCGGTGTCGACCACGCACACATGGCGTTGAGAATTTAAACAGTCGTCTGGAAAGCTGACAAAACTGTACACACGGCAAGGCAAAAAAAAAAAAAAAAAAAAAGTCCATTAATGATCAGGAGATAATTACTCTAACGTCGTACATATGCCATGAGTCATAGGCTGGTTCTTCCTGGTCTTTTGGACCTGAGATAACAACAGGATCGGGTAGTGATTATTCATTACAAAAGCATTTTTTTGCTGCCCACTGTTATTGTAATCCCATCTCTGCCATACTCATATTTCATAGATGGCCAATTATGTGCTTATTGGATTCAAAATGCGTAATAGACTGGGTTTTTCTTTTAAGTTTTTCCTGTTCTGGTCTTTTGGACCTGAGATATTAATTATTACAAAACAATTTTTTTGTTGCCCAGTGTTATTGTAACACCATTTTTGAATTGTACCATTTTTTTTTTTAAAACAACTACATCCCCAGAAATTGATAATGTCGATGACACATCTAATTATTCGACGACCACACATTCGGCAGTAGAATAAATAAATTGTTATCTTCCGGTGCAGAAACCGAACCCTCGATCCCAAATAAACAAAAAGAAAGAAAACAAAAACACAACAACTTATTTTTCCCAAGTTCCTGCTATTTTTCTTTTTTTTTGGGAAATCCTTAAAAAAAACATTCACATATGTGAAGAAACCAAAAAAAAAAAAACGCCAAAGGACACTAAACACTTGAAATGGGAGAAATCGAACAGCTCTTGAAACATGTCCTTATTATAATTTTTCAAACAATGAGCCAGAGCTATAGAAAAGCGGAAATAAAACAAAAACACTAGAAACCGAAACGAAGCGAAATGAAAAAATAACATTCAAAGGACAAATTTGTAACAATAACAGATTGCCAATAAAATAAACAACAGTTGAAACGCATCACACAAGGACTGACTGGCTGGCTGGCTGTCTGACAGCCATTTAGGACACCCCAAAGGCAACAGCGACGACCACAAGGACATCGGCAACAACTTTAACAAATAACCAGAATAAATAAATAAATGACAATTGAATAACACACAACTGTCACGGGGTGCTGATGAGCCGCAAAATACGGCCTGTCGGCCGCCCGTGCCTTCCTGCACATGTCAATGGCCCGAACGACGCGCCATGGAAGACTTTCGGTGATGATGACAGCCACACATGTTTGTCATTGAGTCATCCCGGCCATTCTCATATTTCATAGATGGCCAATTATCTGCTTATTGGATTAAAAGTGTCGGAATACAAAAAAAAAAAAAAAAACCCCGGCGTGTAAGGAAGTGATTTGTTGTCATTATGCCCGTTCCAAACGAAATAAGGGTGTCTTGTCTCGAATGTTAAAGGGATTCAGGATGTCGGTATCTGTGTGTTCACAATTCCCATTTTATGTTTATTTACAATTAAAACTATATTTTTCTATGTAACCTCCGGCAAAACCAATCTACAGATACGCATTATAAACTTTAGCATTTGCCTGAATTTTGCACTGAAATGATTTTATGGCAACGAACTACAATTTGGCATCAAATTAATGCTCGAAAAGTTTAATTAGCCGAATATCGTTACGTTATTTAGGCAATAATTTGCAAATAGTTTCCAGCAATAATGTGCATATTTAATAACATTGGCCCAACCGAATTATAATCGTGTATCATATTATCATAGGACATGGCCCAAAAGTATGTTGTGGTGCCATACAAATCTGACGTTTAACCCACAGATGGTAAATGGTATGTGTGGCCAAAATTGTGGAAACTACAACAAATTTATTTTAAAAAAAAATCCCAGTTTTTGGGATTTATTGTCTTATTTTAGGAATTCTGGAATTGTTTCGATTGAAATTTTGTTTAATTTTCTCTACATCAAATTTTTATAAAATCCCAATTTTGGGGATTTTCCCCCCATTTTCGGAATTCTGTAATAATTTTGAGTGAAATTTGTTTAATTAAACCAAAATCCCTTAAGAATTGTGGCAACTACAAATAATTTACTAAAAAATCCCAATTTTGGGGAAAATTCCCGCTCAATTCTGGGAATTCTGCGATTGTTTTAATTGAAATTTTGTTAAATTTTCACTACACCAAATTTTTATAAAATTATAATTTTGGGGATTTTCCCGATCAATTTTAGGAATTCTGCGATTTTTTTGATTGAAATTTTGTTAAATTTTCACTACACCAAATTTTTATAAAATTATAATTTTGGGGATTTTCCCGCTCAAGTTTAGGAATTCTGCGATTGTTGAAATTGAAATTTTGTTTAATTTTCTCTACATCAAATTTTTATAAAATCCCAATTTTGGGGATTTTCCCGCTCTATTCCAAGAATTTTTGCGATTTTTTTGATTGAAATTTTGTTAAATTTTCATTACACCAAATTTTTATAAAATCACAATTTTGGGGATTTTCCCGCTCAATTTTGGGAATTCTGCGATTGTTTTAATTGAAATTTTGTTTTAATTTGTCTACATCAAATTTTTATAAAATCCCAATTTTGGGGATTTTCCCCCGCATTTTAGGAATTCTGGAATTATTTTGATTGAAATCCTACATTTTGTTTAATTATACCAATATCAATTTACTAAAAAATCCCAATTTTGGGGATTTTCCCGCTCAATTTTAGGAATTCTGCGATTGTTGAAATTGAAATTTTGTTTAATTTTCTCTACATCACATTTTTATAAAAATCCCAATTTTGGGGATTTTCCCGCTCTATTCTAGGAATTCTGCGATTGTTTTAATTGAAATTTTGTTAAATTTTCACTACACCAAATTTTTATAAAATTATAATTTTGGGGATTTTCTCGCTCAATTTTAGGAATTCAGCTATTGTTTTAATTGAAATTTTGGTTAATTTTCTCTACATCAAATTTTTAGAAAATCCCAATTTTGGGGATTTTTCCCCCCATTTTAGGAATTCTGGAATTATTTTAATTGAAATCCTACATTTTGTTTAATTAAACCAATATCACTCCAGAATTGAGGCAACAACAACCAATTTACTAAAAAAACCAAATTTTGGGGATTTTCCCGTTCTATTTTCCCAATCCCAATTTTGGGGATTTTCCCTTTCAAGTTTAGGAATTCTGCGATTGTTGAAATTGAAATTTTGTTTAATTTTCTCTACATCAAATTTTTATAAAATCACAATTTTGGGGATTTTCCCCCCATTTTAGGAATTCTAGAATTATTTTAATTGAAATCATACAGTTTGTTTAATTATACCAATATCAATTTACTAAAAAATCCCAATTTTGGGCAAAATTCTCCCTCAATTTTAGTAATTTTGCTATTGTTTTAATTGAAATTTTGTTTAATTTTCTCTACATCAAATTTTTATAAAATCACAATTTTGGGCATTTCCCCGCTCAATTTTAGGAAATTTGCTATTGTTTTAATTGAAATATTGTTAAATTTTCACTACACCAGCATATCTCCACAATTATGGAAACTATAACCATTTTTTTTTTTTAAAAAAATCCCAATTTTGGGAATAGTTTTTTCCCCCCCATTTTAGGAATTCTGCGATTGTTTTGTGGAATTATTCAGATTCCGATTTCTAATTCTAAACCGAACATGTATGCGATGAGGGTTAATTTTAACCAGGAATTATCAACTACCGCATATAACTTTCCTAACAAGCATGTCAAGTATTTCCTCTTCTCCACAGCCCCCCTCCCTTGGCTTTCAGTTGTATCTTTAGGACATGGTGTAAACTAGAATTTCATTACTAAACACTCCAGTGACACAGCACGACATGTTGTCGTTCGTTACTCTACGAGTGAATGGTACAAAATATGCCTTTTAGGCCTAAAATAAAAACGTAACATGCACATAACTAATAATGTTGACTGCATTTATAATTAGATAAAAACTTGCTAGAGTACGATGCGATACGACATAGATATGTATGTACGTAGGGGGGTTCTAACTAAAAACAGTTTTATGACATGGAAAATTATCAAAAATGGAAGAGAGAAAAAAAGGAACAACATTAAATGTCCATGACCACCCACTGGCGACCGTGCAGTGGTGAAATGGAAGCCCAACAAAATATCAATTTCAGAGGTTTATTTAATATCATTACATGCTGTAAATTTGGTAGTTGCTGTTCTCCGTTCGTGGCTGGCATATGAATTTATTCAAAAATTCATTTACAACGAAATACACACTTAATTATGAAACTATAAAATGTGTGCTGAACTTCCTACCAAACAAACAATATTTAACAAAAAAAGAAAAGTCCCCAAGTGCATGAACGAGTAGAATTTGGTTAAATATGCGCCACGAGATGTGTCTACTTAGGATATGGTTAATTGTACATTTACTACTACAATTCCCTTTATGGCAGTGGCTTGGTATTCCTCTCTTTCTCTGTCTGTCCCTCCCTTACTTGTAGAACATTAATGTTCTTTTAATTGTTATTACAATCCCCCTCCCCCATATGGGCGCCTCGATAATGTCTCGTCGAGAAGTTATTAAATCATTTTTGAGATTTCCTTGAATTTCCACCGCCCTCCTGCCCGAAAACTTATTAACGCCCAATATTATGTTAAGTTACTAATTATTATGCATACAATGTTCATTTTTTTTTTTTGGTTTGCTTCTTATTTGTGTGGAAATTTCTTGTAATTTGTGTTTATTAGGAATTGTGTTTTTAACGTTTGCATATTTGATGAGGGTTGGTGGGACGAAGAGACCCGATCAGTGGAATATTAAACACAACTACGATGGTTCGATGGCGAGTTACAGATAACTAACCTTAATTACAGCTTGTAAAATGTAATGAGCTGGCCCGAAAGATGGCTAAGACGCTTACATGTGTTAATTGTTAACGAGGGTGTCATGTCGTCGGCCGGAGCGATAATTGCAGTAGGGTAGGTGTGAATATTTCTGGTCAAATGTGCATTGGTACCGGGGGGTGTTCAAAACAAAATTGTCGGTGCGAGTTTACAAAAAGAAGTTAATTGTGTAATTTACATTTATTTTAGAATTTATTTAATGATGCAATTGTGAAGGGCTGGAGCCCGAAACTCTGTAATTTATTTTCGTTGGAAATCAATTTAGGATGGGCTGGGATATTCTCTATATGAAGCGTTCTTACATGAACAGTGACCCACAATGAAAATTTGTATAAAATGTTATTAACTATGCCTATTGAAAGTAAAGGGCATAAGGGCTTTTTAAAAGTAAAGGTAAATAAAACACACAGAAAATAATTTTTTTTTTGTTAAATTTTCACTACACCAAATTTTTATAAAATTATAATTTTGGGGATTTTCCCGCTCAATTTTAGGAATTCTGCGATTGTTTAATGCGAAATTTTGTTTAATTTTCTCTACATCAAATTTTTAGAAAATACCAATTTTGGGTATTTTTTTCCCCCATTTTAGGAATTCTGGAATTATTTTAATTGAAATCCTACATTTTGTTTAATTAAACCAATATCCCTCAAGAAGTGTGGCAACTACAACCAATTTACTAAAAAATCCCAATTTTGGGGATTTCCCCGCTCAATTTTAGGAATTCTGCGATGGTTTCAATTGAAATTTTGTTTAATTTTCTCTACATCAAATTTTTATAAAATCCCAATTTTGTGGATTTCCCCCCCCCCCCCCCCCATTTTAGGAATTGTTTTCTTGAAGCGTTCTCTATATGAAGCGTTCTTGCGGAACAGTGATCCACAATGAAAAATTTTATAAAATGTTATTCACTATGCCTGTTGAAAGTAAAGGGCATAAGGGCTTTTTAAAAGTAAACGTAAATAAAACACATAGAAAATATTTTTGTTCATGATATTTCTTTTTTATTATAAAGTTTGAACGTTGACATTATGTGCGAAACACGACATCATTTAAATGACCATTTTGGACCACTTTTTGGGTATCTCAGCCATAACTTAGACGAATGTTGGTTGTTAAGTGCTCAAGAGTTAAAGGTTTATCTGCATAAACACGGTCTTTCACGTAGTCCCACGAAAAAAAGTCTCATGGTGTCATATAGATCTTGGTGGCAAGTTGATGTCGCCATGACGAGAAATTACGCGGCCAGGAAATGTCTCTTGCAATAAAGCCATATTCGCTCGAGTTGGGTGGCATGTGGAACCGTCTTGTTGAAACCACATATTCTCCAAGTCGTATTCTTCAATAGCAGGCACAAAAAAGTCGGTTATCATATGACCAAAACGCTCAGAATTGACGGTGACAGTCGTTCCCTCGTCGTTTTCGAAGAACTAAGGCCCAATCACACCTTCGCTCACAAAGAGCGCACCAATCAGTGACTTTTTGTGGATGTAATGTCCGCTCTTCAATTACTTGAGGATTCTCAGAACCCCAAATACGACAATTTTGTTTATTAACATTCCCACCGATTGAGAAATGTGCTTCATAACCATAAACCATAATCTCCACTTAAAGCACGATATGTGGCTGTGCCAGAATCACCATTTTTGTAGTACGTTTTAATAATTTTTACGCGTTGAGTGTCATCTATTTTCGTCACTGCCAGAAAAAAAAAATGGTTTAACAACTTAGTTTGACAGATGTCGAATTCCAGCCCTATACTTTTGAAACCACGAAATGGATAACCCTATACTTGCAAAAAAAAAACTCTTCCAAATGGCTGAAATGGGTGAAATTTTTATTATTTCAATCAAAAAAAAAAAATAAAAAAATAATAATGAAATTCTAATTCTTGAGTCCTCAAAAACCATATCGTTCAATTAAAATTCAAAGCCCTCTAACATAGGCCCGCGACAACTGCCACACACAAATTTAGAACACCCACATGCCAGCAAACGAATGCAGCCAACCCATGAAATTCAATTAAACATAAATTAACCGCATTTACAATAAAACAATAATGTAATAACTGCCATGAACTTAATACGATTTTATGAACAAAAACATTAAAGGCAGGAAATCTGGCGCTACACGTACTCAAAGTCAAGCCAAACAATGGAACCGAAAAACGCCACAAGTCTTACAAATGCCAGCAAGACAGAATCGTATTTATATGTAATGTGTGTTATTTCTGTTCAGCTGTCTGACAGACTCGTAAAAAAAATCGACTTCATGCATTTTATTCCAAACTACAATCATCATTTTTTTATGACTGATTTTATGTTCTCGCATGATTGTGGAATGGGATGTTCATAATTACTTACGGTCCAAAAACTAAATACGAAATGAAATTTCCATTTCTTTTATGGATTTTTCCATGAAAACCGACTCATAAAAATGTTTCAAAATTAATAAAAGTAACATGAACTGAAATTGAACAAATGTATGAAGGCATCGTTTTTCTTCTGAGATTTAATGACATGTTTGTTGTTATTGCCACCGGGGTAGTAGTACCCTTTTTGTGTTTATCTCTATCGCACGTTACGATCTTTTAATGTTGTGACTTGGACATTTTATTTGTAAAGTGACAATTTATAGTAAACTATGCGATAGGCAGTTGAAACTCACCTACAAGTGGTGTTAATCCATAAAACTTGAGGAGAATGTAACTACTGTATCTGGCTAGTTGATAGAGATAACAGCGGTATTGGGATGACTGTGTTGCTCATTGTAAAGTAATCTCTGAGAAAACTCGATATGAGTCGAGAGACCGTATTTCCGAATACCACCTTTGCCAGATCCACTCATCTCTAGCATTCGAAATCGGGACTTAGGTGAAGAAGTAAAATGTCTGCTAGAGGACAGAAATAATACGGAACTTAATATAGAATATTTGTAGGCAATTTTTCTACCGAACGAATTTTTCATCATGCCTAATGAGATTGTCCTGCTATGTTCAACGAATTTAAGGTCTTCCTTATTTCTGACACACACACATCATAATTTCTTTAATTCATAACTCCCCGTTTGGTACAGACAATCGTGAAACTGATACTCCGATCTATTCCATAAATATATCTCCATGCTCACACTCTCTCACACTGTCCAATGAAGGGGCACAAATGAAATGAAGCGATCCCCCAGAGAACACGTTCCAAACACGAACACTAGAATCGTCTGTCTGTCTGTCTGTATGTGAGTAAGCACAACCCAAATATCTGACAAGCAACAGCCACACCAACAATTTCACGACGAGTGAAATTTCTAATATTGCTGTGTTAATTGAAAAGCGATTCCCAGAAATTTAGAACAACATTTGCCCAACAAATTACAAGTACATGATTAAACAAAAGACTCCTACAGCTACTGCTGGCGATGGTGCGGACGATTGGATTACTGGCTGACTGTCACTGGGCCACTGCGTTCACTAACGAAGATACCCAAAAAACAATTTACATGGAAATTTATGTTTGGCGCATGCGCGACGATCTCCGGTGTACCCTCGTTTAACACCAGCACCAAACTCAGGTTACAGACAACTGTTGCTGCAGCAGTTACACTCCATATCCACCATCCATCCGTCCGTCTGTGCCCTCCCTACATCTATGATAATTTATACGTGCCATAACTTTTTGGTTCATAATTTAAAAAAAAAACACTAAAGTTGTCCATTGTCAAACGACGTTGTTTGTTTGGGTTTCGGGAAAATTGTTTATTTATTGTTAACACGTTTCGGTGATATTTTATATATTTTTGTTCATCTTCTTCTTCTTCTTTTTCTTTATCCAACAATTAGTACCGATACGTTCATGTAATTTCCAGAAATTAATACTCATAAGCCCAGAAGCGGGCGTACTAACTAACGCATGCATGCATTTCTTGCGGCTCATTTAATGGGCGTAATAAAATGTTTGGTAATATTTTCTCTACACAACAATAATAATAATAATCATAATTTGTGGTCTATGGTCTTTGCGTGTGTTCCAGTGTGGATTATGGCCGGTTTCCTTACAGAATTCATAATGAATTGAGTAAAAGTCGTTTTTGATTTGAATTTATTTATTTATTACGGAGAAATTCATCATAGACTTGTAATAGTTTTGGATATTTCATTGGTATTTTATAGTTTCTAGGAAGCGATTAAAATAAATCAATTGAAATATTTTTGGAAATTTGTTTAATTTATTGCAGGGCGAAGAAGTAGAAGTAAGGACTGTCCCATAGTGCAGTGGAAGAATGCATGTTTTGGCAGAATTGTAGGCACTGCGGAATTGTTTTAGAAGTAATTGTGACGTCCTCCAACAAACTTCTCCCTATCTTCGGATATATTTTGAAAATTTCGAAAATATTATAATGAGGCCTATATGAAACCAACATCAGCTTATGATATCACTAGCGAACAATACAAATTTAAATTTCAACATACGTATTCTTTTTACAAAGAAAAGAGTTGAAGCGAACAGAAAATTCGAAACATGAAGCCAATTCTATAATTCCATGACAATTTTTATTTTCTAAAGACTTCTCAGAAAAATCTAATACTTTTTAGTGATTTCCATGATCATATTCAGAATATCCGGTTGTAGACTTACTTACTTACTTCCCTTAAGATTCCATGAAGGATCAGACGGGGGACTTCTCTCGAATCAGTGAGCTGTGTACGATATAATTTGTCTACTCACTGACCGGGAACTACTGTTTAAAGCCGGCTAATGCTTTACTAGAGAGGATTTTCATGACTAAGAGATTGCTCTGTTACTCGTAAAGTCGCCAACATTTACGAGGTGGAAGCAGCCGCTGAAAAATCGTTGATGGTCTAACCCGGGTTCGAACTCAGGTTCTTCTGTGTGATAGTCGCACACACTACCTACCACACCACGGCCGTCCGGATGTAGATCAACAATAAACAAAAAATACGACTAGTTTGGATCACAGCTAAGTTTTCAGACTTTTAGGAATATACTTAAGGTTTTTAAACCGGAAATTCCCGGGAAATTTGCCCGATTCCCGGGATTATTGGTCGGGAAAAATGAAAAATGCCCCAAATATAAAATGAAAAATTCCCCAAATGAAGAATTTCCAAAAAAAAAAAATCTAAAAAATCCAATCATTTATATTATTAAATCCCATTGTATATTTGATTAAATCCAGTCATATATATAATTATGGGATGTAATAAAATATATGACTAGATGAGTAGATGTATGATTGGTGGTAATCATATATATGATAGATGGTAATCATATATATGATTGGTGGTAATCATATATATGATTGGTGGTAATCATATATATGATTGGTGCTAATTGGTGGTAATCATATATATGATTGATGGTAACCACATATATGATTGATGGTAATCACATATATGATTGATGGTAATCATATATATGATTGGTGGTAATCATATATATGATTGGTGGTAATCATATATATGATTGGTGGTAATCATATATATGATTGATGGTAATCATATATATGATTGGTGGTAATCATATATATGATTGGTGGTAATCATATATATGATTGGTTAATCATATATATGATTGGTGGTAATCATATATATGATTGGTGGTAATCACATATATGATTGGTGATAATCATATATATGATTGGTGGTAATCATATATATGATTGGTGCTAATTGGTGGTAATCATATATATGATTGATGGTAACCACATATATGATTGATGGTAATCACATATATGATTGATGGTAATCATATATATGATTGATGGTAATCATATATATGATTGATGGTAATCATATATATGATTGATGGTAATCATATATATGATTGATGGTAATCATATATATGATTGATGGTAATCATATATATGATTGATGGTAATCATATATATGATTGATGGTAATCACATATATAATGATTGCTAATCATTGATGGTAATCATATATATGATTGGTGGTAATCATATACACGATTGAAGAATTTGGATTGGCGATTTTAAACGACTTCCGAATGACTTCAAGGTTTCGACACCAGGCTCTTACTTCGTCAATATCATTTTGATTATCTCAATCTAGTTCAAAAAGAAACCTATCAGCCGTTTATCTGCGACTTTCCTCATTCTGATATAAGAATAATTCGGTTTCACAAATTTGAACACCTTCCTAGCAGTTTCTGACTTCCTCCCTCATCTCCCACATTATTTCCTGTCCATCCCAAATTCAAAACTCTACATTCAATTCTCCTTTCCCTTAACCATAACAACATCTTTGAAATTCTCATCATTGTTGAATGTCCATTGTCCACCCATCACGCTCCGACACTACAGATGTGACCATACAAGCAGGCACTGCCTTTGATAGTTACAGACAAATAAAAATATATATTTTTTTTTGATTACTAACGAAAAACTATTGTTCATTTTTTTTATTGGGTTTTTGTAAATGATTTTATTTGCTTTCGCTGTCGTAGATCTCGCAAATCTCTGCTCCACATGTGCCTTGTTATGGCAAATTTACAATTGCTAAACATTATCGTTGTAAATGTAAATAGTTGGTGCACCCAAAATGCAATGCAACCGAGCAGATGAAGTCCAGCAATGCGAAACGATGCACAGTGGTTCGGAGGGGACTCCGGAGGGCAGAAGGAACTCAAGGGGAT
Source organism: Hydrotaea cyrtoneurina (assembly GCA_958296145.1). Classification (NCBI taxonomy): domain Eukaryota; kingdom Metazoa; phylum Arthropoda; class Insecta; order Diptera; family Muscidae; genus Hydrotaea; species Hydrotaea cyrtoneurina. Next base: position 81,727,529 of record OY282514.1, on the reverse strand, counting down.
GAAATAGATGTAACAAAAAAATGGGAAAGAGGTTTTTAATTTTGTGGTAAATTTAGAAAAACGTTTATTTTGTCCTCGGGGTAACAACAAACCAGGGCCCACAAAAATTCCCCTACCTAAGAGCACTCACCAGCTTACAATGCACACATTTGCTAGGGCAACTCGAAATGCTCGCTGCCACTGTGCAATGTCGGTCGACACCGCAAATGTAGCGAAAAGATTGCTGGCCATTGTATACGAAGTCGCTGTCGAGGCGATTGCAGCGTGAGCACATGCCAGCCACACATCTCACATGTAGGCGTTGCACCAAAAACAAGAAAGGATACACGTCGTTGTTGTTGCTTCGTATGCCCACAGACACATTTGCCATTGTTGGCGCTGAAAATCAATTTCATGCGGCAACAAACACCCAGAACAGTCAGACTTTATTGTGCAGCGGCAGCAGCAGCAGCATTGGCGGACACGGCACAGCATTAGGCAACAATAGACATTAGGCCACATGCTGCATGCTGTACATATCAGCGCCCAGTCATTCAGGCCAGCCTCAGTCGAGAGTTAAACGAATTTTTAATTTATGACAATTCATTTTGTTCAATTGACCATAAAGTATTCATTTTCCTAACTCTGCCACAATGTACGAGTGCCTGCCTGCCATGGCTGCTTCCTCCCTATGTGATCTCAATGGAATCGTACATTTTTATTATTGTTTTCATATGTTTTTGTGTTAAAAATGTTGTTTTTGTTATTTGTTGGCAACATACGTTATGGGATTATCGAAGAAGGCAACCCGGGCACACAGAGCACCACCACCATTCGATCCGATTTCCAAACAATGCAACAGAGGCAGATGGGTTTTCGGAGCGAACAGGAACAGAGGTTCCGCCAAGAGTTTCAGTTCAGCTTTGTTTTTGATATTTGAAAAAAGGATGTCATAAATCATTATTACGAGAACGAATGATAATTTTTAATAAATGAATCTGTATCGGAGTATTGCCTGAGCAAATCAAATGTATTGTGAAAATATTTATTGGCCGAAACTATAAATTCAATTTTAGTGATTATTGATTAGATTTTCGTATGGAACGTTGATGTCATGCCTGATACCGAATGGTGTTTCCGGCAACGATTTCAAGCTCTCTAATGACTCTTGAATATAATTTCATGTGGTGATGGAAAGGGTTTTATGTGGATAAATGGAAAAGACAAATGTATGTGACGGCAGTTATTTTCATTTAGAACAGATGTCTAGTTGTTATCATCAAATCGGAAAGCACAGAAACTTCCGGCTGGTACGATTTTATTACCAAAATATGCTGCCCATAACGCAACACAGCAGCTGACATGGAAACAAGAGCAATGGGAAAAATTCCCCTTATGAAAATGCAAAATTCAGAATTCCCGAAAAGGACAACAAGAAAATGTCACCAACATTTTTGGAAAATTTCCCAACAATTTTGGAAAATCCCCCAAATAACACTAGGCAGGTAGATTTGTAAATTGTGAATAAAATCAAAAGTACTCAAGCGATTGTAACTATTTATAATTCATTTTATTTATAAGATATGCGGATTTTTTGCAAAATTTCGAAAGGGAACACTTTTTGCCATTTTATATTTTTTATGAAATTTTTTCCACAAAAAATATTACGAAAAAAAAGTTGTTCGGCTTAAATATTTTTATAACTCTGAAACTGTACTTCAAGTTCATATGCCCAAAACGCGAAGACTTAGAATAATATTGCGGTCAATTTTTTAAAATTTATTTGAAAGAAATCGGACAATTTGTTTTCAAGTTATGATAATTTAGGTCTCGAAAAATCGAATATTAAATAGAAAAAATGGCTGCCATTTAATTCAAGTTCATATGCCCAAAACGCGAAGATTTAGAATAATATTGCGGTCAATTTTTTAAAATTTAAAATGGGTGCCTTTTTTTAATCAGGGTAACACAGTACATTAGAAATCTACAGATGTTATTCATTACAAACAAAATATGTTGTTGAGTAGTGCAATTTTTATAGAAATCGGCGGGGGTTTGTATGGGGGTTTTTTTAAATAAATTTCTTATCAATCGGATATTGTGAAAAATGTTAAAACCCTAAAACCGATGAACTGACTCAGCCCTGTCGGAGAGGCTTCTAGTCGATAAAATCAGCTATTGATAGTAAATCTTCATGTTCCTTTAAATCCTCCGAAAAATCATATATATGATTGGTGGTACTACCATATATTTTTTTTTTTGGAAATTTTTGGGTCTTTTAGGCCATATGTCGGAAAAATGGCCTAAATTCAAAAAATATTAGTCTCGATTCACACTAAGCAATTTTGATTGCCCAAAATCTCACTATATTGGAGAGATTGATAATGGGGAATGGAAAGGGGAAAAACTTGCTCGTACTGGCAATTGCTTTTGTGTTTTTTTGTAGTGTGAAGTTGGCTGCAGATTTTTTCGACATTTTAAAAGGCATTATCATTTGAAAACGCAGTAATGAAAACAGAAATTGCCGAAATCGAAATCATTTTAACATTTTGAAAGGCAGTTTCATTCGAAAAGACAATAATGAAAACAGAAATTGCCAAAAGAGGCAAGAGGGAAACAAGACGCAAGTTCAAATGGGAATAAAATTGTCTAGTGTGAGTCGAGAGAAGTTCCCCGTCTGTTCCTTCATGGAATGTTAAGGGAAATAGGTAAGTAAGTGTGAATCGGGACTTACAAAAAATATTTTTAAATTTGTTTTTCTTTGTTTTAGCACTTTTGCTCTGTTTAATGAGGGGTCAGTATTCATATTGCAAATTCTGTGATGGGTCCCTATTTGTTTTTTTTATGTAAAATTTTTAGATAACAAAATGAAATCTGCGAGTGTAGGGTAATAATTGATAGGCATCGCTAAATATAAATATTGTTTTATGTTAAAAAAATCCATAATAAAATTCCACACTTCAAAGTAAAATGAACACAATAATTCCCTTTTTATATCATCCACCGAACTGTTGTTAATCCAACTAGTTTTCGATCCAAAAGAGATTGAGTTGTCGTCGCATTAGGCATTTCAAAAGGGGATTACTTAAATGTATTCTGTATCCGCAAAACAAAACACACAAAAAAAAAACACCTGAGTACATTGTAATGACTCTTGGGCCGCATAAGAAACGTAAAGCCAAAGACGACGCTGTCCACTACCGCAGCTTAGCCGTTCATTCGAAATGCATTTAAATGGTGGCAAAGCAGACAATGGCTAAGAAGCATTTGAAACTCAATACGAGTGCCTTGGGTACCCTATAGCCCGAACGAACGTGTCGCGTCAAAAGCAGTCAATCATTTAAGTAAGCCGCATTAAAAAAACGCTTTTTCTTGTATGCGTTCGCAAAAACAACCAATGAATACCAGGCGACTAAAGCGAACAAATACATTTTTCTGGTTGAGTATAGCAGGATTAGGTGTAATTAGTGAATTTGTACAGGGGAAACCATAGAGATGCTGAGATAATGCCAACCAGCCAGCCCTCATCTACACGTGTAACAGCAGCATTGAAATGAAAAACAAGTTGGAATTTTCCTTTGTTGTACTTTTTTCTTAGCTTCTTTACATTAAACCCCTTTTTCTGCTCTTTGCTTTAAATAAACTGTGGTTTTAGCTAAAACACAGGAGAGAGAGAACAAGCAGAACGCACTACTAAATGGTAGGCATTAAAAAGGCATTAACACACATAAAATGCCAACAAATGGGGAAGACATTCGCATTATGGTCTCGGCAAACTTAAATGTGACAACAAGGAAAACTAACGATTTGTTGATGAAGGTTTCCTTCGCTTCGCTGTAAGCCGGCAAGAGGCTTTAATTAATCAATTGTGTTTTTTTTTTTTTCGAACAAAGCTTTTGAAACATTATGTTGACTCATTGAGCGACACGGTCATCAACATGAATTATTGAAAATGCATGGGAAAGATGGTGGCAAACGCTGCTCCATAATATCTTTGATAGAATGTAGGAAAAACAAGTACTCTTAATGACAAGGTGGGATATTGAAATGTAAGAGGAATTCCACTCTCATATTTGAACCTAAAATTACAACTTCACAGTTCCAGTTCAAAAAAAATTAACTGCCTGTTTCACGATGTCGATGATCGAACCGGAATTTGCATTGAAACGATTACGTTTTCGTTCGACTTGACGTCGCAAAAACACAAGTCGATCGACATCTGAACCAGACAGTAAAACTTTCAAATGTTAAATGCATAATCCCAACTTTTTTTTTGAAGTTCTCAAAAGCCTTTATTTGTTGTCTAATTTTCATACAAAATACATTTCAACTAACCCTTTGTAATAAACTGTGCAACAGAATTATGAAGAACGTGACTGAAATAATGAATATTTATTTGGCGCCAAAAAAAAGGCATTTATTACTTTTGTTGCTTCATCTCGACAAAACAAAACTCTTTCTAAAGAGACTACAAAGCGTTTAATTATGACTTCCGTCCTAAAAAAAACAACAACAGAATAAGAAATAAATGAGAAAACCCCGCCTCACAACATATGAAAACAAACGAAAGCAACAATGAATTCCGATAAAAAAAAACCCGAAAAACATAAAATACTACCAGAGCAACTGACAGACTGACATTTTGTTGATGTTCATTTCTCGCCTCCCCCATAACCAAAACGACAGCAGCAGACGCTAAACATTTTTCCGTTGTTGTTGTTTTTTTTTTGTTTCATTTCACATGAAACTATATAATTTTTTGAAATGAATTTCAAGGGATTATAGATGTTATTTAAGACACGCCTGAGCGAGAGGTTGTGAAATTAAAAGGATGCATCCACTTGGAAGTGGAGTGTATGGTGAGTTTTTCGTCTGGCACTCTAATCTAAACATAATCATTAATAACAATAATTGGTGCAGTCCCCTGGCCCCGCGGGGCGGCCATGACTGCCCATCAACAAAAGATCACATCTGTGTGAACACAGCAAGAAATTTGGTTGATTGGTTCTGCGGTGGACGAACACAAAAGGTTACCACCGGTAGGTGGAAACTACTGTAATTTAATATTAATTTGTTGAAAGTCCCAACAATAGGCGCCTCTATTGTCTCCCCTTGCCGCTGCCAACATCATGAATTTGGGAAACTCAATAAAAAAAAAAGTGATGTTCTAACAGTTTGACTTAATCATCAGTTTTGTAGATCAAAGCGAAGAATCTTTTGTGAGCCATGCGAGACAGGACACATCAATCAAAATGAATGAACAACAAGAAACAACAAACGAAGATGAGAAAAGTTCCTAAACGTTTCAAATGTTTTCGGAAGAGCGTTGTGGCCAAGTACCTGCCAACATCATGATGCTGATGATTCTTGTGCTAGCTTCATTTGATATCTGAGATACGATCGTTTATCTTCACCTCTAATTACGGCGTTTGGCTACGAGTCTCTAAGATTCAATCGAAAAAGAAACGGCATCTTCTTTCATACGTTAATGGTCCATTTAATTGTGTTTGGCCCATCTAAATGGGTTTTCAATGGAACGGTTTTTATGTTTTTTGGCCAACATCTTCCCTGCACTTCCTCCATGGCGTGTAATTATCACAGAGTTTATGATTTTTGATGTTAACATTCATAATCAGCGCGGTTGGTTATTAGGTACACCCTATAATCAGAGTGTTCAGCTAATATGCATTTAATTGTGTTAACCGGCATTGGTTTTGTTGTTTCTTTTGAAACCATAAACGCATTTTTTTATTTTTATGTGTTAAACGTTTTTATTCGCTGAATTTGTATTTCTGAAATTAGCAGGTTGCATTCGGTGGCTATGTGGTGATTTTATTAACAGAGTCCCGTTGTTTGTTAGAGGGCGTGGCTGGTAGGAAGAAGGAAGATGGAGAAGGAAGACAAAAAAACTCTTGCTGGGACAAATATACCGTTAAAATATATAAAAAAAATTCAATTGTTAGACATGTGGCGTTATGATAAATAATGTAAAGTTACGGCCGATTGCTCAAAAATAAATAGAAAGTTTTAAAAAACGACAAAAATAAAATTTTAGAAAAATGTCAATAAAAAAATATTTTTGTCTTATCTGTTTATGACATTATGTCTCAAAGAATTTTATTTGTTTTACATTTTTTAAAAAAAAATTTTTTTTTAAAAAATTAACTTTAAATTTGTTTTTAAAAAAATTATTTTAAAAATTGTTTATTAAAAATTTACTATGATATTTTTTTTTGAATTTATTTAAAAAAATTTTTTACTATTTTTTTTACTATGGCTTTTTTTTATTTGAAATTATTTTCAATTCGTTTTAAAAAAATTCCTTAATTTCAAAAAGGACAAAAATAAAATTTTAGAAAAAAAAATAGTAAAAAAAGTCATTAAACAAATTTTTGTATTATCTGGTTATGACCTTATATCTTAAAGAAATTAATTTGTTTTAAATTTAATTCAAAAATTTTTTTTTAAATTTAATTCAAAATTTTGTTTTTTAAATTCCTTTTAAAAATTTGAAAATCAAACCTTTTTTGTTGTCCAGTGTAATCTATAACGCAAACAATATTTCATTAATTTCCACAATTTTTTTTTTATTATTTTTTAACCAAAAAAACTTTAAATTTATTTAAAATTTTTTATTTTAATTTTTTTTTAAAAAATTTCCTTAATTTCAAAAAGGACAAAAATAAAATTTTAGAAAAAAAACAAATTTAGTAAAAATAAATCAATAAAAACACGTTTTTGTATTATGACCTTATATCTCAAAGAACTTAATTTGTTTTAAATTTAATTCAAAATTTTTTTTTTAAATATAATTCAAATTTTTTTTTTAAATTCATTTTAAAAATTAAACCTTTTTTTGTTATCCAGTGTATCTGTTACGCAAAAAATGTTTCATTAATTTCCACAATTTTTTTTTTTTATTATTTTTTTTTCTAATATTTTTCATTAACTAAAAAAACCTTAAACATGTTCTTTTAAATTTATTTTAATTTCTTTTTAAAAAAATTCCTTTATTTCAAAAAGGACAAAAATAAAATTTTAGAAAAAAAAACTCAATAAAAAAACATTTTTGTCTTATCTGTTCATAACTTTATGTCTCAAAGAATTTAATTTGTTTTGAATTTAATTCAAATTTTTTTTTTTAAATTTATTTTTAAAATTTGTAATTTAAACGTTTTTTGTTGTCCAGTGTAATCTGTAATGCAAAAAAATAGTTCATTAATTTCCTCAATTATTTTTTTATTTATTTTTTTCTAATATTTTTCATTAACTAAAAAAAACTGAAGCAATAAATTTGTGTGTCATTTCCATTGCGTATATCTCGTGTACTAAACGAGATAACCCACTACCATACACACCTTTTTAGAGGAATCTTTAGGTACTGCATATTCGACCATTAATGCAAATTTGATGCCAATGTTAACCTCGAAGACACTTCATCTTTAACACTGTAAATTATCATAACTATTCCCAAGAAAGTGTAAGAACATCTATGTCGGGTACTCAAACAGAGAATATTAATAAAGAAATAGTCCAATTTTAAAACAGTGAAATTTCAGATCAGTTTCAAAACAATGTTAAGAACAGTCGGGTACTTTGAAATTTGGTTTGGTTATTTTCCTAAAAAAAACGGAAAGGCCATAATACTCGCCTGAGTTTATTTATCAGTGGGGCCATCAAAATCACGAACACAAAACAACCGACAGCCCTGAAGTGGAAGCAATAAATTTAAACGCCATCGGAGAAAGGGGAATAACAAGCCCACAAAGACCCAACGCATACAGGATTGCCCGTCAGCCAGTCACATACTAAATAAATAAAATCATTTCTTCTTTTTTTTTTTTGGTAAAACCAACCGAGGGTCATTTGTAATCAGTACAGGCGACCTCTTTCCACCTTCGGTTGTTGCTGTTGTTGTTGTCTGCCAGAGCATTCTAATTGTTAAGGTATTAAATCTGGTTTACACCTGCCAAACATTATCAATGAATGTCTGAGTCTTTGGCGACCCTTATTTCGAATTTATGAGACATTTTTAATTGCTTAACAAACATGCGCCGGCTAGCGACCGAGTGCCTGGCCAAGGCACTGTACACGGGGTTGTCACCAAACAATTGATAACATTTTGTTATCCTGAGGTTAGTTAAGTGTGGATGAAAACCTCTTCAAGATTTCTGGGTTTATATTTTCTTTTGTCTCTGTTTCTGTTTTTTTCTCAAATAAAAGAAAGCCATAATTTGCCAGTTTATAACAAAGGGTCGTATGTCCCCTGTTTTTCGTTATTCCTTCGTTATCGCATACATTTTAATTAAGAGGAAACAATAGTTAGTTGTTTAGAAAAAAATGTCTTTGTTTAAATTATTGACATCCTGTTGGTGATCTGTATAGAATTTAGGATACTTTCTCTAGTGAACAATTGATAAAACATGTTGTTAAGTGTTAAATGTCTTAACCTTTTTCAAAAGGTATTCACTCTTTTGTTTTCTCCGGGATTCCATTGATCTACGTTCGATGTTAAGGAATTTATTTCTCCATTATTTTTATTTGGGGAGACTCTATTTTTTTTGGACATGATTTTGTTAATAACTCTGAAAGTCTCGTATATGGTATATGGCTCAAAAATTAAATTACAAAAAAATAAAGAGAAATTTCAGTAACATTTTTTTTCGACTTTTTCAAACAAAAAGTAAATTAAAAAAAACCGAATTTTTGAAGAAAAGAAATTCTAACTTAACTATGAAACTGTCACTCGGATTCAAATGGACTAGAGGCGAAGACTTAAAATAATTGTTTAGTGATTATTCATTACCAACATTTTTGTATTTTTTTGTTACAATTTATCAGAGTGATCTAACTGGAGGGGAGAATCACACTTCTGACTAACGACTAACGTCTACTGATTAACGTCTTTCTTGGAACCAGAACAGTGTGGGGAGTGTACTGCCGTCCTAAGAAAGAAATGCACAAGCTCCGTGAATGAGATTCTGACTTTGGTGTTGGCTTATAAGACCCATTTTCAACTGTAATAAACCTTAAAATCATTTTGTGCAATTTTTAAAAATATTTATTTTTAATGCGCGAAAGATATAAAACGTAAAAGCTTAATATCTCAGGACAACCAAACTATGGCTCTTCTGAAAAAATCGCATTTTGAGGTGTGACAATATTGAAGTAAATGAGCGATATCGTGGCGTCGGCCATGGGTCCCGAACTCCGACCACTGGCCAGGGAGATCCTGTGTGGCTGGGAAGTGTAGATCTTCCTTATGCCTCGTATTTAGAGACTTTGAAAAGACAGCAAACAAAATTAAATGTAACCATTTTAATAAAAAAAAAACGAAAAACTTATAGCACAATCTGGAAAACACTGGCATCCAAAATCATCGCTTATCAGAAGTCTAAACAAATGTTCTACCTCTAGAATACTTTATGAGAACAGACAAGAAGATAGAGAATGAAGAACCGGGGTGAGGCAGACAAGCGTTATGTCACTGCCACTGCAGAAAGCTACAGCCGAATTCAATGGGGGCCTATACAAACGACTAGGAGATCTTGAAGATAAAATAAAAAAATTGTCTGTATTTTTTATACAAAAAAAGGATAACTCACTTTATAAAGGACAAAACAGCCATCTGGTGTAAAATACTAGAATGGTCCGTGGTGTTCGTAATAAGAGGATAGAGGAGGAAAAACTGAGGCAAGTCAGAGGAACCTTATGTCACTCTCACTACAGAAAGCTACAAAGGAAATGGATGTGTGCCTATAAAACTAGGAGATCTCGGAGACAAAATAAAAAGTCAGTCAGAAGTTGTCAATTCAGAACATGTTGTTTCCTTTTAGCAAGAACAAAACAACCATCTTGTGTCAATAACTAAAATGATCCTTGGTGATCATGATAATAAATCTTGCCCTTAGTCTCATAAATTTATTTTAACACTTTCCCGGTGTAAAGTACTATGCCTTTGTTTTATATACTTTGAATTTTTCATAGAATTCCATTGAGGTTTTATTTCTCTCTTTAAACAATCGAGTGTGCACATCCTCGTCGCAAGCCTGGCTATCACCACCATCATCATTGTCGTTCAGTGGCACAATCTTTAGCTACACCATCACCATCAACTTCATATTCTTAACTTGTCTGGTACGTGATTGTGGTTTTTTATGCGACAGATGATCTCTATAATCAGTTTTTGTGTGTTTCATGGGGATTTTGATTTCTTTTTTTCCCCTTTTTTTCATTTTTTTTCATTAGTTACACTTTTAATTTTGTTTGCTGCAAGTCTCTGTGCCTGTCTGTGTTTATTGAAATACTTTTCTTGAGAAATAATTTCAAACACGTTCACGGTTTTATGCTCTCAAATAAATTACAGTTTTATTAGAATTGTCGCATACAAAATGTGTGTATATATTTTTTGTTTTTGTCTTTGGAGTCTTTTGTTTTTAGAGTAATTCTATGAAGTGCGTTATGGTTTTTGGTAGTGGCCGTCGTTTTGTGTGTGGTTTTGTTTTAGATTTGAAATGATATTTATAGCATCCGGTAGTTTTAAAGAGGAAACATTTCGTAGAGATTTATAACGTACAGACTGGTTGGGTTTTCACATTAATAACATTTCCGTGTCGAGTGCATGAGGAGTCTATAAATTTTAAATAGTCATTAGGAAATAGCATTTAAGAGTTGGCATGACATAGAAAGGAGTGTTAATAGTGATTGGACCATGACTACACGGTAAAGGATATGTGATAGATTGAGTTATTGTGAAGTGCTGGGAAGACTCGTTGAAGGAGTCGTCTTCTGGTTTGCGGAACAGACATTTATCCAAAGAGAACTATTTGGAAATAAATCTAGGCGGTTTTAATAAAATGTCAACTGATTTTTGTCCAATATTCCTACTTTTTCCCCAGTCCTTCTTTAATGTCAATTGGTTTCGATGTCAAATATCTTGGATGTTGATTTTTTTCCAATATTCCCACTTTTTCCCCAGTCCTTCTTTAATATCAATTGGTTTCGATGTCTACGATATATCGTAGATGCTGATTTTTGTCCGATATTCGTAATTTTTCCCCAGTTTTCCATTAAACGGTTTCCGTAAATGCTTTCCATGACAGAATCAAGCGTTTCTTTATATACACACAAATTTCCTTTTGTTTTTTACTTTGAATACTAAAATTATTTTCAAAAATTATTTCATTGTCTGAAATGTCAGCTGTTTCCTTCTCTTCACAACCTACCGCTTACAATTACTTTAATAGCTAAGCTATTTATTCATTTGTTTTTTTCGCCCCCGAAAAAAAATGACTTTGCTTTGTTCCCCGCTAAATACGACCATAAATCAATTAAATTGCTAAAAACTGCACTGTCATAAAATATGGTTTCCACCGGACCTCTTCTGCTTCGTTCTTCCTCAAAAGCCATTCCAACAACAACAACAAAAAAGATGTTCTTTTCTACAAACGCCTCTAAACGAACCATAGAAAAAAAGTCATAAATTATGGCAACATTTTTTTCTTTCCAGTACAAAACCGACCGACAGCCGAAAAACAAATATAACAAACACATTTGCTAAATCAATAAAAGAAATTTGCTAAAAATGTTACCATCACACGCACACATACACACACACAAAATTGTTGGGCCATAAAATAAAATGGACGAGAGTGTATAAAATGAAATCACAGACTCATTCATTATTAGTCCTGTAATGGACAGACATATGGTATTTATTGTTTATGAACGAATGTGTGTGTGTGTGTGTACATATGGGTTGGACCATTTGTCTGTCCGTCTGTATGTGTGAAATGGCCATTCACTGCTACTGTCCCTTGTCAAAAATTCTGTTAAAATGTCATGTCCTTTTTGCTTTATTGCTCTTTCGGAATACATTTCAAATTGGTTTGCACAAATCAATATTTATTACAAAAACACACACACTGTATTGTACACACACATACATATGTGTGTGTGTGTGTTTCTTTGTAAGCTTGATATATAACTATACCATCTATATACAAACACGATATCTCAAACGCATTTAAGCGCCTGCCAGTTTGTTGTTTTTGATTTGCAAACATTTCGTCCTGATAATGAATAATTGCAGGGACAATTTTCGTGAAATGGAATCATTCAACATAAGAAAATCCACCCCAACATTTCATGCCTTTTCACATGCCGGTGGCAACTGATTGGCAAGCTGGATGTGTCTCTAATCCGACATTCCTATTCGGGCTACCATTTCCAATTTTATTGGGCACGCCCCAGATGCGACATAGCCATCGAGGTGGAAATGGGCCTCATCAGTCAAGACGATTTCTTGATGGAATTCCAGATCATTTTCATGCATTTCAAGGACCCAAACAGTAAAGACACAAAGTTGTTGATGATCGTCCGGTTGAGTTATTGTGTTAACTGAACTTTATAAGCCTTAAGAACCAAGTCTTTAAGCAAAATCCGGTGTAATGACGTTTGTCGGGTGTCCAAATCCAAAAAAACGACGAGGAATGGACAAAGTTGGGTTTTCTTCAACACTTTGGGCTACAGCAGAAATAGTCTCAGTTGTTCAGTTGAGCGATGTGTACGGATCGATCACTAACTTGTCCCAACAGCTTGAATTTTTCCACCAATTTCAGTATTGCGGACCGACAAGGTGCTTTACGACGACCCACAAATGCTTTAGGTTTGCGAACTGTGACTGCAAGATTTTTAGCCTTTTTTGTAGTGAATTTTAATTTAATAATAAAGCGTCTATCGTTCCATTTTTAGTAATGGCGTAGTTTCTACTTGTCAAATGAGATTCAAAATAACACCTCGTGTTGGAAAACCCAAGTTAATGTTTGTGGTATGGGGAAAAAATATGTACAGGGTCCGCCAAATAACTTTTTTTTTTTTGAAAATTCTATAAAAAAACTGCTGGATATTTTCTCAAATTTATTTTTTTGTTTGAAACTAAAATCCTTCCGGTTAATAATGGAAAATAATTTCATTTTCCGCTGGCATAACGACATCAGCTCTGCGCCTGATAATGCGATCTTCAAAAACCGGGCGCAAAACATCGAGTGTAGCTTCGGCTGTGTGGCACGTAGCGCCGTCCTGTTGAAACCAAATGTTGCCAATATCCTCCCCTTCAATTTTTGTAAACAAAAATTCATTCAACATGGCCCGATAACGAAAATAACGAAATATGCTCTAGTTGAAAAATAAAACGTTAGATGGCGGACACTTTACAAAATGAAAATTCGTTTGAGAAATGGCTGTTTTAAACAATAATTTCGGTTAGGCTGTAGTTTTGGTCAATCTATATGGCTTCTAAATCTGTTCCCCATTGAAACGTTTTACTATTCCCAGCTGAATTTTCGAGACTTCACGAATAAGTTTTGAGAAAAATCCTGCAGGATTCAAAATGGCCGAAAAACAAAAAAATAAAAATTTTAAAAAAAATTCCAAATTTTTTTAGATTCCTTCAGGATTTTGTTCAAAATTGACCAAAAACATAAAATTAAACACTAAAAATTATGAAAAAATCGAAATTTTTTTGACATATTTTTCATAATGAAAAATGGCCCAAAAACGAAACATTTAATATCATCTATAAATAAGCACCACAATTTTTTTTAGAAAAAAAAAAAAAATATCATCTAATAAATATGAAAAAAATCACCAATTTTTTTTTCGATTTTTTGCTCAAAAACGAAAATTTAAATATAATTTAAAAAATATGAAAAATCCCCAATTTTTATTTCGATTTTTTTTTAGAAAAATTAAATATCATCCAAAAAATATGAAAAAAATCAAAATTTTTTGCTCAAAAACAAAAAATAAAAATAATGAAAAAAAACTCCCTAATTTATTTTCAATTTTTTTTAATACATATTTTTTTTCAAATTTGCTCAAAAACAAAAAAAAAAATATCATCAAAATAAATATCTCCTCTTCAGTTTTTGTAAACGAAAATTCGTTCAAAATGGCGCGATGAAAAAAAAACGTTAGATGGCGGACCCTTTATATGTTTGAGGCTAATTTGTTTGCTGAAATTTGTTAAAATGACCATTTTGTTCAGTGTGTAGAATTGTTGACTACTGGAGTTACATTTTTAAAGTCTCCAATGGCAGAATTTTATTATCGGGGTTTTGGGTTTTAACTAAAATTGTTTTTTTTTTGTGAGAAAGTAAAATAAATGTAAAAAAAAAAATCAAAAAAAATGTTTTTTCAAGACTCTAAGTATCTTATTTAATATATATTTACCCTCGACACTGATTCACTGATTCGCTGATACCCTGATTCACTGACTCTGTCACGCAGTACGTAGGAATTTAAATAGGCATTCTATAAATAATAATAATAAAAAAAATAATATTTTTTTTGTACAGAAATTGTGTTTTCCCAAATTTTTTTTTACCAAAATTTTTTTTTCTTACAAATTTGTTTTCCAAATTTTTTTTTTCAAGAAATTTTTTTTTTCAAATCTTTTTTTCCAGAAATTTTTTTTTTAAAAAAAAATTTTTTTTTCCAAAAAAAATTTTTTTTTCCACAAAATTTTTTTTTTCAAGAAAATTTTTTTTTTCCACAAAAATTTTTTTTTTCAGCAAAAATTTTTTTTCAACAAATTTTTTTTTTTTCAGCAAACATTTTTTTTTCAACAAAAATTTTTTTTTCAACAACATTTTTTTTTTTCCACAAACATTTTTTTTTCAACATTTTTTTTTTTCAACATAAATTTTTTTTTTCAACAAAAATTTTTTTTCCACAAATTTTATTTTTTTTCGAAATTTTTTTTTACAAAATAGTTTTCTCAAAATATTTTTTACAAAATTTTTAAAATTAAGTAACAAATACTTTCTCAAGCAAATTAACGGGCGCCATAGGCGCATTACAACTTACTAGTTTTAAATATTTCCCAAAAAAAAAATAAATAATATCATAAATATTATTTATTATTATCGGGCGTGTTTAAATATGATCCCTTTGCAAGGCATCGACTGGAAATCTTTATTAATGTTTTCCCTTTTGCCTTTTACCGACACTGCCTGCAACAACAACAACAAGAACAATTGTTTTCATTTTCGGATAATTTGTTAATCCTTTCTTTCCTTTCATTTATGCCTCCCCATCATCTTAATTTACGACAGTTTTTAATCTTTTTAATAGTCTTCATTCTCGCAAGTCCGCTGCAGACAATGACAGGAAACGTAATCGGGAAAAACTACCGTGACAACATACATTCTTCACGGTTCTTGTGTGTGTGTGTAAGTGTGCGCTTCCACTGGTGCAACTCATAAATTTGTCCGATTCGGTTCACACATGACTCGGTGGGCCGGGCCACAGCAAATGCGAGTGTAGTGCGATATGTGTCTGTCTGTCTGTCTGCCTGTCTCCTTAATGTTACAGAACATTGAAAATTATGACAATTTTGAAAGGCACATTTATGCCTTTGTGAATTGCTCTAGTCTGCATAAGCTGTGTGTGATGTTGTCACTCGTTCATGCCGAGTTTATGGTGGATTTTCTACAATTTCTGATGTTAGAGCGTGAAAATGTTTTGTTTTGAAATCTTTCCTAAGTAAGTGTGAAATATTTATGTTTTGAATATATTTTCTTTACGTATAATGAAGACGAAGACATAAACCAAAACAGATTCATTTTGATAGTTGATTGTCTGTAAATTATTTACACAGCAGCTGTGATCGTGCTGTACGAAATGTAAAGCATTTTTCTAAATCTTTAAATCTTTAAACAGAAACAAGAAGAATTATGGTAGAAAGAAAGAGATTTTTGGTATCACGAAAGGGTTTTCCACAGACTGTTCATCCGCCAGTCTGTGGAACGTTCTATAGTCGTGGAATTGAAACTGCACCAAATTGTCTTTGATGGAAATAGTTTTCCATTTGTGGTACCACTCACAATGTGCAGGGTGAATAAGTTTCACACCGGACATACTTAAAGTATCGTTGCTCTACACATCTGATTCTGCACCAAAGATGATCCCCCCCTA
Organism: Hydrotaea cyrtoneurina; assembly: GCA_958296145.1. Taxonomy (NCBI): domain Eukaryota; kingdom Metazoa; phylum Arthropoda; class Insecta; order Diptera; family Muscidae; genus Hydrotaea; species Hydrotaea cyrtoneurina. The sequence goes on along the minus strand of OY282514.1, from coordinate 81,711,572 downwards.
CCCTTAAGATGATCCTTACATTGTTGTCGTTCTTGATTACGCCAAGGCATGGCAACAATGTCAAGTTTACTTTCAATTATCAAACTGATTGCAAAGTTGCTGATATAATTCCCCCCGCTGAACAAACTCCGAGTTATTAATGATGGCAAATAAATTACAGCGCATAAAACCAACGGAAGACAATACTTTATTAATGTACCGCTGTTGTGTCGGCATGGCCTTTCTCAAAAAAAAACACGACGATTGATTATCCATAATCGCCATAATTTATTGGGAAAATGCAGCCGGGAAATCTTCGTGGCAAATAAATTGTTTACACCAAATGATATGACCTCCAATGAACGAACTGCCAACAGGGATGACAAACGGAAATCGATGGGTTTTCATGCTGTTTGACTTGAGAGGTCTTGGCGGCACATACAACGCCTAACAACACGTTCGATAGTGTCTCGACAACGGCGGGCAGAGGCAAAGCAAATTTATTGCCAACAATCATAACAATTATTGATTTATTATCGTACGCAGCCCAGCCTGAGATCTTTGACAATTTCTTAAAAGTGTTACAAATCATTGCTGTGCGCCGAGGGGCTGGCGAGAGCACAATACATGGCCAGGCATAAGAGAGTTCATGAAATTCATATGAAGATTAATAAAGCAATAAATTATTAATTTTTGGCAAAAACGTAGTGGGATAACAAGGATATGCCCAGACAGACAGATACAATGGCCCTGGAAACCCCAAATCACAGATATAACAAACACTATTAATAATTTCCACATCAACAAATTTCAAGAAAAGCCAAAAGGGACGAATGGCCAAGGACAGCAGCAGCAGCAGAAGCAGATGAACACATACTCTCACTCTGTGAGGATAAAACGACATAAATCACATAAGCGCCTTTCGGATGAAGTAAACGAACCACAACCAGCTCACACATCATAGCGTCTCCCCACGAAACACCCCAGGCACAGCAAGGACAAGAAAAACGCTCTAATATAAATGTTAACAGCGAATAAAAGAAACGAATGAAGAAGGCCGAAATAGAAATCATATGAACACACACACACACATATCACATATCAGCAATGATTGTTGAACAGTTGAACAAATTTTATTGTTGTAACAACTGAAAAGGACGACAACGAAAAGAAACAAACAAAAACACACACACACGTACGCTTATAGAAAATCTTAACTAACGACCAATATCCTTAATATAATACATACAACCATCAATAACCATCCTCCGCTCGCTGGGCCCCCTTTGCTAACAAGCACTTTGTTAGCAAATGTCCTGAGACAGCCAACAGCTACAGACATGTAACCCCACACACACACACACATGCACACATCCACTTAGACATACTCGTAATATATAATCCTGCTTAGTTTAAGTGTATAATCTATGACCGACAAAGACGTGTCAAATGTTAAGACATTACAAACCACTGTAAATAAATGCCAGTTTGTGTCCGGGCAAGGAACACGACAAAACATTGGAAAACGTCTAAAACGAAATTGAAATGAAAACATATTACTTTCGTTATCCTAACCTCCCTCAAAGCAGTCAATATGCTTGAACCCAAACGAACAGAGGCCATGGTACAGTGGGGCTGAATGGCAGAATGTTTTTTTTAATAAATTTAATAAAATCTCCAATGAGAACCGACACTGAAACAAAAAACTCAAAAAACTGAACAACAAATCAATTAAAATGTTCTACCTATTTGCATTAAAAATGTTTTTCACATAAGCAAATTTTCGTTTAAGCAATGTACAGTGCCTCACAGAACACTTGTTATTAATTTTTATTTTCAATTAGGCGATTTTTTTCAATTATACCGCGTTACAAAAAATAGATTTTTTTCTGTCCTATGAACCAAATGCACATATTCGGAAAGAGGGGAAAAAATAAAAATACACGTGTATCGGCGATTTTCATGTACACGTCAGAATTTTTTTTTTTTTAATTTTGAAGTATAAAGCTCGTAGTGGCCTGTGTGAATGCCTTTGGACCGATTTTTAACCCTTTTTCAGTGATCCAATCGAGCTGATTTTTTGCAGTCAGACTCGTGGAAATGTCTGTATCACGTCAAATTTTTTAAAAAATAGATTTTTATCAATTCTCAGGTTTTCCTAAATTTTTTTTTTAAATGGTTATCGATTTTTTTTAAGGTTTCAGTTCAAAAAACATTTTTTTTCGTAACGCTTAAGTGGTTTAAAAATTTGGAGTCTCTTCAAGTTATGCTAAGAAAAGTGAAAAAAATATTTTTTTTTTCAAAAATAATAAAAATTGTGAAAAATCTGAGAATTGATAAAAAAAATCAGCTCGATTGGATCACTGAAAAAGGGTTAAAAATCGGTCAAAAAGCTTTCACACAGGCCACTACGAGCTTCATACTTCAAACTTAAAAAAAAAAATTCTGACGTGTACATGAAAATCGCCGATACACGTGTATTTTTATTTTTTATCCCCTTTCCGAAAAAAGTAAATTTGGTTCATAGGACAGAATGTGTGTAACACGGTGCAATTGGCCACCGAGATCTTGCGATTTAACACCTGGCGACTTTTTCCATTGGGGTCACGTGAACGAACGAGGTCTACGCCAACAGCGCAGCGTCGATTCAAGACCTTCTACGATAGAATTCGTGAGGCTATCGAGAACATAGGACAGCCCCGTTCCGATTTGGTTATGGACAATTTCATGAAAAGGATATGGTCCTGTAAGCGTTGTCCTGTTGGCCATTTGGCTGATGTTGTTTTTGTACAAGGTGGCGCAAAAGTAAACTTCCGATGTTTTTTGGCTGTAATTAAAAAAAAAATGAAAAACTTTGATTCTTCTTGTGGATTATTTTTATTTGGTCGTTTAATTTTTTTTTACATCAAGTCAAGAATATGATGTCATGTAAATGGCCGCCGCCAGAGTTTCCACTGACATTAGGGGTCAATCGCAAAATTTATAGCATTTTCTGATAGGAGGATTACTTTTGCGCCACCCGTTATTATTAACAGCTAGCCGTCCTCTTTATTATTTGACTACCAAAATAAGACCTCTTGTTGGAGAACCCTTTATGAAAGGCAGAAGTTTTCATGACAAATAACCCAGAAACTGCTTCAAATTGGGTTTCCCTTTATTTATTTCTCGAAAGAACATTTCCAACTTAATTGTATTTCACTTATCCTTTCGGTTCTCCTGCTCTCTTTCCACTTATTTACTAATACAGATTCACAATTTTCCAAATTTACAACATTTACCGAATGTCTGCTCATTAGAAACGAATTCACATCTCAGACAGCTTCATCAATCCTTCTGTCCCACTGTGCCGAGCATCACATGAAACACGGACTAACTGCTTGAAATTGTTATATTGAAAATACAAAACATAAATCAAACACAAATCACCCCAGAACAAAAGAAATCGTAACAAAAACACAAGAAAAGAAAAGCAAGAAAGAAAATATACAACATTTCCATCAATCTATAATAGTAAAGTATTGATTTTTTGTGCTGGGTTTTTTTTTGTCCTTTGTCCAAAAAATCATCTTGTCGTCTCCATTTCCTTGGCCATTTTTGTTTGGTGTTTTTATTGTGTAATAAGATTGTTTGTCTTCGGTGCTTAAATACATTTAGCACCACAGCAGAGTCATGTGTCCCAGTCCTTTTCCTTTGGCTTTGGGTACAAAAAGGACCTTTTTTTTATAATTCAGGGATAACATGACAGCATGGTCGGACGGTCGGTCGGTGGGATCTTATGGCGATGGCGTATTTGTATGCTCGCTGTTGCTGTTCGGATATGACTAAGGGTGACAGTAACTCGACAGGATAACAAATCTGTTAAAATGTGACAAACGATTTTGTAAGTTGCCAACAGTTGACATGTCATTCGTTCTATACCAAAACACACACGGACGATGAGTGGAAATATATTGGATATATTTGACCTTTTGCAAGAAATGACCATGAAATGACAGATGAAAACATAAATGTCTAATAAGGATAAACGCAATGCGAAAAAGAAGGATTTTGAGCGGGTCCTGTGGAAAAGTCCTTTTAGTTGGCATTTTGAGATATATAGCGTTTGTCACATCATTAACGATAATGTCCCTACATTACAACGACCACACAAAGGGAAATCTTGGTAAAGGAAATGCAAATTAAAAAGTCAAAACGTCAAAGACTTGACGCCATAATGCCTTCAAGGCGCTGAGTGTAAAATGTATTTATAAATATGAAAAAAGAAAAAAAGAAATATATAAATACAATGGTTATGGAGATTATGACACTCATAGCTAAATCTGAAAACGCCCTTTCAACATTTCCAGCGGCTGTTTTTCTCGCTCGTAAACGCTGTCGTCTTTACGAGCAGGAGATTAATCTCTAAGCCATGTAAAACTTATCTAGAAAAACATTTTTTTTTCGTCAAGTAGAAACTACGCCTTTACCAAAAATGGAACGATACACGCTTCAATAACGGTGGAAATCCTGCAGTCACAGTTGGCTAAACTAAAAAGTTTCTGGACCGTTTTATCTCTCAAAGAGGTGATCACCGGATTTAACACCTTGCGACTTCTTGCATTGGGGCCAATTAGCTTAGCGTCGATTCAAGACCTCGAGGATATAGGGCCGCCAATTTGAGAATTGGTTATGGACAATTTCATAAAAAGGATATGGTCCTTCAAGCGTGGTCGTGGTGGCCATTTGGCTGACATGGTTTCTCATTATTATGAACTAGTAAGTTGTAATGCGCCTATGGCGCCCGTTAATTTGCTTGAGAAAGTATTTGTTACTTAATTTTAAAAATTTTGTAAAAAATATTTTGAGAAAATTATTTTGTAAAAAAAATTTCGAAAAAAAAAAATTTGGGAAAAAAATATTTGGGGAAAAAAAATTTTTGTTGAAAAAAAAATATTTGTGGAAAAAAAAGTTTTGTTGAAAAAAAAAATTTTTGTGGAAAAAAAAATTTTTGTTGAAAAAAAAAATTTCGTTGAAAAAAAAAATTTCGTTGAAAAAAAAAAATTTGAAAGAAAAAATTTTGGAAAAAAAATTTATGTTGAAAAAAAAAAATTTTGTTGAAAAAAAAAATTTTGTGGAAAAAAAAATTTTGTGGAAAAAAAAAATTTGATGAAAAAAAAATTTTGTAAAAAAAAAAATTTGTAAAAATAAAAAATTGGGGAAAACACAATTTCTGTGCAAAAAAAAAAATATTTTTTTTATTATTATTATTTATAGAATTATAGAATGCCTATTTAAATTCCTACGTACTGCGTGACAGAGTCAGTGAATCAGTGTATCAGTGAATCAGTGAATCAGTGTCGAGGGTAAATATATATTAAGATTAAACATCTGATCATTTTTTTTTTTAAAAAATTACTTTTTCTTTGAATACCAAAATAACACCAGTGGTTGGAGAACCCTGTACTATTTCAAATTCAGCTTGTCCTCTACTCCATCGAAAGAAAAACACCTTTTCCCAACATGAATTAATTGCCCTTCATTGGAAATCCACAGCTCTTTTAAAACTCATACTTATTCGGCCCGCTCAAATGTCCTGCTGGGGATTTTTGTCCTTTTTAATAACTTGTCTTAAGGCTTACTTGTGCTAATTTATAGTTTCTTGCTCGCATTGTTGCTCTCACACCTCTGGCCGAGAACCTTTTTGTTTTATGTTGTTATCATAAAACTCTCATACGCTCTCGGACACATCTCCACATGTTTTCAAGAAGGATTTCGGGGAACTGTGTGTAGGCACACACACACAACAGCATCACAATGACTCTTAACTTTCTAATGATGATTTCATGGTGGTCACACAATAAGTTGTGTCCTTTTATATCTGTGTCGCCCCCTCTCACTCTCTCTTGCTCTTGTGCGTTCGCTGGCTATAGGGATGCTGCTACGGCAGCCGTAGTCGTGCTTGTAACACCATTTACAGCAATTGTTATTTAGCTAAATTTATGTCCTTTTAGTGTCAAACCCCGTCGTCTCCTGCCCTTTTGTGTTGCGAGCGTGTGTTTCAGACTTTGCAGCCCTCCGTCCGTCCGTCCGCCGGTTTGGCATTATTTATAAACTAATTCACCTTGGACACCCTGCTGTTTAACTAACATTTCATGACAATTTTATTAACATCTTTAACTGTAGTTCGTTTCTTCGTCCATTCGTCTCGACTGTGGTGTTTCTTGGCTTTTTCCACTTTTCCCCCAGATTGTTGTTGTGAAACGTTTTGCTAAAAGGTCTGGGATTTTGCTAAGTGTAGCAGCAGCGGCACCACCACCACCACATGATATGTTAAGTGAAATTTTTATGTCGCCTTGTGCCTGTGATTAGTGGTGGCCGGGGAAGGGGAAAGCTGTTGTCCAATCGTAAATTGCCCAGTTTATTTAGGTTGTGGAACACATAAATTGAGGGTCATTTAGCCACACATTAGATTAGATGTGAAACAGTAGATTTTTCCCATCTTGGAATAAATTGAATCTCTAATGGGTCACATCATAAAGAGATACATTATTAAAATTTTGCTGGGTTAGTAGAACTTTTCAATGAAAATTTTAAATATGAATATAAGCCTTTCTGTTAAATGTATTAGAAGATAAAAGAAAACGCTGACTGTACAAAAACAAAAAAAAAAATATATAGAAAAGCACATGGTGACAATGTTCACAAGTAGAGGCAAATATATGAATTATTTTGTTGGAAGACAAGAGACATCTGGGTAGGGCAGACTTCGGCTAGCAATTGAGTTGCAGTGAATGTAGCTGATAAATAAACCCGTACAACAATTAGAATAATACCACCATAGTTCTAAGTTTGCTTTAAAAATATTACCTTGTTATCTTTAAATTCTTATATAAGTCTCAATAAATCAAATCTTGAAATCTTGATTTGCAGTGATTTTAAAAAACATTGTCTCACATATCCGAAATTGTACAGTTTTTTTTCAAGAAGAAAGAAACTCAATAAATAATATAAGTACATCAACATATTGAATGATTTATTTTTATTATTTATTATACAACTTGTTGTACAACTGAGTTGAACAAACAAGTTGGTCGTTTTTCTGACTCTCTACAATTTTACAACCAATATCCCATTCAATCTCATTTGCAAATATTTTTTTTTTCAGTCAACCGACGACCAATCACCACCCTAACACGTTACAACTGGTTGTACAATTTGATCAAATTGTACAATCAGTGGAAACGTATGACGACCGCATTCGATTTTCGGCCACAGACACAACTAGGGACAATCAAGGTGTTTCGGTTGTCATTGACTTTCCCAAGATGAGTCTGTGGCTGCGATCCGTAGTCTAGAGCCTACGGTCCACAATTGTGTTATCAGATTGCGAACTCTCTTTTCACTTTGAGAGTATCTGTGAGCGATGAAAACCCTTTGGGTATACGTGACAGAACCGCAAAATCCTGATTTAGAATCTCTACCCGACAGTTCCAGGGCCCCTGATCCATCATCGTGGTCATACTACTTCCGGTTATCATATTTCGAATTCCCCTTTCACGTTTAGTGTCAGCCAGAGTAATGCAACGATATGATTGTTTGTAATTTAGTAGAAATTGTTCCTCCTTCCTCATGTTTCTTTTGTCTCCTACTAGTTGTTGTTGTTGTTTGATTTTGGTAATGTCATTTGTTTGGGTTGCCCGTCTTTTTCTTTTTGCTGTTCAGTCCTGTGAAAATCTTATACCAACATACGAATTTATCATTGACACTTTGACATTGGCAGGACAACAATAAGAAGCACCCGAAGACGATGCATGGGAAGATGGCAAAAGAAAAGAAACATTCAGACAGCCATGACCGGATTTTAGTACTTTTCAAAGTGACACTTAATCATGGCAGTCGCCTGGATCGCCAACATACAGCAACAGCAACCTCAATAACAGCCAGGACACACAGGGAAACATGGCGAGAGAGAGAGAGAAAGTGAGTAAATGGGCAACTGTGATAATGTGTGAGTGTGTGTCTACGTTTTCGGTGTTTATGTGCGAGGATGGATGTCAATGCCAATGCATGTTTCCGGAAATGGAAATACACAAGTAATCGCATGTGTTTTCGCTTGAAAGGATATCACGCAGTCAACAGCAACAACATTTACGTTCTCAGTGGTATCATACCGGTAGGTGGAACCGGCAGGATGACTAGTTGGCCGGACGAACGGCTCAACGGTTTCGGGCTAGAGAGAGAGAGAGAGAGGAGCACTACTTGAAGGAGAACAGAAAAACGAAATAAGATTAATGACTTGACAATAGAAATTGTCTACCAACAAACGCACACACACACATACCGAGAGTGTTTGTGTCTTTGCGAGTTGAGCACAAATCGAAGACGGCAAAACCGTGCCAACCAAAGTGATTGGTTAGAGGAAGTGCCCAAATTGGCTAGGCCGAATCTGGGATACCCTGTAGGTGTGGAAGTTTATCTTGAATTGTAACGGATGTATCCATTGAGAATAAAATAAGGAAATCTTTTTTTTAATTACTGTTTGGGCCCAACAGTTCGGAAATTGTCGATCCGGCAATGTGAATTGGAATACTCGGAGCTGAGATTTAAAGACTTTTGTTTTCTGTGGGGTACGGTGAAGGACGAAATGTTATGCGAATAATCTCTTAAGGTTTGGGGGCACTTAAGGCGAATATCGGGCGAGCCATTCCTGAGATAGAGCCAGAAACCGTCACCAAGCTCTTGGGAAATTGGTCGGACAGTATGAGTTATTCACTAGAAGATACAAAATCCCATTCTTCAAATTGTCCCGCCTTGGCGATAAGGAAATACACTTATCGGATAACGCGTAGAGTCATTCGTTTAGGCTTAACCGGCTTGTGGAAGAAATTGGTCCACAAGTACGCTTGACAACACCGGGTGGAAATGAGTTCAACAATGTACCAAAACGAGGATAAAAAGGGGAAAAAATAAAATAAAGCGAGATAAAATGTGTTGGCAAGAACAGGTGGAAATGAGTTAGAGATGGTACGAAAAGGGAGCCAAAACGGGATAAAAAAATTGACAAAAAAGGGGAAAAAATTAGAAAATGGCAACAGGTGGAAATGAGTTAGAAATGGTACGAAAATGGAGCCAAAACGTACCAAAACGGGATAAAAAAGGACAAAAAGGGGAACAAATAAAAAAGGGCGAAACTGATTTTGACAACAACAAAGAACAAAAGGGGGAAAAAAGTAAAAAGAATGAAACAAATGACTGTCAACAACAGCTGGAAATGAGTTACAGATCTGACGAAAATTGGGCCAAAACGGGATAAAAAGAAAAGGAACAAAAAGGGGAAAAATAAAAAAGGTGATACACATTTTTGGCAACAATAAGAGCCTAATATTTAGGGAAGGTTCGAAAAAGGGGCCTAAATGGGATAAAAAAATGGACAGAAAATGGGAAACAATTAGAAAAGGGCAACAGGGGGAAATGAATTAGAAATGGTACGAAAATGGAACCAAAACGTACCAAAACGGGATAAAAAAGAACAAAAAAAAGGGGGAAAAATAAAAAAGGGCGAAACAGATTTTTGGCAACAAAAAAGAAGAGAAAGGGGAAAAAAGTAAAAAGACTGAAACAAATGCCTGGCAACAACAGGTGGAAATGAGTTACAGATCTAACGAAAATTGGGCCAAAACAGGATAAAAAAAAGACAAAAAATTGAGGAAAAAAATAAACAAACGGGAAAAAAAGGATCAAAAAGGGGAAAAACAAAAAAAGGTGATACACATTTTTGGCAACAACAAGAGGAAGGGACGAAAAAAGGGCCTAAATGGGATAAAAAAAAGGTACAAGGAAAAAATGTGTAAACAAAATTGTAATCGACAATTTTTGGAAGAAATGGGCAAAGGGAACAATGAAAAATAATTTAAAAATAATCACATAAGGGCGAGAATTAGGAAAATGGTTGGCAACTGCAGTCAGGATTGGTTTGTAAAGGGGATAAAAAGGAGTAAAAAGGGCGGAACTTCAAATTATCTATTTCAAAAACTGAAAGAGGGAAATAAAGGGACAAAGAAGGCGCCAAGGCAGGTAAAACATGAAAAGTTATTGAAAGGGCCAAAAAGGTACGAAAAGTACCAAAACGGGATTAGACGTATCAAATGGGTGGGGGGGGTGGGGGGCTGGTAACCAAAAAGTTTAATAAAAAGATCGTACACTTCGAGGAAACTGAAAAGTCTACAAAAATGCTCCAAGACGGCTCAAGAATAGAGAATGTGGGAGAACGTTTTAAAACTAATCATAAATGACGCAAAGTGGAAATGATGTAAATATTTGGAAATTGTTTCGGGCATGACAACAGCAGTTTCACAAAGTAGAAAAAAAGGATCCAAAATGAGGAAAATTATTAAACATATATTTCAAATTAATATGCACCGCCAAAACTTGGAAAAATGCGATAAAAGTTCTGAATCGCTATGAAGAATTTTTTTTTTTTGTATACCAATGCAATTCAGCAAATGTGTTGTGTTTTAATGGAAAAGGTGAAATTAAGCATAAAAAAAAATATTTTCTTTTTCTAACCCCCGTTTCTTGGGAAATGACTCTTTAACAGACTTGACCCATCTCAGGGGCGCAGACTGGAAAACAATTAAGGATTATGTCAATAGTACAGAGTTCCTAAAATAACTTCGCAAGACCTTTTCATGTACCACTTAGAGCGTAAAACAAACCGAATATTGGCTTTTGTGTATGTCCAAGGACATGAGGCGGAGAAAATCCGCCTCCTCTTCTCAACCTAACCTAATCCAACTCAGGTTAAAAGAAAAACAAATTTTTCTTTATTTATTCATTGAAATTGTTAAATTTTAAAAAGTAATGAAAATCAAAGCTGGCCTAGTCCAGCGCATTCAGTTTCAAAATGTGGTCAAGTCCATTTTTTCAGTTCGATAAAGAACAATATCTAGAATCCTGTTTTTAAAAGTTAACTTAGGATGAGAAAACACTAAAACTGATATATAAAAAAAATACTTCATAGCGATTCAGAACTTTTATCGCATTTTTCCAATTTTTGGCGGTGGATATTAATTTGAAATATATGTTTAATAATTTTCCTCATTTTGGAACCTTTTTTTTTAACACTAAAACTGTAACTATTTCTCTAACAATAAAATTCCTCGAATATCAATTATTTATTCGTTTTTTTTTAGTTTTATTAAAAAAGTGAAAAATTGACTTGACCATTTTTGAATCTAGACCCCTCACGACCCTTTTTTTTGTACTAAATACAGAAACTCTTTCAAAGATATCACTGATTAATTTGTCAGAGTTCCCTTCTGCCTGCTGTAGGGTGTACTTCTGCACACACACTCTCACATTTGTTCGTCACACTCACGATTTTCTTCGCTTCGTCTTAAGTATCATTAGTCGAAAAGTTTACTGTTGTTAAGTGTTATTCGTGCTATATCCGGTTTACGGCAAGGATAAAACATGACTTTTAGTTGGGTTTTCCCTCTTTGTTGTCGTCCTTATACGTTTCTTGGCACCTTCCTGACCCGCCCAGCCGCCCCCCACCCCACCGATGCGTATGAAAAATGTTGCGAAATTTTTTCCTGCATCGTTTATCACTTGATTGTGTTTAGTGATTTCCGAACAATGTGTTGTAGTTTGTTCATAGTTAACGTTTGGGAAACGGAAGGCAACCCCTGCAAGAAGTTGAACCAAATAAATTAATGACCGCATTTTAGTTTTAGCAACATTTACAATAAAGAGGGTGCAAAATACCTTCACAAAATTACAGCATTGTATGTGAGGACGCCACCGTATGATGTGCAACCTACCGAAACGCTTTCCGCCCGGCCGGAGTCGCTCTCTCGGGCTCGGCTCTGCACCTCCTGCGTCAGGTCCTGTATTCTGGCCATGTAATAAATACGATTTTAATGCAAAATGTTTTATGGGTTCTGTGCGGCTCAGTGACTAACATCACTGCCAACTAATACGTTGGCGTTAACAGCGACAGCAGCTAGAAACGTTTGCGGCGTTCGTGCATCGATGTCTGCTGAGTTAGTCAAAGTCAAATGTCCATTTTGTAAATGTTTGCTATCTAAATGGTCCATAAATTTTACAAATTGCTACAGCAAAAGAGCCAAAAAAAAAAACACAATGAAGTAAAAGAGACACACAATATTGTGTGTTGCAAAAGTGTACGTACGGACAGACCGGCAGACAGACAGACAGACAGTCAACTTACAATATGTAATAAATTGATCACAAGTTATATCAATTACAGTTTCGGAAAGATAAATTTCGTTGTATTTAGTTTAAATGCTTCCATTTAATCATGTTACAAGAGATTTCGGAAACACAGCAGCCATTCGCACATACACAACACCGCACACCCATCCACACGCACACTCACACCGTCCCAAAAAAATGTTAATTTATTGACATCATTCGCCCCATTAATGTCTCAAAGATTTATCATTTAGAGACAGTGGTGTCTGTTTTTTGGTGGCTACAACGACCGAGCAATACAAGTTAAAAACATGGAAATAAATTTATTAGATATATCACCCAACTAATACGTACACACTGGGAGTAGGAGTAATGCTTAATGGGACATTTGCCCAGCGAAATTAATGCGTTCGGATTGGAAATACGATTATTTGGGGATATCTGTCTATCTGTGTGGGTGCGTGTGTGTAGGTATGATCAGGACGAACGAAGCTTTCAACTGAGATGAACATTTCATAACTGATAATAAAAAAAACAAGCGAGACTAGAAAAAAACACACAACATGTAGATAAGACTGTGCAACAAAAAAATACAAAAGTTGTTGTAATGAATAACCACGGAATATTTCTACGGATTGGTTATTTTTTTCATTTAAAAAAAAAATACAATTTAAAAACGAATTGTCCATTTTCTTTGAAATAAATTTTAAAAAATGTATCAAAACATTATTTTAAATAATAATGGCTGCGGAGTTGTTAACAAAGCAAAGCAGGAACAACTTTTTCAGGGAATTTTTTTTTATTGAAAAAAATAATTTTAAAGAAATGTATTTTATTCCATTTCTTCGAGTTTAGTGCACTTGAATCCGACAAATGGCTTCAGAGTTATTAACAACAGAGTTATTAACAAAGCTGTTTTTTTTTAAGACAATACAATATTTTTTTTGGGGCATAAATTTAAAACGAATGGTCCATTTTCTATGAAATAAATTTTAAAAAATTAAAATCACTAAATTATTCTAAATCTTCGTCTTGCATTTGAATCCGACTAATGATTTCAGAGTTATCAACAAAGTAGAGAAGAAACTAATTCTTTACGATTTTTTTTATTGAAAAAATAATTTTTTTTAACAATGTGTCAATAATTAATCTCAGTCTTTGACTTTAATGGTTGCAGAGTTATTGACAAAGAACAAATTTTCTACCAAATTTTTTTTTTTTTTATTTTTTTTTAAACAATACGATGTTTTTTGAGGCATAAATTAAAAACGAATTATTCATTTTCTTTCAAACAAACAAATATGTTTACTGGATCAAAAGTCACAAACTTTTGGCCCATGAATGTTAAAAAAATGTTTCCCTTAAATCGAGAAATACAAAAAGTTGTCAACTTTGGAAATATTTCTAAAATGCATAAAATTATCTGATTTTTTATGTTAAACCCATAAAATAATTTCACATTCCTTTTCTAAAATCAGTTTTTTACAGAACACAAATATGTTTACTGGATCAAAAGTTACAAACTTTTGGCCAATGCATTTTAAAAAAATGTTTCCCCCCTAAAATCGAAAAATACAAAAATGTTGTCACCTTTGGAAATATTTCGAAAATGCATAAAATTGTCTGATTTTTTATGTTAAACCCATAAAATAATTTCCAACTTCTTGTCTAAAATCAGTTTTTTAAAGAAATCAAATTTGTTTACTGGATAAAAGTTACACACTTTTGGCCCATGAATTCTAAAAAACGGTTTCCCCCCTAAAATCGGAAAACACAAAAAAGTAGTCAACTTTGGAAATATTTCGAAAATGTATACTATTGTCTGATTTTTTATGTTAAACCCATACAATAATTTCACATTCCTTGTCTAAAATAAGTTTTTTAAAGAAATCAAATTTGTTTACTGTGTCAAAAGTTAGAGGTTTGGCCCATGAATTCTAAAAAACTGTTTCCCTTAAATCGAAAAATACAAAAAAGTAGTCAAATGTGGAAATATTTCTAAAATATATACTATTTTCTGATTTTTTATGTTAAACCCATAAAATAATTTCACATTCCTTGTCTAAAATCAGTTTTTTACAGAACACAAATATGTTTACTGGATCAAAAGTTACAAAGTTTTGGCCCATGAATTCTAAAAAAAAGGTTTTCCCCCCTAAAATCGAAAAATACAAAAATGTTCTCAACTTTGGAAATATTTCGAAAATGCATAAAATTGTCTGATTTTTTATGTTAAACCCATAAAATAATTTCCGACTTCTTGTCTAAAATCATTTTTTTAAAGAAATCAAATTTGTTTACTTTGTCTAAAGTTAGAGGTTTCGCCCATGAATTCTAAAAAACTGTTTCCCCCCTAAAATCGAAAAATACCAAAAGTAGTCAACTTTGGAAATATTTCGAAAATGCATAAAATTGTCTGATTTTTTATGTTAAACCCTTAAAATAATTTCCGACTCCTTGTCAAAAATCAGTTTTTTAAAGAAATCAAATTTGTTTACTGTGTCAAACTTTTGGCCCATGAATTGTGAACCGCATGAACACTTTTAATTTTGGTTAGTTGAGTGCTTCCACTCCTCCCCGGTGAATGTACAGAATTGTAGCGTACAAACGCGCTCTCCCCTCACCCATACAGAGCTACAGCGACATTGAATTCGGTGTAACATGAGATTATTATAACTTTAATAAATCCATCGTCGTTTTTTTTTTCTGTTTCCTTTCATTGATAAATGACACTTGAAAATGGGGCCTGAAGGGTTTTTTTTTGTTGGTCCCCGGCGTAGTTATTAATAGTCTGTTTGCCAAGCCATTATTATTTGCACTTTCATTGCAAAACAATAGGAGAGCAAACACTAATGACAGGCGTCATGTCACTGTGAAAAGATGTCAGGATTACCGGCGGATGACTAAGGAGTGCGTGTGGTGTTGTGTGTTTATGTCAAAAAAAAAAATATGACTTGCAGGCATATGCTGGGGAGAGAGAGAGAGAGTATCGAATGTTAAGGGCAGGCCCGGTTACCTTCTGCATTGTGTCACAGAGTGCGGTTTGACCCAAAACCCAAATGCAGTATCAACTGTCAACACCCTGTTCAGCATGGCGTACACCAAGGGTTGTTTTTGCGACACTGTGTGTCAGCGTCAACGGTTTTGCAATGATTCACAGTGGTGCGAATTGAAAATAATTTCTATTTCCATATATCATTTAAAGTCCTACCGGTGATTGTTCAATCTCTAAAATCAATAAAAGATAATTGCAAATTTTCCAAATTTTTAGAATTTTGTTAGAGACCATTTTCGGCTTGTGATGTAAGAAACCACCAAACATTGGTAACGTATTTTCGGAAATCCAATGATTCTTTTGAAAGCGAATTCTGACCAGAATTAGTCCAAAAGACACATAGTTCATGCAAAAAAAATATTTAAAATTAAATTTTTTTTTTAACTGATTAACGTTGTTTTATTATTTTTTATGCGAAATGTTAATAAATAAATATCGAAGTCATGCAAATGTTTCTACTCCAGACCAGAAGACGAAACCAATGTGGAATTTCTGTCTGCGACAAAAAGTCGACTAAGCAGGAAAAAAAATCGGCGGCGGCAAAAAGTCGGATACAGCCTTTGTTTTTTTTAAGAATTTCGGCTACAGCCTTGATTTTTTTTTAAGAATTTCAGGATTTCGCCTACAGCATTTAATTTTTTTTTTAGAATTTCAGAATTTTGGCAACAGCCTTGATTATTTTCTTTAAGAATTTCAGAATTTCTCCTACATTTTTTTTTTATAAGAATTTCAGCCGATGGCAGCCGTTTACGTCGACGGCGGTTGCGAGCCGTTTCAGACTCCTACCCACAGCCCTGAATAAGAGTTTAAAAGAGAGTATATCGGATAATCGTGATGTATTCATCAACTTACTTGGTGTGTTTGAGTTTTTTTTTTTTTAATTTTGTTTATGTATTGTTAAGCTACATTCTTCATATATATTCATTGATCATTAATTTTTTTTTTATTCAATTTCGAAACACTGTGTCGTCTTCCTCAGACATAGGAACGACACATTATCATGTCATGTTATTGCCGTAAAAAGCCACAGTTATAATTTAATACTTTACCAATATATTATCTCATATTTCAACCAGATATCAATTGGATTTTATGGCCAGTTTTGTTTTTTTTTTGTTACGGCCGAGAGATTTTCTCCCTCCCCCTCTCTCTCTCCTTTCCACATAAATTATGATTGTTGGCCTCGTTTTGTAGCTTACGTTTAGTTGCTTTCTAAATCAAACGAGGGTAATGCTCTCTAAGGGAGTTTACAATTTCCAACCCCGTTGTATCGGAAACGATTTATCTTTGTCGTTCGTTGGTTCGTTGGTTCGTGTTGGTGTCAAACCAGCAAAATGTTCCTTGTTCGTTTGAGGGTTAGTTTTGACATTGACATTAAATTGCCAAAAATTATTTGTGCTTAACAAGGATAATCATAAATCTAGCTAATTGCAGTTTTACGCATTACCACCCAACACCCTGTACTTGCCCTGGCTCTCTGCCATCATCCCCCCAAGTCATTTACCCTTATGTCCTCAGCTACATCCTGTTCCGGCTCTTCACAATTAGTTGTATATTTTATTATGTTCGAAGCGCATAAAAATTATTGTTTATTTTTATGTGCCGTTGGGCTATTAACAGTCAGTCAGTCAGTCAGTTCAGTTCAGCCGCTCGTCTATCTGACAGAGGGGGCTTTAATGTATGTTTTCATGGATCTTGATAATTAAATTGGTTCAGCTTTATCTCAGTCTCACACTCTCTCTCTCTCTCTCTCTCTCTGTCTGTCTCACTTGCGCCCCTTTGTTTCCGTATGAGGCTGTGAGGGACGTTGATCGTAAATTATCATTAGGTGTGTAATTTATTGTGTTATGGTTTCGTTTATTTTTTGTAAATAATTGCGGTTTTTTTGGAATAAAACAAAAGCCATTCACGATAGTTATTAATAGCCATTATATGGAAGGAAAATAAGCCCCTCCCCCACCACCTGGACATTTTATCTGACTTGAAATGTATGATGTGTTATTGTCGCATTTGTGCTTCAGTGGGACGTTAGCTACTACAAATATTCAAATCTGAGTTTGGATGTATCCCACTTATATCTTCACATTGGATTCAGTTCCACATTGTAAGGGTCACCGAAAAAGCCAAATAGTTTGGCTATAAATCGATAGGATGCTCTAAGTGTGGATTAATTTCGGGAGGAGCCTTCACAAAATTGTAAATAAACATTTTTAGATTTTTATGAATTTTTCCGCAACATTTTTTTTCCGCCAGCACTTGGTTAAGAACTCTTAAACTTTACTTCGGTTGTAAATGCACTAAAGGCGAATATTGAAAGTAATTTGGTGATATATTTTATAAAATTGTCTCTACCAGTCCACAAGGGATCCAAGAGTATCCCATGCATCCTGATGAAGTCACAGTTTGGTGTTGATTTTGGGTTTATATTTCTTGTTCAACAACATATTGGAGATTTCAGAACCCTTCACTAAATTGTAAATCAAATCGAAAGTACTGCATCTACTCTAAATATCTATACCTATTTTTATTGGTAAGATTTGTGGCTTTACGATAATTTTCGGAAAATGGGCATTTCTTATAATTTTAAATTTTTTATGAATTTTTTTCCCACAAAAACATTTTTCCCTATTGACTTTGTTAATAACTCTTAAACTTTACTTCGGTTGTCAATGCACTAAAGGCGAATATGGATAATTTAGTGATGCATTTTTTTTTTTAAATTCTGTCTACCAATCCACCTAGAATCCAAGAGTATCCCATGCATCCTGATGAAGTCACAGTTTGGTCTGCATTTTGGGCTGGCGGCATTATCGCTTCATATTTCGGGGGGACTCTTCACTAAATTGTGAATAAAATCGAAAGTTCTCCATTGATTTGAATGATCGACACCTCGTTTTCATTGTAAGATATGCGGCATAATGATAAGCATCATTAATTGGAAACTTTTGTTTATTAAAGATTTTATATAATTTTTTTTTGTAACAAAATAAAATTACAAAACAAAAGTTTTACCGCTTAACTTTGCTAATAACTCTGTAACAACACTTTGGATAAAAAAGCCCAAAAAGCGAAGATTTGAAAAAAAATTCTGAGAAATTTTAAAAAAAATTATTTCAAAGATATCGGACAATTCGTTATAACAATTTATATTACGAAAAAACAGAATTAACAAAACAAAGGTTTCCGGCTTAACTTTTCTAATAACTCTGAAACAGTACTTTGAATTAAAATGCACTAAAGGCAAAGATTTAAAATAATTTTCGTAGAAATTTTAAAAAAATTATTTCAAAGAAATCGGTCAATTCGTTTTCATGTTATAACAATTTATATTACGAAAAAACAGAATTAACAAAAAAAGGTTTTCTGGCTTAACTTTTCTACTAACTGTGAAACAGTACTTTGTATTAAAAGGCACTAAAGGCGAAGATTTAAAATAATTTTCGTAGAAATTTTAAAAAAATTATTTAAAAAAAATCGGACAATTCGTTTTCAAGTTATAACAATATTTGATACAAAAAACAGAATTAACAAAAAAAAGTTTTCCGGCTTAACTTTTCTACTAACTGTAAAACAGTACTTTGTATTAAAAAGCATTAAAGGTGAATTTTTAAATAGTTTTCGTAGAAATTTTAAAAAAAATATTTCAAAGAAATCGGACAATTCGTTTTCAAGTTATAACAATTTTTGATACAAAAAACAGAAAAATAAATAAATAAAAAAAACCAGTCCATTGAAAAATGTCGACAACTTTTGTACTCCGAGGAAGACAGTTTCTCAAAAACGTATGGTGGTTATTCATTAAAACATTTCTGTATTTTTTTCGGATGCATAGTGTAATCACTAGAACTGTCAGCAAGGCCTTTATCGCTCGTATAGTGGCAAACGTCCGTTTCTAAATATTTTGGGAATCTTTTTCGTATAAAGCTCAGTTGTGACCAAGGTATTTCTTTTAGCTCTTCATTGAATGTGTAATGAGTCCATATTAAAATCCAATTTTTAATTGTATTTTTAGAATTTGTTAGCATTGTTGTATCATTACAAGATTCATGATAACCTACTGAATAGAAATGTCAACAAGGTGTGACATTATCAGCTGTCAAATAACACCTCTGCTTGGAGAACCCTGTATAGTTATCGATATCGATAGTTCTGAAGTAGCTTAAAAAACATGCTCTACAACCGATACTTTAGTTAAGATGTTGTTGGTATTAGGATATTCAAAAGAAATGTATTGTGGAAAAACAAATGGAATTTGCATATTTTCAAAATGTGGCTTAAGTTCAAAATAATCACTGAACATTGCAACCAAAAATCCCCACATTTAAAATCGAAAAGCAAACTCTGCTAGTTTTCATTTGAAATTCAAACCTTTACACCCGACAACACATGCACACCACAAATCAAAAATCTCAACTCAATGGCATTTTTCTAAGTATATTTCCCAAAATATTATTAAAATTCCAAAGCGACAAACGACCCACTACAAAGATTAAATTTAGATCATTTTTCAGGGGAAAGAGTTGGGGGCATTCGAATATAAACAAGAGTTCCCCCCAACCCACCTACGGAGCGAACGGTCGACCATTTTCAAAATGAAAATGTCACGTATTAACAACTCACAAAACATAAAGAGACTTCAGTGGGCACACGGAGTCCATAAAAATTTTCAATGGAATCTTAAAAGTCGATGAGGCATTAAAATCCACACACACACACATGTACTCAAATCATCTCATCATCACAAACAGTCTCATCATCAGAATGGTTTGCTGGGGGAATGGCCTGAAATGGATTGGTTGGTCGTGATGGTGGTGGCCGGCCGCCTGTTGAAAAGTAATAAAATTGGAATTAGGTATGGCCACAAATGATTTCCGACCATAAATTTCTACTTTTGGAGATGACACTCCAAAAGAGATTTGCTGTCTGTTACTTTACGCAAAGTTGTGAAACGATTTCAAAAATGTACGATAATTTGTAAGATATGTGAGGAGTGATGGGGGGAGGGGGACACTATGCATGTTCATCAACTCCATTGTTGTCCTAGTGAATGAATGAATGAGTGCAGTGCGTGCGTGTGTCACCCGGGCCAAAAGAATTCCAAAATGAGAAGAAAAACTAATAAAAATTTTAAAATGTTTTCTAGTGTCCAAAGGCATTGTTGTTGCTGGAAAAGCCCCCTGACAACCCTTTTTGTGTTTTTCTCTCTCTCTTCTTCTTGGGCTTGCAGTTGGTAATTTATGTTTTATTTGACAAGTTTTGCTTGTAAACCGGTAACATTGTCTGATGAAATCAGTAGTCCATTCACATGACAATGTCAGCCCAAAATGACTACCGCTGAATGTGGAGTAGCAGCAGATGGAATGGTAGAGATACTGGATTAAAATGAAATGGTTTCATTTGAAGTTGTTTGATTGTCTGTCTGCTGTACACGTTTGCTTTGTTTGCATTTGTTTTGAGGAATTACAAGAATTTCCAATTCAATGTTATTTTCTGGGGACATGAATAGAAGGCAAGACGTGTTTGAATGGATTCAGAAAAACAGATTTAAAGTTTTTATTTCTGTATTGAGATTATTTTAACGGAAATAGATAACAGTGGTAGCCAGCCAACCATTCGAAAGTGTGAAAGAGTTTACTTTAAGTCCATAAATCAAACAAAGTAATTGCTTGAGGTTCAGAGTAATTCAAATGGGGATTTACTGTATGTATAGCTTTATCTAAAAGTAGCAGGTCCAATTTCTATTTGAATTACAGACTAAAGGGGCTCAACGCTTGAGAGAGACGTAAAAAGGTTTGATTTGTAACTTCAGTGACATCAAAACCGTAAGCTCGGCTAGTGAAGGCGATGTTTACCATTTACCAGAAGACAAAAAAAAATCATTCAAATGAACTGATAACATTGTAATTATAATAGTTTAGTTAGTACGTTCATTTATTATAAAAATAATTTTCTTGCTTAGAGCTCTCAGAGTAAAATTGTCTTTTTTGCTCAGATTCTACTGCCTGTTTGTCCTATCGTGTACTGCATTTTAATTTGGCTCTATGAAAAATGCTCCCGAAAAAAAATAAATATTATTAAGAATGCCCCATATGAACAATTCCCCAAAAGAAAATAAAAAAAAAATCCCCCAAAAAGTCCAACATGAAAAGTTCCCCAAACAATTTATGAAAAATTCTCCAGTGCAAAATCCCCTAAATAATATGAAAAATGGCCCAAAACAAAATTAAAAAAAAATTGAGCGCGTCCCAAAAAAAGAAAAAGAAAAAATTCCACAAAAATTTGCGGAATTTTTCATTGTCCAGCAAAAATTAAATTTTACCCAAAAATTATAGAAAAAATCTCCCCAATTTTTTGCGGGGAATTATTCATTTGGGACATTTTTCATAAATCCAATATACCCCAACAAAAAAATCGCAAAAATAAAAAGAATTGGGGAATTTGGCATTGTTCACTAAAAATGAAATGTTACCTAAAAATTATAAAAAAAAACTTCCCAACATTATTGGGGAATTTTCGATTTGTTTTTGGGGGTTTTCAATAGATCGGCAAGGCTCTATAAAAATAAGCCAAATGAAAAATGCCCCAAAGAAATGAAAATTGCCCAAAAAAATCCCTAAACAATTTCTGAAAAATTAACCACTGCGAAATTCCGAAAATTTTATGAAAAATAACCCATAAAATGTGACCAGAATTTTTCAAAAATTTTTTTTTTTTGGGTAAATTTTTCATTGGGCCAATGAAAGATATATCGGTACTTTGCAATTTTAATATCCCATATGAAAAATGCACAAAGAAAAAAATGAAGAATTACACAAAATAAATGAAAAATCAAGAGCGCAATATGAAAATTTCCCGAAAATTCTGAAAAAATTTATTTATGAAAATAAATTACAAAATTTTCCAAAAATTATGAAAAAATACCCCAAACAATTTATGGAAAATTACCCAATGCAATTTCCCCGAAATATTATGAAAAATACCCAAAAAACAACTGTTAGAACCACTGTGCAAGCATTGTACTGTACACCATTCTATTGCAATGTAGATTAACTGTCAATTGTTTACTAGTTATGTTTTACACTCTTGTTTGTTTATATTCGTACTCTACTCTTTCTCAGTCTCACTTGATTTATTGAATAAAGCAAATCACTTCTTATGTTTCTTTAACGACGTCACACGTGTTCTTATTTCATCTTTAAATACAACAAAGGTTATGGGCCCAGAATTACGTAAGGGACCCGTTGCGTAAATCTGCTGGAAATAAGAACTGTTGAATATTTGGTAGTTGGTACAATATTCAATAATAAGAAGCGCATATTTATTACAAGGGAACAATGAGTTCCAATTATCAAATTGAAAAGCTCCACTCGGACAATTATGCGTCATGGTCGGTCCAGATGCGAAGTCTTTTAATTACCCAGGACTATTGGGATGTGGTGGAAACAATCGTGAGCGTGTCAGCAACACCAGAAGTAAAAGCTGCATGGAAAGCAAAAGATAGTAAGGCACTGGCTTCTATCATTTTATCGGTACGGCCATCAGAATTGATTCATGTGAAAAACTGCAGAACGGCGAACGAGGCTTGGCACAAGTTGGAGAAATTGTATAAAGGCAAAGATCCAGCAAGAAAAGTACATTTGTTTAAGCAGTTCGTTAGGTTCAAGTTTCTTCCCGGAGAGAAGTATGGTCCACAAATTAACAAATTTTGTTCTTTGGCAGACGACTTGAAAGATGTTGAGGTAAAAATTCCCGAAGAACTAATGAGTATCTTTTTACTGTGTAGTTTGCCACCTGAATTGGAGAATTTTGTCGTCGCCATCGAAAGCCGAGACACGGTGCCTACACTGGACAGTCTAAAAAACAAAATTCTTGAAGAAGAACAAAGGAGAATGGAAAAAACAGATCCCATCAGTGAACAGGTTTTTGCAATGAAGAGCAAAGCAAAACAGTTTCATAAAAAGAACGTAAATGTAAGAGGTGAATCTGGTAAATTTAGAAACATTAAATGTTACAATTGTGGAAAACGAGGTCACATTCGGGCTGAGTGCAAGTTTCAGTCAAATAATGAACATTCTGCCATGTGTGTCGTAAAAGCAGAAATGTCTAACATTAGCCCATTAAATTGGATACTGGATAGTGGTGCTTCATCCCACGTTTGCCGAGACAAACGTTTATTTGCAGGTATGAAGTATTATGACCACGATGTTATGCTTGCCTCAGGAGAAAGTTTAAAAGTTCAAGCCATCGGTGATGTAAATATAAAGTTTTGGAACAAAAGCTATAAGCTCCAAAATGTTTTGTATGTTCCTGGATTAAAATCTAACTTTCTTTCAGTTAGTAAAATGGCTGAACATGGATTTTCCGTAAAATTTTCTAAAGAAAAGGCTGAAATATTTGATAAATACAATAATTTTCAATTTAAAGCTAGTTTAGTGGATGGAATTTATCAAATCAAATCGATTACTGATTACGCTATGATGACGACCGCGAACGATAAGGAAATTCTGTGGCACAAACGTTATGGGCATTTAAATTACAAAGATCTTAGCAAATTACAAAATAATAAAATGGTTCGTGGTTTAGAATGTAATTTTGAAAATAATCGTCCCTGTGTTACATGTTCTCTATGTAAAATTTCTGTTCGACCATTTAAAGCTGTTGGAAGCACTGTGACATCAAGCCCATTGGAATTGGTTCATACTGATGTGTGCGGACCAGTACGTGTTACGTCACAAGGGGGTGCAACATACTTTATTACATTTATAGATGACTACAGTCGATACATTTCTGTATACTTCTTAAAAGCGAAATCTGACGCTTTTACAGTTTTCAAGAACTATGTAGCCGAGACAGAAAGGCAAACTGGATATAAATTGAAACGTCTACGAAGTGACAACGGTACTGAATACATAAATAGCGAATTTAATAGATATTTGAAAGACCGAGGTATAGTTCACGAAACTACCGTCAGTTACACACCTCAACAAAACGGTGTTTCCGAGAGAGCCAATCGGACATTAATGGAAATGACAAGATGCTTACTGGAGGAATCAAAGTTACCTAAATTTTTATGGGCAGAAGCAGTCAATACGAGCGTGTTTATTAAAAACCGATCGCCGACAAAAGTATTAAAAAATACCACTCCTTTCGAACGATGGACTGGCCGGCGGCCATGTGTTTCATATTTTAAAACTTTTGGATGTAAAGCTGTGGTACTTAACAAAAAGCCAGGTCGATCTAAGTTGGATGCTAAAGGTAACATTTTTTCATTTGTTGGCTATGAACCACATACTAAAGGATATAGGTTGTATAATACGAAAACTAAAAAAATAGTGGTTTCACGAGACGTAAAGTTTTTTGAAAACGAATTTGAAAATATTTATGAAGAAAAAGACGATTTCCGTAATATTTTTGAATTTTGCAGTGTGAATCCTACAAATAATAATGTTCAAGTACGTGAATGTGACCATTCGGAAGTTGAACCAACTATGGATCTTGTTAATAATGAGTCTGATATGTACAACGCCGAAATCGATGAAGACCACCCAATGCCAATGATAAATGAGCCTAACATTTTCGAAAACGATGACTGTCCTATACCGGTAGAAAATGTTGAAGACGACTCGCTATATGAGGAAACAGTAAATGAGCACGGTAAGCGAACTCGAGGTAGACCTGCTATTCGTAGAACGGGAAACGTTGGTAGGCCACGAAAGATATATAATACTGGTAGTGCAGTACATGAGATAAATGCTATAAAAGATTTTAATAATGATCCGAAAACCACAGTTGAAGCTATGAATTGCAATGAACGGAAGGAATGGCAAAAGGCTATGAAGGTTGAATACGAGTCTCTTTTAAAAAATGATACGTGGGAATTAGTCAGCCAGCCACCAAAGTCCAATGTTATTGGTTGCAAGTGGGTTTTCACAAAAAAGCGTCTGGCAGATGGTACAATTGAAAAGTATAAGGCGCGTTTGGTAGCGCAAGGCTGTTTCCAGCGTTATAATTTAGATTATTCCGAGACATATGCTCCTGTGATACGACAGCCAACTATTCGACTCATATTGGCAATGGCAGTTCGTCATAAATTATTAGTTAAACATGTCGATGTTGTATCAGCATATCTCAATGGGGAACTCGAAAATGATGTTTATATGAAACAACCAGAAATGTTCATTATGAAAGGCCAAGAAAACAAGGTATGCAAACTAAAAAAGGCTTTGTATGGTCTCAAACAGGCAGGGAGACAATGGAATCATAAAATAAATGATATTCTAATGAACATGAATTTTGAGCAATGTAAGACAGATAGTTGTGTCTTTATCAAAAGAACAAATAATGAAATTAATATTATCGCACTGTATGTCGATGATCTCTTGTTAGCATGCTCTTCGAGAAAATCGATGGATAACATATTGGAAAACTTATCACGATATATAAATGTACTTGATCGAGGACCAGTCGACTATTATCTTGGTATGGAAATAGAAAGACCGGATCTAAGGGGAATAATTGAAATCCACCAAAAAAGTTTCATCCAAGAATTGCTTAAACAATGGAATATGGAGAACTGTAAACCAGCCAGTACACCAATAGCACCAGGTACAATTTTGTCAAAATGTGAAGTTGAAAATTGCAGAGAAATGGAGAGCACAAAAAGCTATCAGTCATTAATTGGAAGTTTAATGTATTTGGCTACAATTTCAAGACCTGATATAGCTCATACAATTTCAAAATTGTCCCAGTTTAATTCGCATCCTCATCATGAACACTTCGGAGCTGCAAAACATGTTTTACGGTATTTAAAATCACACGAATTTTCCATAGTTTTTGACAACGAAAATGGTCTGTCATGCTATTCTGACGCTGATTGGGGATCAAACATTATTGATCGTAGATCTTATAGTGGCTACGTTCTCTTTTTCGCGGGAGGGCCAATTGCATGGGAGTCGAAAAAGCAAGACATCGTTGCTCTGAGCTCAATGGAAGCGGAGTACATTGCCATGTGTCAAGCAGTAAAAGAAATCAGCTTTCATCGCAGCTTATTATCCGAATTAGGTTTCGAAAATTTATTGAAGCAGCCAACCACCTTATACTGTGACAACCAAGGCGCACAGTATCTTACGAAAAGTCACTTAACATTGAAACGGAGTAAACATATCGACATTCGTTTTCACTACATCAAAGATAAATACAATTCCAACGAAATAGATGTTGCCTATATACCATCAGAGAAAAATATTGCCGATATTCTTACGAAATGTTTATTAAAGCAAAATCATGACACCATTTGCAAATTATTGAAATTAAAGTCAAGTTAACTTTATATATGATTTTGTATACTAAATAATTTATTAATTTAAAATGGTTTAAATTTTAAAAATTAATGTAATATTTTTGTTTGTATTTCAACAGTGAATTTACATTGAGGAGGTGTTTGTTAGAACCACTGTGCAAGCATTGTACTGTACACCATTCTATTGCAATGTAGATTAACTGTCAATTGTTTACTAGTTATGTTTTACACTCTTGTTTGTTTATATTCGTACTCTACTCTTTCTCAGTCTCACTTGATTTATTGAATAAAGCAAATCACTTCTTATGTTTCTTTAACGACGTCACACGTGTTCTTATTTCATCTTTAAATACAACAACAACATTATTTAAAAAAAAATTACGCGTATCTATTATAAAAATGTTTCAAAAAAAAAAGAAGAAAATCACCAAAAATAAAAAAATTAGGAATTTTTTAAAAAATTAAATGTTACCTAAAAATTATAAAACACTCCCAAATTTTTTGGGGCAATTTCTCATTTTTTTGGGGAAATTTTTCACAGAGCCATCGAAAGATATTTCGGTACTGTGCAATTTTAAGGCTCCATAAAAAATATCTCAAATGAAAAATACCCAAAGAAAATAAATGAAGAATTCCACAAAATAAATGAAAAATCCCCTCAAGAGCGCAATATGAAAATTTCCCGAAAATTCTGAAAAATTCCCCAAACAATTTATGGAAAATTTCCCAATGCAAGATCTCCGAAATATTATGAAAAATATCCAAAAAACAACATTATAAAAAAATAAAAATGGTCCAAAAAAAAAACGAAAAAAATCACCAGAAATAAAAAAATTATGAATTTTCCAAAAATAGAGCAATATGAAAATTTCTTGAAAATTCTGAAAAGTTGTATTTACGAAAAATAAGCCATGTTCCAAAAATTATCGAAAATATCACAAAAAATAAACAATAGATTCTCGTTATTTGGAAAAAGTGTATTTTTTAACAAAACAAAAAAGAATCAAAAGAAGAATCGCCCCAAATTTGAGGTGGTTTTTCATTATGCAATACCACCCCACTAAAATGTAAAAAAAAACACAAGTGAAAAATTCATATTCAAAAATGGGCGCATTTTTCATATAAAAAAAAAGAAAATGAAATTAAAACTAAAAATTATGAAAAACTCCCCATTGGTTTGGGGAATTTTTCATTACGCAAATTTTTTGTAATTTGGAAAAAGTGTATTTGTTAACAAAAAAAAGTCAAAAGTATGGAGAATAGCACCAAATTTGGGGTGGTTTTTCATTATGCAACATCACCCCAAAAAATCCCAACAATAAAATTGAGGAGTTTGTCATTGTTCAACTATGAAAAACTAGTAATTCTTTTTTTTTGGTTAATTTTTCATAATGAAATGTTTTGTATGAGATTTTTTTTGGAGAATTCTTCATCTTTTTAATTCAACCATTAGCACAGTCCCCTTGTAAATTTCTTTAAGTGTAAGCGAACATATGTTAAATGGCAAACGTTTGACTTGTCAACGCTGAAAGTGATTTCGTCTTTTATTTTCAAAATCCGCAACCATGAATATACATTGGGGTATACGGACATTTCAAGACCACGACAAAGATGAACCAAATCTACCAGCGTTGAAACAAAAACATATCTTGCATTCCCATTATCAGCCTTCCAATACCGAACGTGTGAGGTAAATACGAATTTAAATACCGTCACAATTTTCACTCCACCCCAATGTAGGCGAAGACTTTTTTTTTCGCCGATGAAACGCCACAAAAAGTAAAAACAAAATAACGAGTAGGAAAAATGACATGCAAAATATATAATAAAAACCCTTGTCAAACATAGCAAAATTCTTGACATTCTGTAAGTAAAAGAAGCACACAGAATATTTCCCATTTGGCATAAATGTCAAAATCACATGGAAATGTGTACATTTAGGGATAATTATATAGGCACGTACATAAATATTTCAATATAACTCCTGTACTTACTGAACGAGCCCAATATGATTTCTCTACTCACTGAATGGGCCCAATATAATTTCTTTTCCCACTGAACGGGCCCAATATATTTTCTCTACTCACTGAATGGGCCCAATATAATTTCTTTTCCCACTGAACGGGCCTAATATAATTTATCTACTCACTGAACGGGCCCTTCAGAATTTCTCTACTCACTTAACGGGCCCTACTGTTTAGAGCTACTTATTTTGTTAGAGAAGTTCTTCATGGCTTTAGTAACTAACTTGAACCTGGGTTTTCGTTGTCTTGAAGCCACTCTCACTATCTACCACGCCATAATTCGCCTGCCAACTTCAGCATAATATTTTTTTCTTAGTATTGCTATTTTAACGCTCACAGCTGTCCACAAATATGCTCGTAACCCGTATGATTACAAAGTAACAAAGAATGGAAAATATGACAAATGACAACTTCAATTAGTAATGACAACAGCAGCAACAAAAGGCCAAAGTTCAATTTATAAAATAAAATAACAGAAAAAAAACACACATACACACAAATAATATAATAAAATATGGAAAAAATACAACAACACAAAAAGAATGAACTGAAACTAAAGTGAACAAAAGCAAATGACACGCAAACAACAACTTAAACTCACACATGTACAGCCGTTCGATCATCGTGTCCTGCCCAGCGGCATAAAGAAGGCCTTTCGACAATCGTCTAACCGGGCTTCGAAGGGAGGTGCCTTGTAATTTGTGAGTGTGACTTTCGAGGACTTTTGTTAAGTCAATCGGGGGGAAACTGACCTGCTGGTCTAGGTTATTAAGAAATTCGATCCCAAGATGAGGGGGCCAAGGTTACTGGACAGAGCAAACTTTCTACTGATTCGTTCTCTACTTAAATAAGTCAAATAAAATCTCTTTCAACTGTCATAATATCTACGAAATTTCATTAAGTATCTGGAGACAAAAACATCACATCCCTTTCTACCCAAGGGCCTTTTATAACAAGGCCTTGCTTTCCGCTCCTTTTCTCTGTATGGAAAAAGTACAACTAACAGTGACAGTGACAACCACGAACTCACATGCGAATGAATATCAGAAATACTCACCGAAAGACATTCACCCATAGACAGTCTTTTCGCACACATACTCAAGCGTGTGCACCCTGTGCCGAACAGTGACTGAGAAACGTAGATAGAGCAAAAACAAAACCAAAAAAAACCCACAGAACAGAAACAACAAAGTTTTTATGATAACATGTGATGACAGTGATGATGGGTTTGCAAAAGAACTGTCATTTCTCATGTCATGCATTTATGAAAAATTATGGGCTTATGTCAATAAATACGACAATGATTGATTTGACACCCCGGCCAAAAGCATTAAAATGTGAAAATTATTATTTGTGTAAACACACAGACACACACACACAAATAGTGCACGAATATCCGGGGAAGTTTCCACATGCATGAGTGTGTCACACACACACACAAGGCACAGCAGAAATAAAAGAAAAACCAAAATGTGAAAATATGGTAGAGAAATATTTCATACAATTTATCAACAAAACAACCACTCACAACCAGGGGGGGGGGGGGGAAGAAGGATTTCGGTACTTTTTGCAAAAATATAAATGAAGGGGTAACCATAGTGCAGAGAATATGCGTTGGGTGCCAAAGCGAAACAAAGGGGACACACGTTTTATCGTGATGGAAAAAGTATGCTGTACAGTAGGGTGTGTAAAAAAAATACCAAAACTTTCACTTAACATACATAAAATAAAAGATCGAACATTTTTCTTTTGAAATTATGGCTGAAAGATTTTTTCTTTATTTACTAACCCCCACAAAATTCATTTGTGCCACTTCTAAAATTTTTCAAAAAATCTGAAAAATAATTTTTTGGCCCCTCGAACATTTTTCCTTTGAGATAAAGGCTGAAGGCGGAGGAAATATGTTTTATTTATCAACTTGTGCTTGAAATATGAAAAACCCGTCAAACATCCTAATTTTTCCCAATTTTTCTCGGTCATTGAGATAATGGCGGAAAGACTTAGGAATTTTTTTTATTTACTTGCTTGAAATATGAAAAACATCTGAATATTTCCCATAAAAAAACTCGATTTGTGCCACTTTTAAAACTCTTTAAAATTATGGCTGAAAAACTTAAGAAATATTTTTGTTTTTATTTACTAATATGAAAAACCTTTAAACACACCAATTTCCCAAAAAAAAAATTTGTGCCACCTCTAAAACTTTTCAAAAAATTATTTTTGGGCACATCGAACATTTTTCTTTTGAAATAATGCATGAAAGTCTTAAGAAAAAATTTAAAACTTTTCCAAAAAATCTGAAAAAAAAAATATTGTTGGGCACCTCGAAAATTTTTCTTTTAAAATAATGTCTGAAAGACTAAGGAAATATTTTTTATTTATCAACTGTTGCTCCAAATATGAATAACCTCCAAAAATCCCCAATTTTCCCCAAAAAAAAAAGTCAAAAACTTTTCCAAAAAAAAAAAAAAATATAAATAAAACTCTTTTTGGTGCCCTTAAAACAAGAGAATTTTTTTTTAAATGATGGCTGAAAGAATTTTTAAACAAATTTTATTTATCATCTTGTGCTTGAAATATTAAAAACCTCCAAAATCTCGATTTGTGCAACTTCTAAAACTTTTCCAAAAATTCTGAAAAAATTATTTTTGGGCACCTCGAACATTTTTCTTTTGAAATAATGGCTTAAGAAAAATTTTAAAACTTTTCCAAAAAATCTGAAAAAATTATTTTTGGTCACCTCGAACATTTTTCTTTTGAAATAATCGCTGAAATACTAAGGAAATATTTTGTATTTACCAACTTGTGCTGGAAATATGAAAAACCTCCAAACATCCCAATAATTTTTTTTTTTTAATCAGAAAAAACTTTTCCAAAAAATCTGAAAAAATTATTTTTGGTCACCTCGAACATTTTTCTTTTGAAATAATCGCTGAAATACTAAGGAAATATTTTGTATTTACCAACTTGTGCTGGAAATATGAAAAACCTCCAAACATCCCAATAATTTTTTTTTTTAATCAGAAAAAAATATTTTTCTTTTGAGATATTGGTAAGACATTTTTTTTATTTACCAACTTGTGCTTAAAATAAGAAAAACTTCTGAATTTTTCCCATAACAAAAATTCAATTTGTGCCACCCTAAAACTTCTACAAAAAAATCAGAAAAAATATTTTTCAAATATGAAAAACCCAATTTCCAATTCCATAAAATATATTTCTGCCACTTCTAAAAGTTTAAAAAAAAATTTAAAAAAATTATTTTTTGAACACCCTACTGTGCCGTGAGTTTTTAGTTCGTCGAGAGAGATCGCTCTTCTTAAATTGGGTGATAAACCAAAAGTGGCATACATTTTCCATGCTCACATCATTCTTTCTTATCGCCTCTACAATGCAGCCTTTCTGTCATCTCGACGTTTCTCTAGCAATGGCAAGAATACGCTTTGTCTTGTCATCCTTTAAACAGCTGACATATCTTCGCCGATTCCGTGTTGATTCTTGAAAAGCGCAGTCACATCCATTTTTCCAATGATGATAATGTTGTCCGCATATGCAAGGTGGATGGGTTCTTTGCTGGTCACTATTTTATTAACATTTTTCTGACAGATCAACAGCCATATTTCAACTCTGACAGCGTAAGCCACAATGTCGCGTTCTTTCTAAACGACGAATAGCTGAGAAACACCTGTTGTTTGGTGACAGCATGCGAACATTGTCATTCGACATCGTAGCTTCGTCTCTCAATTTATATCTCGAATGCATCTAATGAATACCTATCTCTACATCATGTCACCACATCAACACCCTTTAATGTGCCATTATTTTTCGAAATGTCTATGTCAACGTTACGCACTAATGAAGACAAATATTTTTCTATTTATTTGTTTTTTTTTCTTTCTTGTGTTGCTGTTGTCTGTTTCCCTGCAGCTTGTATGGTCTAAAGTTGCTCCTTGTTTTAGTTGCTGCTGACGCAGTTGCCCATTTTGACAGCTCCTTGCCAAGGGCTGCGGTGTGTGTGTGTGTGTATAGTGTTTCCATTGCACACATTTGTCAACATTTGTCAGTTATGTCATTTTTTTTGACATTTCTCTCCTTTTTGTTTTGTTAGCTATTTGCTATTTTTGTGTGTGCGTGTGTGCAGAAAATCCCCCAGAAACTAAGCTACAGCAATGTGTTCGAATGAATGGAAATTGATACGTAAAGAGAAGTGGATATAGTTTGGAATATGGCTGTGGTTACCGGGTGGATTCAATCATGGAAGTGTTTTGGTTAAGAGGATTTTTGAAAGCCAGCAAGAGATTGAATGGATTCACAGAGTTAGCATGCAGACCAAGCACAGGTACTGCCATTGAAACTGTCTATGAATTATGAGTGAATGTCTGTGATTGAGGTTTTGTTCTTCCACTCATTAATTTTTTGTTTTGTTGCGATGATTTAAAAAAAAATACCAAAAGTAAGCAAATAATTACAATGAAATCCAAGAACGGTAACAAGTTCATTAAAAAACTAAAACCTTTGGAATTTTCAAATAGAAGTATTGGTAAAAAAATATACAACAAAAATGTTTAAAAAAACATAATAAAAATACAAAGTAAATTTATATTCTAATTTTGGGTACAAGGGTAAGCCGGGTGACACAGAGCATGTGGCTAGCGACACACCAAAGCCTCTGGTGGGAAAAGAGCCCGCAATCCCCAAATTTTTTTTAAAAAAAAATATTTACTAACGTAAAAATATGGGGGTTTTCCCGCAAATTCGACAATGCAGTAATACTTTAATCATAGCACCGGGAGGCTAACTCCGATTTGGATACAATTTGACATTATTAAATGAGAAAAAATAATTAATTCGCATTTTGTGACTAAACAATTTTACTTTTTGCAATAAATGTACCCTATCTTCGAAGTGTTGCCATTCCGGGCGCGCAAAAGTTACAACCAGAAAATGGAGAACCCTTCAACCTGTCCAAAATTGTATTGTATTCCTTATCATCTCTTTACTGTAACAAAGAAGAACTTTTTTCAAAATTTATATTTTTGAAAATAGTTGCTACAACCAAACTGTATTCGCTATGAATACAATATTGATGTCGTAATAAAGATAAGAGAACAGTTGTTATTCGACAAATTCGAAAAATTTAATTTTTTTTTTTTCAATTTTCAAAATCTGAAAATTTGTTATATGAAAAAAATTTATAAAATTACATCGAAAAAAAAACTTAAATCATATTAAATTTTTTTCAAATCTAAAAATTATAAAAATTTGTAATATGAAAAAATTTAAATTTTATAAAATGCAATATAAAAAATTACGTCGAAATGTGTAAAAGAAAACTAACATCAAATTAGATTTTTTCAAATTTCAAAATCTGAAAAAGATGTCAATTTTTAATGGTCCAAAATCAATTTTTTTTAAAATTTATATTTTTTAAAATATTTGCTACAACCAAACTCTTCGACAAATTCAAAAAATCAAATTAAATATTTTTCAAATTTCAAAATCTGGAAAAGATGAACATTTTTAACAGTCCAAATTCAAATTGTTTTTTCCAAATTAAAATATTATTAAAATATCTGTTACCAACTTTTCCACATTTTAAAAAAATTAAATAACATTTTTTTCAAATTCAAAAAAAAAATTAAAATCAAATTACATTTTTCAAATTTAAAAATCTGAAAAAGATGAACATTTCTAAACTTTTTTTTTTAAATCGTTGTCCAAACTGATTTTTTCAAATTTAAAAATCTGAAGAAGATGCAGATTTTTAATATGAAAAAATTAATATTTTATAAAATGCTACAAAATTACGTCGAAATGAGTAAAAGAAAACTAACATCAAATTAGATTTTTCAAATTAAAAAATCTGAAAAAGATAAACAAAATTTAACGGTCCAAATCAAACTTTTTTTTTCTAAATTTATATTTTTAAAAATATTTGCTACAACCAAACGACAAATTCAAAAAACCATGAAAATTGAAATTTTATAAAATGCACTATAAAAAATTAAGTCGAAATGTGTAAAAGAAAACTAACATTAAATTATGATTTTTCAAATTTCAAAGTTTGAAAAAATGAAAATTTGTAATGGTCTAAAATCAAACTTTTTTTTAAAATTGTTCGACAAATTCGAAAAATCAAATTATATTTTTTTTCAAAATTTGAAAATTATGAAAATTTGTAATATGAAAAAATGTTATTTTTATTAAATTACATAGAAATGTATAAAAAAAAACTTTCTTTTTTTTTCAAATTTAAAAATCTAAAGAAGATGAGAATGTTTAATAAAATTACATTTTTTAAATGCAATATAAGAAATTACATCGAAAAGAAAACATTTAAAGAAAGCAAACACAAAAATTCAAAAAATTCCCAGCCTAAAACTAAAAAAAACGAAAAAAAAATTCAACAAAATTTTCTAAAATATGGCCAACTGGCTGATTTTTAATGTTAGAAACTAAAAATAATCGCTCACTTCTTCTCATTTTTTTCCTTTTTACAGAACATAAACATATTTGAGTGTACACGGTGAATTGGATTCTGAACCACCGTGTGCTGCCCAGCTACCATATTTGATCAATACACCTTAATAATTCAACAGAAGGCATTCATCTGCAAGAGAATTCGGGCAGATCTGCCATCATGTTTCCCGTAATGATCAGGGAGCCAGGTAAGTGTTACCATGTGCTATTTATTAGAGTAAAAGCTTCAATACATTCAAATGTACAACTGGATTTTACCACGTTTTATTATAAGGCTTTGAGTGCCCTAAGGCTACAAAAAATGGGTAATCAGTATGATTTATCTATTCCCAGAGTTTCTGAGAAAACTCCTGAGTCAGTTACAGTCTCCATTTGTGAACAGTCCGTAATAATTGAGATTTAATCCTATATCATAACTGAGTCTCTGGCCCATAACCCTTAGTCCACACAGGCCACACTGGCCTTCGAACAGATGGGTTCTTGTGGTCAACTCGTAATTGACTCTCTCTTGCAAAAGCTAACGAATAGAGTTGTGATGCATTCCATAAAACAGAACCAATTTGAATTTCTGTTAACTTTGACGATATGATCTGCACTCTGGCTATAAGAATCTGTGGACAGATAGACAAACAGGCAATGCTAGACAGACTCAGAAAGCCATGCTCTATCGATCAACTTGTAATATTCTGCCTTCCTTTTATTTGTTAGAAACATCAGCACTAAATTGGAATATCCTTTGCAGGATATACAAGTCAACAGCAAACCAGACCTCCTAATGATATTTATATCGAAAGTACATCAATTCATGAATACCCTAATTAAAAAAAATGCATTTCCAAATTTTAGTCTCCCAACTGCACGAAACTACTCGCAGTTCACCCAAAATACTTATGAATCATTGAATCGCCTCAGTCCATGCACACATACTACATATGAACGGACAAATCGCTTTCGTTCGTTTTGATTTTAATTAAAATCAACATTTGTGTGAATAAAAGCAAAACCAAATTGCACATGTGATGTGTGAACTTATAATTGCGAACACGTCTCAGGAGAATTATAGCAAAGTTTATTATTATTAACAATCACTCATTAACCAAAACCACACCACACATCACATGTAACAGAGCAGAGCAACAATTGCACAGGAAAACAAACAGCAACAACAACAAAAAAACACCGAACTTGCAAAAACGTACGTACAAGCATTTTATCGTTGATACGAAATAAACGAGACGAGAAAGAGCGAAAAACAATTGACAGACATTTGTCTGACATAAAATGTAACGTCAAGTCATTCATTTTGACAGGCCATGTTTATACATTTTACTTTTTCTGTTCGGATCGGATCGGTCCTGTTCGACTGTTGGTTGTGTGCAATTTTTCTGTTTTCGTTTCTTTTTTCCGGTGAATTGTGTAAAATGCCCAGAAACACATGAAGCGGAGAATATGATGTCAGTGTTACAGAAAGCATGAAAGAAAAAAACAACGGCACCGAATAAGACAGGCATGCTATGATTTTAAATATGATTGACATATAATATTAAGTGTTGCCATATCAGAGAGACAGCATTTACACAATGGTAACCCGATTTGTTATTGCAGTGGTTGTGGATGATGACGATGGACGAAGGAGGTATGAGAAAAATGCAGTCAAAAAAAGATTGTACTTGGTTGGCTTGAGTTCAAAATGTACTGAAATTTAGATAAAAAAAAGGTACAAAGGGTGGTACTTCAAGTGTGTTTTGTTTCAATCATATGTTATTTTGGCAGTGACTGCTCTTCTCCCGAACTTTTGGAAATAACTACAAACTGTTGGCCACCACAGCTGTTCGACTTTTCTTGTGGGGATTCGTGAAGGTCCGATGTTACGCGGACAACACTATGCGAAAAAAAAAAATAGAAAAATGTTTGTAATGAATTCTGATATACTGGGGTCCTCTGAGTACAATAATGACCGAAATTTAGTTTTCTATGGAAATGTTTTTTTTTATTTGTTCTAATGCCATTTTTTTTTTTTTTAAAAAAATCCCTCTTCATTTCCCCCCCAAAAAAAGAAGAATTCAACCAAATTTGGGAGTTTTTCATAATAATAATAATATTTCATTTTTAGGACCATGAAAAATTTCATATTTTGTATTATTAGGATTACTTTTATGTTTTTTTTTCACTTATTTTTGGAAAATCTTAATTTTTTGTTTAAATGTCATATTTGTGAAAAAGTTTTTTTCATATTTTTTTTTTCACTTATTTTTGGAAAATCTTAATTTTTTGTTTAAATGTCATATTTGTGAAAAAGTTTTTTTCATATTTTTAGGACAACGAAAAATTCGAAATTTTTTTTTTTTTGTATTTTCATAACAGAAGTCACTCATATATCGATTTTTTTTATAAGTTGTTTTTTGGGAAATATTTTTCAAAATATTTAAGGGGATTTTGCATCGGGTAAATTTTTATAAATTGTTTGGGGTATTTTTCAGAATTTTTGGCGACATTTTCATATTGGGCTTTTAATCCCTCTAAAAGCCCATTTATTTTGGGAAATTCTTAATTTTTTCTGTTTAAATGTCACTTTTTTGAAAAAATGAAGAATTCCCCAAAAAATCGCATATAAACGAAAAATTCGCCAACAAAATTGGGTAGTTTTTCATAATTTTAAGGTAACATTTCATTTTTAGGACAGTGAAAAAATATTTGGGGGATTTTGCAATCGGTAATTTTTTATAAATTCTTTGGGGTATTTTTCCGAATTTTTGGGGAAATTTTCATATTGAGTTTTTGGAGGGATTTTTCATATATTTTGGGAAATTCTTCATTTTTTTGTTTAAATGTAATTTTTTGTGAAAAAAAATTTCCAAATGAAAAATGCCCCAAAAAAATCAGATACAAACGAAAAATTCTCCAATAAAATTGAGAAGTTTTTCAAATTGTTGGGTAACATTTCATTTTTAGGACAATGAAAAATGCCCAATTTTTATTATTTTTTTTTGGGATATTTTCACAACAGAAGTCACTCATGTATCTATTATTTAAAAATGTTGTTTTTTTTAGGTTATTTTTCATAATTCTAGGGGGATTATGCATTAGGTAATTTTTCATAAATTGTTTTTGGGGAAATTTTCATATTGGGCTTTTGGGTGGATTTTTTTTTATATTAATTTTGGAAAATTCTTCATTTGGTGCATTCTTCATTTTTTTTTTGAGCATTTCTCATTTGGGTTATTTTTAATTGAGCTGGAAGTTGTGATAATTTTATTTTTCAATGTCTTTATTTGCAATCAAAACAGTACAATTGTCATAACTTGAAAACGATTTGTTTGATTTCTTTGAAATAAATTTTAGAAAATATATCACTAAATTAATGAAATCTTTACTTTTCAGTACATTTGAATCCCAGTTGCATTGTCACAGTTATTAACAAAGTTAAGCCGGAAAATTTGTCCATAATTCATAAAAAAATCAAAAATGAGAAAAAGTATACACTTTCTGTATTTTGCCATGAAGTCACATATCTTACAATTAAAACATGGTATAGATCATTAAAATCGATGGAGTATTGTCGATTTTATACAGAATTTAGTAAAGGCAACTTCTGGTATATCCCATACTGAATCTAATTCCCCTTAATGAGATCTAGATCATTAAAATCCATGGAGTATTTCCAATTTGATTTAATGTTTAGCAAAGACGCCTTCTGCTGTCTTCCATTATCGTTCCTCCTTATCACTCCGCCCTCGTTGAAACCAGTTCTTCCTACATCTGCAAATCTAGATCATGACGTCGGTCGTTGTGTCCAAGAAAACGATAAGTCCAAATTGAAAAACCACTTTGCCAATACTTGTGCTTGTTCTTCTGCTCCTTTCATGCGACTTGTACCGACAATCAGGCACACTTGCGCCTGTGTGCATGTGTGTGTCGGTGTGTATATCCACGTTTGTCACACATCCAAATCAGGCGTAGTGGATCTTGACAGTTAAAATAGCTTCCTTACCCACCACATGTGCATAAGAGTACATCCGAGTACACATGACGGCCGAACAAATAAATATAAAGTGGCCCACTCGAAGGAGAACAATCCATACGCGAACGGCCAAGCACCAAACGAGTGGAGTTTGCCCATCATTGTCGTACGTGCATAAAGTGGTTGTCGGCCGGTCACATGCGATAAAGCAAACGTTCGTCTATTTATCTTTTTAAGCTGCACCGCCGATAATGTGGCTTGCATCCATAACAACCGGCTACATCCGTATGTACGAATGGTCCGACGGACGGGCGGACGGACGAACGATATGTTGCAACTTGACATTTTGTGTGTTCGCGCGGCAAGAGATCAAAAGCGAAATTGCTTAACTTTATGCTGCCATCATTTGGCACATAAAATCACATCGTTGCAATTGTTTTCGCCATTCTTGCCTCCTCGATCCTCGCCATAGTATGTGTTTCGTTACGTTACGTTACGTTTCATTTCGATTTGTTTTATTCCATTCGGTTTTTGCAATTCATTCTCAAACTGTTTTCATTTTCGAGGCTGCCTTTCGATACTAACTCGTCTTTGGAATAAGACAAACAACATTAAACAAAAAGTTGCCGGCTGTCAAGATTTGCAAACGATGGCATCATTTCGGTTAAAATGTTTGGCAGTTTGAAGGGCCCGCAAAGATGTTTACAATTTTATTACGTTATTGAGAAATTACCGAGACAATTACAGAACAAATGCAAGAATTGCGGATTGAGCGATGATGCATTTGTAAGCCAGCCAAAAAGGAGTTCTGGGTGACGGAACTTGGCAAAAGATAACGGGAACTTATTAAGCGATCCAGCAGAGTTCATTGGTTGAGGTCATGGCACCAAGGGCGATCATATATTTTGTCAGTATGATTTTGTTTTATAATTTTTCTGGCTCGTTTCGCTGTCATATATTAAATAGAATGGGAAAAAACGTGTAATAACTTTTTAAAATTCCATGAATGCAGTTGGAAAGACAATAAAGTCTTTTAATGTTTTTGGACACCCTAATGTAGATGTCTTTGTAAAGAGTTTTGCTGAGCCTCACTGGATGAACGAAAACAACTCTAAATGTTTTGAAATTATCCAAAGCTAATAATTTTTAACCGTATGAGTTTACTGAGTGACCCAATAAATATTTAAAAAAAATTCGTGTGAGTTTACTGAGTGACCCAATAAATATTTAAAAAAAATTCGTGTGAGTTTACTGAGTGAAATAAATATTTAAAAAAAATTCCGTATGAGTTTACTGAGTGACCCAATAAATAGTCCTTAATATCCCGTATGAGTTTACTGAGTGACCCAATAAATATTCCAAAAAATTCCATATGAGTTTGCTGAGTGACCCAATAAATATTTCAAAAAATTCCATATGAGTTTACTGAGTGACCCAATAAATATTAAAAAAAAATTCCGTACAGTTTAGTGAGTGACCCAATAAATATTTCAAAAAATTTCATAGGAGTTTACTGAGTGAAATAAATATTTAAAAAAAATTCCGTATCAGTTTACTGAGTGACCCAATAAATATTTAAAAAAATTTCGTGTGGGTTTACTGAGTGACCGAATAAATATTTCAAAAAATTTCAAAGGAGTTTACTGAGTGACCCAATAAATATTTAAAAAAATTTCATATGAGTTTACTGAGTGACCCAATAAATATTTAAAAAAAATTCCGTATGAGTTTACTGAGTGACCCAATAA
Organism: Hydrotaea cyrtoneurina; assembly: GCA_958296145.1. NCBI lineage: Eukaryota > Metazoa > Arthropoda > Insecta > Diptera > Muscidae > Hydrotaea > Hydrotaea cyrtoneurina. The sequence continues at coordinate 81,670,831 of OY282514.1, read as the reverse complement.
ATATTTCAAAAAAATTCATAGGAGTTTACTGAGTGACCCAATAAATATTTCCAAAAATTTCATATGCGTTTACTGAGGGACCCAATAAATATTTAAAAAAAATTCGTGTGAGTTTACTGAGTGACCCAATAAATATTTCTGAAAATTTCATAGGAGTTTACTGAGTGACCCAATAAATATTTAAAAAAAATTCGTGTGAGTTTACTGAGTGACCCAATAAATAGTTCTTAATATTCCGCATGAGTTTACTGAGTGACTTAACAAATATTCCAAAAAAATTCCATATGAGTTTACTGAGTGACCCAACAAATCTTCCAAAAAATTCCATATGAGTTTACCCAATAAATATTTAAAAAAAAATTCCGTATGAGTTTACTGAGGGACCGTTTTGGGCTTTTTTTACCAAATTTGGTCGGATAGATTCGAAAATTTGGTCGGATGGTCGGTCCAATTCGATTATGGTAGATTTATGACGTAAATGTAAATTGTTTGGAATTTCATAAATTTTCCAAGTCATAATTTGTATACTTACGGACCATAGGCTCGAACGGCTTAAGTATTTTTTAGAGATGATTTACATGGCTTAGAGATTATACTCTTACTGGCAAAGTCACCAGCTTTTGTGAGGTGAAAACGGCAGCTGAAAAATGAGTGAAGTTTTTAGTTATCCGATTATCAGCCTTGGTTTGCTGAGTGAGAGTCACACACACACACACGTACAATACCCATCACATCATGGTGCTACATTCGGAAAATATGGTAGTTAAGCGATTGTGGTGAATTACGTTTGTCCTGTTAATCCTGTTAATACCTGTCCATTTTATTGTCCACAATATACTAGCGACATTTGGCGGACCAGCAGTAACTTTGGTAATAAATTATGTCAGCTTCTACATTTCTTTATTATAATACTTTTCCATGCTCATCAACAAATTGTAATCAAAGCCTTCTCTTAAATTTATTATCCCACCGGCCGCAGAGCTTCCTGTTTCTTGGCCATCCATTAACAAATCGAAATTCCAAAAGAGCGAAAGAAAAAAATGGAAGAGCTCAACGTTTCCAAGTCGGAAGCAATAAATATCTTGAACACATATCAACAAACGAAACAATAAGAAATCTTCTTAATTATTATGATCATTTTCATAGCACCCAACAACACTCAAAACACACAAACACATTATGATCGGCTTGCACGATCTCGCCTCGTTAACATGTTGTGTTGATTAAATGGTAAATTTCATTTATCTCAGCGTGTTCGATACCATTTCCCTAAGGGGGGAGGGGGTGAGGCAGAATGTATGCATTATTTCTTTCAAATTTGTTAATTAATTTGAAAAGATCTTTGTTGTTGTTATTGCTGATGGTGGTGCTGCTGCTGTAGGGAGGGTCGGCCGGTTGTTCGGTTGTGTTTGAATGTGAACAATTCTCATATGTTGCATGGTGTAGCAGAGGGGCGGCTTTTTGATCTCTTGCTTGTTTATATACAATTTGATTGCTTGTGTTGATGGATCGCACAATGCCTTTGATCATTTGATTATGGCTGTGCTGGCACCCCCCCTCCCCCTCCCCCACCCAACAACCACCACCAACTACTCCATCACCGAGAGCTCCACAGGGCAGGAACAGCCAAAGCTACTCAACTACACATTAACTCAATAGCAGCAGCAATAACGCAGCAGAGTCCAAACAAAGAGACGAGAAATTTATTGCATTCCTGCCTTTGTTTGCATCTCCCTCACTCTCTCTCTCGATGCGCTCTTAAACAAATGATTGCGTTGATGATGCTGATGACGTTGATATTTTGTTGTTGCTGATGATGTGTTCTACATTTGGACTACACCGTGCATATGTGTGTGTGTGTGTGTGTAAGGATTACACAAGCACATGCAATAATGTTTGTCTTGCGGAAATTATGAAAGATCACTGACAAATGCTTTACAAAAGGCTCCGAATCAGAGCTATTGCCTTGGGCTACACTGGAAGAAAATCAGAGAACTGTTCTCCACCTCGTAAATGCTGGCGACTTTACGAGTATGAGAGGAATCTCTAAACCGCGTAAAGCATTAGCCGTTCGGGACGGTAGGTTTTCACAAATATATCGCCCACAGCTCCAGAGAAGTTCCTCGTCCGTTCCTTCAGGGAATATTAAGGGAAATAAGTAAGTAAGTGGGTGTTATCTCTCACACTCGCCAAGCCCCAAAATATTTCTCCACTGTCTACCTTTTAATGTTACAGAAATCATCCAATTTATTTCTTCAAGTGTACAACCATCATCATTATCATTTAGTGTGATTGATGGATGTCGATGATGAGTGAGTGAACACGTGAACAAATCCCCTCTAGTGGCACGAATAATTAGTGAGTGATCATAGAAAATAAAGATCAGCCGAAACATTCAAACGTCTCCACTTCCATATCACATCAGTTTTACGTTTCGATGGTGCTGTTCGTGTTGTTGTTGCTGTTGGTGTGTTTATGTGATTACACGAAAATTGGAGGTGGTTCCACATAAACAGCGGGATAATCACCAGACATCGTGACTACGTAATGAGTTGTTATTTTTATGAGCATAGAGGGGCTTCTACCATATCCACCTTGGGGCGGCGCAACAATAACAATAACACTAACAACAACTACCAGAAACATAATGATTTGGAAAGCTGCTGGCTGGTCCACGGCTGTTTTGTTGTTATTGTACAAATTTGTTGTTTTCAATGTTATTGTCGGCTGAGATCAAAGATGCGCCTTGTGTGTCCGTCCCTGCCTTCCTACATCACCGTCTACGCTTTGGTCTTGTTTTCTATTATGAATTTCTACATTTTCCTAGAATCAGCTGGAATTTTCGTTTTACATATTTCCGCCAAAAAAAAAACTGTGATATTTCCAACGTAAACTTGTGTGAGCAAGTAAATGTACATAATTTTGTATTTATTTCTCGGGCTGTTTATTTCTAATCATTTTTATTTTTATTTCCATTTATATGTTGTTTTGGTATTAAATTTGTCAGTGAATGGCTTTTTCGCCTTTTTTTTTCTAATTATACAACAATTTCCGAAGAATTTGGAAATTCGCTTCGGTTTTTCCATAGTTCCCAGCCGCCCCACCATGATGACCTCCTACATCAGAGCGGGTTTTGTTTATTGGTTTAATGGAGAAAAATCAAATAAATTTTATTTACGAGATTTCAAATTTCTGTGTGTGTGTGTGTTTTGCTAATGGTTCGTGTAATAAATCAATTGATTTTTATAGGAAACTATTTTTACAATATTTCTGAAATGTATGGGGGAGGGGGGGATGTATACAGAAATGTACCAGACATTCTGCATGCTTGGTGGTGTGACTTGGAGGCGAGTGAAAATTTATTATTCGAAAGGATGATTTCATAAACGCACGTTACTGCATTGTTGAGAATGGAGAGCAATGTAAAGGAAGACGAATAATAATAATAATAATGTCATGCTTAATGGTATGACGTATTTGATCAGTGGAATTGTATTTCATTCAAAATTCTTAATACGAATTAATTTTTGGAATTAAAGAAAATTATGTTTTTTTCCAAAAAAGTTATATTTTTTCCAAAAAATTATATTTTTTTCCCGAAAAATTATATTTTTCCCGAAAAATTATATTTTTCCCGAAAAATTATATTTTTCCCGAAAAATTATATTTTTCCCGAAAAATTATATTTTTTCCAAAAATTATATTTTTTCCAAAAAGTTATATTTTTTCCAAAAAATTATATTTTTTCCAAAAAATTATATTTTTTTCCCGAAAAATTATATTTTTTTTCGAAAATTATATTTTTTTCCGAAAAATTATAATACGAATTACATTTAATATATAAACAAGGATAAACATATGGTCAACCTCAAAACTCCCTAATTGTCCAAAATTTGTTGCGAATTACTACAAGTGAATCAAAAATGTAAAAGAATCTTTTTTGGATTTGCTCAAAAATTATAAATTAACTTTCCAATTCCATTTCCTTCATACTTTAAAGAACTCATATTAATGGTGTCTCCAAAAAAATGATTCTCCTGTTTTATACAAAGACTCTCTTTCAACTGATCTTTAACCGGGAAGGAGTGTCACAATGAGTTAAGGCTGCGAAATCTGCCATCTCATGAGTCACAACATCATTGTCTTTCTACCGGATATGAAGGGAAAAAATTCTATAGAGAACTCCTTACACTTCTCTACAAGTCAAAGGCACAATAGAAATTCATGTCATTGAAAGAGAGACAGAAAAAAAGATATGTACAAAGTCACAACGACACACCTTTGTTCGTTCGCTGACAGTTTGTGTTACCTCACAGTTGGACGCTGTGTGCTGGAATTCAATAATGTCAAATCACATGAAGACAATATGAAATCTGACAACAAAAGTGACGATTACCGACAATCTGACACTGACAGTAGCCAAGTTCAGTTCAGTTAGAATGTCAGAAACGAAAAAAAAAAAAAAAAAAAAAACAGAAAAGATAGGCGGAGATGGCAGCGTGAGGAACAATAGTTGAAAATAAAAAAATACTCGTATTAATAACACACAGAAGTAGCAACATTGACAGCAAGCAACAACTACAGGCGATACGGCGTTCATAGGGCAACCCCAGGGGGAGATTGAAATATTGAAGGGACTTTGAACTACTGGAGGACGTCATGTCGACTTCAAATGTCATATTGAATAGTTTCTAATGTGCTACTCGGCATGTTTAGAATGTATGAATTTCAGAAAAAACGAACATATTAGATGTCGTGAAGAATGAGGGTGGTATAATCAGTGGGGAGATACTAAATTGGTGGGGAGATACTAATTGTATTGTATAGCTGCCTGGTCTGGCTTCGCAGTAGCTCATTCTGTCAAACCAAATTTTCCAAAAACGAAAACATTATACTTTCTCAAGTATGAGGATAGTAAAATCAGGGGGTAAGTGTATTCTAGTTAGTTATGAAACAAGATTTCATACATATAGCAGAATCATCTGGTTTCGCAGTAGCTCATTCTGTTATAAATAAATTGAAAAAAAAAATTCTAAAAAATTTTATTTTTTTCAAAAAATTAAATTTTGTTCCAACAATTATATTTTTTCCAACAAAACATATTTTTTCCAAAAAAAATAATTTTTCAAAAAATTAAATTTTTTTTAAAAAACAAAAAGAAATTTTAATTTTGTTCCAAAAAATTAATTTTAATTTTTTTCCAAAAATTAATTTTAATTTTTTCCCAAATTATATTTTATATTATATATTATTATTATATTTTTTTTAAAAGAATTATATTTTTTTTCAAAAAAATTAATTTTAATCTTTTTTTCAAAAAACAATATATTTTTTTCCAAACAATTCATTTTTTTTTTAAATTTTTCAAAAATCCGCAACGAAAAAAAGATTTACGTGTTCTTACTTTCAAGTAAAGTCACATAACCTACGATTAAAATTAAATATAGGTCAAGAAAAACGATGAACACATTCCAGTTTTATACCAACAAAATAATTTTAATTTTTTGTCAAAAAATTATATTTATTCAAAAAAAAATTAGCTAAAATTTTCAATAGAAATTTAAAAAAAAAATAAAATTATAAATAAATATCTTCTAAAAATATTGTAATTGTTTTCAAAAAAATTAATTTTAATTTATTTTAACAAGAAAATTATATTTTTTCCCAAAAAATTATATTTTATTCCAGAAAATAATATTTTTATAATATTTTTTCCGAAAAATTATATTTTTTTCGAAAAATTATATTTTTTTCCGAAAAATTATATTTTTTCCAAAAAATTATATTTTTTTCGGAAAAATTATATTTTTTCTGAAAAATTATATTTTTTCTGAAAAATTATATTTATTCCGAAAAATAATTTTTCCGGAAAAATATTTTTTTTTAAAAATCTTGGAAAATCTGAAGCGAAAAAAGTGTCATATGTTATTACTTTCAATTAAAGTCACATAACCTACTATTAAAATTAAATATACCCCAAGAAAATAGATGAAAACATTTCCGTTTTATTTCAAAAAAAACAATTTTAATTTGGTTTCAAAAAATAATATTTTATTCCAAAAAAATTAATTAAAATTTTTTTTCACACTAATTATATTTCTTTCCAAAAAATTATTTTTTTTTTTTGTAAAATTTTTCAAAAGTCCGTAACGAAAAAAAGTAACTCGTGTTCTTAGTTTCAAGTTAAGTCACATAACCTACGATTAAAATTAACTATAGATCAAGAAAACCGATGAACACATTTCCGTTTTATTCACAATTAAGTGAAGTTATCCCTTTTGAAAATTTTACTCTCGCCTGGATCCTCCAATCCACAAATCCCAGCACTTCCTTAACATATTTTTCTCAAGGACCCCAAGTTCACCACACTGTCCACCTTCTGGAAATAGTTTTAACCCACTCTTATCAGACCGCCATCCAACCACCAACACCAATTCAACGCATGTTACGGAACACCAATCAAAATCTTTATAGACATGACTTTCATTCCACCGATACGGACAGAAAAAGTCTGAAACCTTTTCGAACGTATATCAGGCGTCACAGTGTGTTCCTGTTGTCTTGTCGTTTTCTTGTTGTTGCTGTTGTCTACTCTCATAATAGCAAATAATTACACATACACTCAACGAGTATAAACTTTTTTTTTTTTTTTTAAAGTGACAGCTACTGACAGTGGGGCTGCAGAGAATGCATGCAACGCGCGCTCCCCGTTAAGTTCAGTGCTGTCAATAAACATTCAGATTATGACATTATTTATATGTCAGTTATCGCGCACAGCGTCAACAAATGCGTCGGACGGCTGCATTAACCGACGGTTATTAAAAAACTGTCACTTTATGAGTGGTCTTTTAATTTTCAACAATAAAATGACTTAATGAGACACTCTCGCACTACTACACTTGTGAGACAACAAATCAACATGAATTCAAATGTAAAACACACGCTGACTGACTCATCAATGGTTGGAAACCTACCATTGAGTCGTCAAAATGAGTCAATGAAACTGTCCTCATTAAAATGTATGTTTATGGTGCAGGGTGATGCAGAGAAGAGTGTTAATGTAACGGCTCGTAACCGATTATCGGATAGGAAATTTAATGAAGGAATTAAAGGGCTTGTATATTTTTTTATAACTCCCAATTGTAGAATCGTAAGTAGGCTTCAGAATGTAATGGGGAAACTTTTAAGTGAACTAAGCAATTATCAAAATATTTAATCTATGGTTCATTAATGAGCCAGCGTTGTCCAAATACACATGACATTATGTATGGCATAAATTATACTACTCCACTCCACAGTGGTCCACATTCCAATTCCATCGGCCAAAAATCTGTAACTTTTGATCTAGTAAACACTTTCGAGTTCTGTTAGAAATTGGTTGTTGTTAAGAACTAAGGGATTATTGTACGCTATTATCATGAGAAATCGTATAATTAGATATATTTTAGAAATATTTCCAATTTTTTTTTGTTTTTTTTCGATTTTAGTAAACTTTAAATATTTAAACTTTTTATATTTTTTGCTGGGTTTTTTTCACACATTTTCTTCATATTGAGTAGAACATTTATTTTTTTCATATTAAAAATGAACACCCGTTTTCAGACAGCCTCAAAAATGCCTTATGGCGCTGAGGCACAAATTATTATGTACATATAAAAATTGTCTAAATAAAAAAAAAAAAAAAAAAAAAAAATACAAAAATTGAAAAATTTGTAATTTGAGTTTTTGACTTTGCCGAACCTAATCTGATACATCAGTTCAATAATGTGTTTAAATTATTACTGACTTTGCCATATTTTGACCCTAACTACGAGAATAACCTTGTGTTGATATTGTATCTCAAAGATATGTTACCCAGGCTTTCGTCGGAGACTCGGTCACCTCAATTGTGCATTCGATGGCATTAAAATCTAGCCTCTTTCCTCGGGTCCCTTGCCATTTAATTCAGGCTGCATTAACTCTGGCCGATCTAACAAACACACACCGAACACCTTTATAAGTCTTCGAGTGGAGGAGATCGGTTTTTTTTTCAATTCCATGCCCGCCTTAGTCTGACACATATCTGGCGTCCGGATATAAAATTATGGTAGCCAGTTCGATTTCTAATTATATACCAACCTACGCATCTCTACACTTCAACAGGGTACATATACGCATAAAGGGTTTCCCGTTTTTAATCCCCGCTAATACTATTTAAATTCCCATTCATTGATGCGTTAATCCCCCATCCACTTAATTCCTGCTCATCGAACAATACTTTTCTAAACATCAATAAAAATTAAATGAAAAAAATGTTAAGCTTTTAAATGTTGTCATAAACTGAAATCCATTCATATTTCAATCGCAACACTTCTCTGCAGCCAAAGTCAGGCGATGCGCTGTGGGTCTCGAGGTTCCGATTAACAACAACTGCAAGTGTGTGGCCGGGTGGACTGACTGACATGATTCGAGTGGACCGTGTTTTTCTCAATGCTGTCGGATTAAGTATTTAAATGTTTTGTTTTGTTTGGTATTTCACATTTATGGTTTGACATTAAGTGTCAGTGAAATCAATTTTCAACTCGTTAATCTGTTAAATTATGACCGATCGTTAAAAACGACAGACAGACGCAACCAAAAGACACAGAAACAGAAACAAATCAAATGATATAAAAAAAAGTGCGGTGCTCACAGCGACGAACGATATTGAAGGCGATTGTCGGTTTGGCCGTAAAACAAAACTAAGCCGAATCCGTAGGTGGTGGCAGTGTCATGGTGAAGTGCTGGGATCCGATGGCGGGCTGGCTGTTTGTTTGATTGCGCTGCTGCTGTTAATAGCTTCTTGTTGTTCATGTGGATAATACGCCTGATGAGTAGAAGTCTTAATGATCTCGTCGCTTTTTTTGTTGACCAAATTAACAACACAACATACTCAGTTTCTAATCCCTCGCCATAAAAATCACAAGAGTTTTGTCATATTGTCTAACCAAAAAATAGAGACAGTGGCACAGTGGTTACAACGATTGTGACGTTTGTTGGCCAAGGGAATAGAGAGGCAAGAGGGGTAGCAAAACAGTTACGAATTGGACATTTCAGGGAGATATTGGCTTGAAATTTGACTGTGACTTTTAATTGACACAAAAACAGTTAATTTTTTGACATTTTCAGTTTTATATTTTTAATACAAATGAAGAAGCACAAGAGTTTGTTTTTTAAGTATTAATGCTCATGATTTTTGATCGTGTACATTGGGATTTTATCTTTACGACACAATTTTCGGGCTTTGATTTCTATTCCGATTTCTAGTTCCATTTGTAGTTCACTATACTCGTTCTAGAACAATCGAGTTTCCTCTTTTTTTGCTGTGTTATGGGCAGCATTCATTGCTACTGTAGGTTTTTTTTTTCAAATGTCGCCCTATCATGGAATTTGTGAAAGAATATTATAAGTGAACCCTCGCCGACGACTTTACGGGTAAGTCTGTAATCTCTATTTATCTCCCTTAACAATCCATGAAAGAACTGAACTTCGGAACTTCTCTCAAAAGCCGGCTGTTCGGTTGGAAGCGTGCAATTAGCTAATGCTTTTCTAGAGAAGTTTTACTCTCTGACTCGTAAAGTCGCCAGTAATTACAAGGTGGAAGCAGCCGCTGTGAAATAAGACTGTAATCTCTTTGTCATGTTTTACATGGTTCAGAGGTTCGAAGCCTTAGCCCAGTTCCCAGTCGGTCTTAAAACCGTCCAATGTTCCGTTAACTGAGTATACAAATTATATCGCTCACAGCTCAATGATTTGGGAGAAGTTCCCCGTCTGTAGCTTCATGGAATGTTGGAAGAAATACCTTACAGCCTGTTTTTAGAAAACCTATACGTCTGAGACGAACAGAAACGTCTGTAGCCGAAACGAAACGGAATTGTGTTTCTATAACTCCAACGAATCCAATTAGACAATACACATAAAAATACATAAGAAAACAATTTCAATTAGAATTTAACTGAGACTTTCGTGTTACAAAAACCCAATTTCTGTTCGTTATTTTAACGCAACGAAAAACCCATTCGTTTTATAAAAACAGACTGTTAGTATGTGTGACCTTCTTTACCAAGTAATGGTACACTAGACTTCATTCCTTCTCCTAGACTTCACAATTATTTCATTTTGAACTCCCTTGCAAACACTGTGTCTCCGTCGATCGATCTGTCGATGAAATGCCGATGTTAATCTGCTTAAATGACATTAAAACAAAACAACACAAAAAGAGATATGAACTGAATTCATTTCGTTTGTAATTTATTATGGATTTTTATGGGATGCTGTAACGAGCAGCCATTCATAGCGTTGCTCCATCCATTGAACGCCCCATACGACCATCACCACCTGTATCGAATTGGGTTAAATCAGCTACCATCCGTACTTGAGCTAAACTCTCGTAATAGTATTAGAAGAAAAAAAAGAAATCATATTGTACAGCGTACACATGCAACTCACTGCCTGCCTGGCAGCCAGCCCGTATATGTACACATGTATGTATGTGGTGAATGTTTGTGAATTTGATATCAATTTGATTGACAGTTTGCAAATTGATTTTCATGCAAATGTCAAAATTGTTGACAATTTAATCCATAAAAGTTGACGAGTGTGTATGCCGGGATGTGTATAGATTTTCTGCAATAACAAAAAGAAATCTATCAAAACGTTGTTGTTGTGTTTTTTTTTATCCATTTCATTCCTCGCAAGATCTGGTATGTGAAGTCATAACATGGTGGTTTTGTTCCAAGTGGAATTGGAGTGTGTGTGTGTGTGTTTTTTTTGGGTTGTTGGGGATTTTTTCGTGTGAGTGAGTGAGTGACTGCATGTGTCATGACAAAATATAGATATGATAAGTTGTGGATTTAAATGCCTTTTTTTCCATTAAGTTCAGTTTCTGAGTTGATTGCGAGTATTCGACAGTTGACAAAGTCCAGGCATACATTTCAGTGTGGAATAAAACGGGGCCTCCGAAAAGACGGTAACTTGAGTTCAGAATCACATCACTGTGTTTCTTCTTCAAGTAGCCATCAGCCTTTCTACTTACACCTTTTTAAGAAAAAGAAATGGTGACATATGTCTTCCCTGGCTTTCTTGTTTTAAGGCTGAAAGTCCTTTACACTTAACAGAGGCCCAAAGTTGGAAAAGCAGGTCACCCAGCCCAGCAGGATCATCCACAACCTGACATTTAACCCTACGATTAGCGAGCCCCCCGTTGGCCTTAAAGCTGGCACATCAAAAAGGTCACCAGAGAACATATCACAAACAGTAGAGTTTAAGGATTTTGTTGAAGTAGTCGAAGCCGCTCAACAGCAATCAATCTCATATGTAGGAGATGTGAAAATATCTAGAGTGGCAGAAGATGTGTGGTTTTCAAGAAGAAATAAAACGCAATAATTTATCTTGTTTATAAAGATAAGTGTTTGCCATTTGGTTGTAAAAATGATTTCGGACGAATGGTTCGAATAAATTCCAGACGAGAGGCCGAATTTCCCAAAGGCTCTATGAAAAATGGCCTAAAAAAATTAAGAAAGTCCCAAATGAAGAATTCCCCAAAATAAATGGAAAATCCCCCCAAAAACCCAATATGAAAATTTCACCAACAATTCTAAAAAATCCCCTAACCAATTTTCAAAAAAATTTAACAATGCAAAAAGCCACAGATACGAGAAATACTCCCAAAAAAAAAAATATATTATTGACTTCTGTTATGAAAATATCCCAAATGAAAATATGAATATGAAAATTTCACCAAAAATTCTGAAAAGTTCCCCAACCAATTTTTGAAAATTAAACAATGCAAAATGACCCAGACACAAAAAATACCCCAAAAAAAAAAGAAATATATGATTGACTTCTGTTATGAAAATATCCCAAATGAAGAATTCCACAAAATAAATGGAAAATCCCCCCAAAAACCCAATACAAAAATTCTGAAAAGTTCCCCAATAACACCGTGTTACACACATTCTGTCCTATGAACCAAATTTACTTTTTCGGAAAAGGGATAAAAAATAAAAATACACGTGTATGGGCGATTTTCATGTACACGTCAGAAGCTCGTAGTGGCCTGTGTGAAAGCCTTTGGACCGATTTTTAACCCTTTTTCAGTGATCCAATCGAGCTGATTTTTTGCAGGCAGACTCGTGGAAATGCCTGTATCACGTCAAATTTTTTAAAAAAATAGATTTTTATTAATTCTCAGATTTTCCTAATTTTTTTTTTAAATGGTTATCGTTTTTTTTAAGGTTTCAGTTCAAAAAACATTTTTTTTCGTAACGCTTAAAAATTTGGAGTCTCTTCAAGTTATGCTAAGAAAAGTGAAAAAAATATTTTTTTTTTCAAAAATAATAAAAATTGGGAAAAATCTGAGAATTGACAAAAATTGTTTTTAAAAAATTTAACGTGATACAGAGATTTCCACGAGTCTGCCTGCCAATATTTGCATTTGGTTCATAGGACAGAAAAAAATCTATTTTTTTTAACATGGTGTAATTTATGAAAAATTACCCAATGCAAAATGCCCCAAATATTATGAAAAATATCCCCAAAAGAAATACAACATTATAAGAAAATATTTGATTGACTGCTGTTATGAAAATATCCCAAAAAACAAAACCTTCCCCCACAAATAAAAAATTGGAGAATTTTCCATTGTCCATTTTTCATACAAAACATTCCCCCAAAAATAAAAAATTGGAGAACTTTCCATTGTCCATTTTTCAGATAAAAAATTCCCCAAAAACAAAAAATTAAATGTTACCTAAAAATTATGAACAACTCCCCAATTTTTTTGTATAATTTTTTTGTTTGGAATTTGTCTTTTTTTTTTGTTTTTGGCAGCATTTGAGGCTGTCTTTCAGCAATACCGTGCCGAATATTCTCTTCCAAAGCGGCAATCGTGTCCGGCTTATCTGCGTAGACAAGCAACTTCACGTAACCCCACAAAAAATAGTCCAGCGGTGTTAAATCGCATTATTTTGGAGATCACGCCACAGGCCCACGAGGCGTTCAATTTTTTTCCATGCAAAAATTCAATATTTTCTTCGAAATTTTCAAACATTCATATCTCAATAAATAAGCGTCCTATGACAAAAACAGGCGAATCCTGTGATTTCCATGCAAACATTGATCTATTGAAAACTTCGAACAGCCATAACTCTATAAATAAACATCTAGAGCGAAAAAGGGCGAATTCTGTGATCACTTTTTCCATGCACAAAACTCAATATTTTCCTGATCAAAAGTTTCCTTCAATTAATTGATTTTTCCGTTAGCCCTGCGTGGCATGTAGCACCGTCTTATTGGAACCAAATGTCATTAGCGTTCCCCATTGACTGCAATAGTATGGCCGACTTCGTTATTGAAGAAATATGAACCAATGACTCTTCAGCCGAAGGGTTTATGTGTGAAATTCTCCTCCAGCAAGTGTCTTTTCTGTCAGCTGTGACATTTTCCTAGACAAGACAAATGTTAAGAAACACCACTCCCTCGTTTGTCCTTCCAATACCGGTAATTCCGCTCGCTATCACAGTGCTTTGCATTTACAAGCATTGGTCGAATAAAGAAAATATAAAAAGTCTATTGACTTTAATTGCAAATTACATATCTTCCCAAATTCCTAAAAAATCATAATAATCATGACAACACCCACCCAATATTTTGTAAATGGAGTGTCCATTTCAACTGTACCAAATACTTCAAATCCAAACATTTTCCTAAACCATTAAGCCATGAACTTTCTCCGCCAACCTCGCAAAAACAAAACAAAAAAAATCATTTATCATTTCTGAATGGGGGTCACATGAATGACTGCCAGGATAATAAATGATTTTTCTCCAATACTGATTGATGATTGTACACTGGTGGGCGAAGACAGCACCAACCGGACTGCGCCCGGCACAAGTAAAATACATTACACTCGCATACATTGTGGTCGTATGGAACTTCTTTTACACGTGCTCAGTCTGCTGTGGCTGGAGCAAACCGGAAATGTATCTGCGAGTACAACAAAGGCCAAATGCTTACAGTTTCTCCAAATATGATTGACTGTAGTTCGAATTGCCTACTCTGGTAGCCGATGAGTGTATGTGACTCCATAATAAATGAACCGAAAAGAAAACAGTGTCATCTGTTCGTGATGGCTGCTTGACATCTATTCAATGATATCCATCATGTTGTAGCTTCCACTTAACGAAATTTGGTTGGGTGTCTATTGCATTCATTGTAGTTGTTGTAGCGCACTACCAATATTTCCAATTTGGCTGTTTTCATAAGGTAACGAGATATTGAGCTACGCAAAAACCCCTCCAAAACAGAAAATGCTTTTTGAAAATCAACAAATTGTTGTTGGGGTTTTTTTTCCGCCCCTCATCCACACTTCGGACGTCTCTCAATATAATAATATGAATTTCTGTGGTAAACATAAATGACAGGAATATCATCGGCATTAACAACAACCAAAGTAGATGTGGCTGCTTCTATGGCTATGGCTCTGGTTGTTGTTGTTGCTGCTGCTGCTGCTGCTGTCATTGTCAATTTCATTGACATAAATTGAGTATTGAATGACATCAATTCATTTTAATAACATCTCAAGGCTCTTCACTGACTTGACTGACTTACTTTACAGACATTACGTTTACGTGAATGTTCGCCAGAATATCATCAGCAGCAGCAGCAGCAACCAACATGTGATTATGATTGGCAGAAGATGTTGTTTGTTGGCTGTATCTGCGGTTGCTGCCGTCATTGTTTGGTGTTGGCGAGGGGGTTATTGTTATTTTTTTTCCTTGCTGCTGTTGTTGTTGTTAAGCTGTCAACATTGATATCATCGCAGTATCATCATATCATCGGTATCATCGTAACACCGCTACCACAGTTTCATTATAAATACAGGCATGCAGATTTGATGTGATACAGGTAAGGTTGTCTGAGTGTGTGTGTGCGACCGTACTTACATACATACAATACCTAGCGAAGATGATAATATACAGTGATTTAGAAGAGCTTCCATTGTGCCATAATTTTGAAAAAATTGCATAAGCAGCCATGCAGGTTATGAATCAAAAACTTGATCTGAAATATCTTTTCTTGCATTGAAAATTATTTATAAAATTGTCGAGTCTTTAAAATCGGGAAGTATTTCGACTTCTCGCTGTGAGAGTTTAACATGTCCAGAGAAGTTTTGTGCTAGTATGGTGTGTTCATGTGGAGTGACAAAAATCCCAATTGTACAGGAATCAATGTCTGTCAAATGAAAAGTAACGAGTATGTATTTTAGACGTGAGGTTTTCAAGCTGGCCACACTTTTTTCCTAGTTGCCCTTTTTGACAGCTTTCACTTGATTTTTGCTCCGTTTGACTTGACATTTCATAATGAATAGACTTGCAAATCGTGCAAATTTATTACCAACACGATTTCGGTTTTTCACCAGAAAATTTTGTTCAGCAATGAAGCTCACGTTTTGATTAAATGGCTATGTTAATAAACAAAATTCTCGCATTTGGAGTAATGAAAATCCACAAGCCATTACATCCTGAAAAAGTCACTGTTTGGTGTGTTCTATGGGCCGAGGGAATCATTGGTCCATATTTCTTCAAAAATTAAGCCTGCCATAATGTTACAGACAATGGCGAACGCTATAGAGCCCTGAATTGAAGGATGTTGATGTGGGCGACCTTTGGTTCCAGCCAACGAAACAATCAATTTATTGAAGAAAACTTTTGGTGACGAAAATATTGAATTTTTGCCTGGAAAAAATTGTTTCGCTCTTGGACGTTTATTTACTGAGATATGGCTGTTTGAAGTTTTCAAAAGAAGCATTGAAAATTTTCGTGGAAATCACAGGATTCGCTTCGATTTGCTCTAGGGCGCTTATTTATTGAGATATGATTGTTTGAAGTTTTTGAAGAAAATATTGAATTTTTGCATGGAAAAAAGTGATCACAGAAATCCCTCTTTTTGCTCTGGAAAGCTTATTTATTGAGATATGAAAGAAATTTTTCGCAATGAAGTACTCTGGCACACGATGATCTTGCCTGCTTAGCAGCTCAGTGGTGGCAGTTTTATTTAAACTCCAATTTTAAAAAGCTTCCTCTTTACTTAAGTGCATATCTGGTGAGACCAACAACTCATCGAAGTAGTTCTTAAAGGGAAAATCGTGTCTATGAGAAGAAGAATGTTTTTCTCATCCGTCGGCCGTTTATTATTCCGTGCCTTAACCCTCTAACTAGTAAATTTGTAAAATCCATAAATAATGGAGTGCCTTGAGACACTCTTGCGTGTTAGATGATTAAATTTGTTCAAAACTTTATTCATCTCACACACAAAACAAACTGTTTCCATAATAAAAAATGGAGCACTAAATTAATCCTCCGGACCACTATGTGGCCACAGAAACAGAGTTATCGGTGTTAGCTTTGCCTCATCTTACTGAAAAAAAAAAAACAAAACAAAAACGATGACACAAAACCACAAAAACCACTTGTTGATGATTAAAATGACAACGCTTCGTGTATGTTAAACACAACATACAACACATGTAAACAAATTTACCAAACATCTCTTCATTTAACTTCAACAACCAAACATCGGGGTAGGTCTTCTTTTGAGTTTGCACCTCTCCACCTACTCCTACTACGCCTACATCGCTTCCTTGGCTGGTAACTGTAACCCCTTGCCCCTCCCCATCCCCAACACATAATTCTAAAGAAAGACGAACATTTTCGGTTGATGATTTAATACAGGCGTAAATCATTTTACGTTTCATTTGAAATGAAATATTTACATTTTAATTAATTTGAACACATTTCATCATATCCGAAGGGAATGGCAATATGGAATGGCTGACTGGCTGGATAGTTTGATGGATCGTTGGATGTGTCGGAACATGTTAAATGTTTGATCAACTGGCGGCCACATCAAAGTCTTTGGCCGCTGATCAAAGCTGTCATTACAGATCACCGGGCGGTCTTTGATGTTGCAGCGCCAAGCGGTTTTCTGTTTCCACTTCTCCCGTACTCATAGTTTGTAATTTTTTGGGAAATTGAAAACAAGAAATCCACAAAATGTATAATCAATCCATTTGCAAGGCAATGGATTTTTTTTTTGTTTTTGTGAAATTTTTCTCATTTCCCTGTCTATCAATCAGCGCCTTTATTGCTGAAAGAATAATACAATGAAATGGTCATAAGGATGCATGTTGGCGGAGTAACACAATGGATAGCAAATGCACTCGAGAAAAAATGTCTATTGAATTATGGTGATTTGAAATTGAACAATTAAAAAAAACAATTCCGATTCGTTTATATTACTTTATATTTTAGTTATTTATTTGATTTATACAAAAATTTTTGCCGAATTTCGTAAAAAAAAAAATTTTATCGAACAAATTTCATCGAAAATTTTTGTATTGAAAAAATGTCAAAATCTTATTTTCATAAAATAAATTTCGTCGAAAATTTTATTTTCATAAAATAAATTTCGTCGAATATTTTATTTTCATAGAAAAAATTTCGTCGAAAATTTTTTTATAAAAATTGTTGGTCGACATTTTATTTCATACAAGAAAATTTTATATTTTTATTTCGTCGAAATATTTATTTTCATAGAAAAAATTTCGTCTAAAATTATTTTTTCATAGAAAAATTTTTGCCAAAATTTTTTTTTTTCATAGAAAAAAATTTGCCATAATTTTTTTTTTATAGAAAATATTTTTGTCGAAAATTTTTTGACATAGCAAAAATTTTGCTGAAAATTTTTTTTCATAGAAAAAATTTTGTCAACAATTGTTTTCATAGAAAAAATTTTTTGCCATAGAACAAATTTCGTCAAACATTTTTTGCCATAGAAAAAATTTCATCGAAAATTGTTTGCCATAGAAAAAAATCGTCGAAAAGTTTTTGCCATAGAAAAAAATCGTCGAAAATTTTTTGCCATAGAAAAAAATTCGTCAAACATTTTTTGCCACAGAACAAATTTCGTCGAAAATTGTTTGCCATATAAAAAAATTTCGTCGAAATTGATTGCCGCCTTTAATGGCCACGTCTTTAGTGCTTTTTCTAGCACCTAGTGATTATATCGGCTGGAAGGGTTGCCTTGAGTTTGTAAATAATCTAAGGACTACTGGAGTGCACTTTGCTTTTAAAATAATCGTACGAAAAGAAGAACGGATGGGTGACCTGTTAATTATTTAAAATGCAGCATAAAGTGGTTCTATGTCCAACTTTGGTGCCGATGGAACACATTACAAAACTCTCTATTACCTTTCTCTGAGTGGAATGTCTTGGGCATTGACCTCCATTTGATTAGCGACCTGCACGCTGAGTTAACAAAATTACTTGCTTACTAATTTCCCTTAATATTCTATGAGGGAACTGGCGGGGAAACTTCTCTAGACTCAGACCAACATTTTTTAAAAGTTTTCCATATTTATTTATTATTAATTACAATACAAAGTAAATTTATATTCTAATTTTGGGTCCAAGGGTAAACCGGGTGACAAAGACCATATGTTTTTAGATTTTTGCAGCGACAGACCAAAGCCTCTGGTGGGAATCGAACCCACAACCCCCACGCTGATAGGCAAGCACGCTACCAACTCGCCTACCGGGGCGCCTAAAAGTTTTCCATATTTTCTGCGACTCGCCGAGTTAACAAAATTACTTAAGAATTGCCCTTAACATTCTATGGGGCCGATGGAGGAGAACTTCTCTCGAATCAGACAAACAAACAACCCATGATTTTGTCAAAGTTTTCCCAGCCGATTATCCCATCTCATTTGAACAGACATTTTCCCCCGGCCGTCTCTGTTATTTTCTAACATCTCCACGCCATTTGGAATCTCAAAAGAAAGTGTTAAATAGCATTTGTGAAACGGGTTGTTAAATATTTAACATCAAGCTAATTTCTTGTTGTGTTGTGTTGTGTGTGTTTCGTATTCGATTCGATTCGAGTCGAAAATCGATTTATCGCCTTGCCTTTTTTTATTGATGAAATCGTTTGATGGATCGATGGACGTGTTTCGGTTTCAGTTTCACATTTGAGTTTTTTGTTTGTGTATGTGTGTGTGTGTCTGTGATGGTTCTTTTGTTCTTCTAGCGCTTTCAGCGTTGATCGGTGTGATAAACAGACTTGTTTATTACATTTATGCTAAAAAAAAACACAAATTCTGGTGTTTGATCATTAAATAGATTAAAGACCGACAAAATTCTTAGAAATTTGCATTTTGGGCAAAAAGTGTTTGCAGTGCGGTGTGTTCACTACGGTGTTTTTCTGGTGGTTTTAATGTTTTGAAGTTAAAAACATTGTTGATTTGTGGTCTCGATGTTTGATGTGTGCTTTGAAGAAGATGGATTGATGTATTAGCTTCGAATTGATGATTTCAATTAAGAGAAGATATTTTTCGGTTAGAAATTCTTCTGAATTTAGGTTTTATTTATTTAAATAAAGAGTTAATAATTCAAATAAGACTAAATAAGATATCAGAGTTTTGAAAGCAGACCACGAAGCTCAAGAGATTCTCTGAAAGTGGGTAAACAAAATGAAGTCAGAGTTATCGTAAGAATAAATCAGAATTTTTAAACAAGACCACGAAGCTGAAAGTGGATAAACAAGATGAAGTTATCATAAAATGAGAATCTGAATTTTCAAACAAGACAACAAAGCTTATGAGAAAGTGGGTAAACTGAAAAAGTCAGAGTTATGGTCATAAAATTCAAAAAATCTATGGTTTTTGGGTCAGTTGGCCAACACAAAACTTTTGTAGTAAATGTGGTTATAGGAGAAGTAAATGTGTTGGCGTGCGGTTTCATATCTGGCAGGGCTCAAAGGTAAGACTAGTAGTCAGGCAGACTGCTGCGGTAGAGCCAAGCTCTTGTACTTATGGTTTCAAGCCAGAATAAGGACACAACCTTGTTGCACTCCTTCGGTCAACCTATGGTCGTTGGATGGGACTCCATATAAAACGATCTCTGAGAAAACTAGCAACGACACCAAATTCAATGCGTTTTGATATGACTTAAGGCCTTGGAAATACACAGTGTCACGACATTGCTTTCACCATGGCGGATCGTCCCCATCGTTCCGAAAGAAACGCCATCAGGTCTTCAGTAGATCGATTTCTTTCATCTGGGTAATCTAATCATTCTTACATATTTCTTTGCCAGGAAATATCTCTTCTCTCTCTAGTTTTACATATCGTAGACTTGTCGTTTCACATTATTTGTCCTAAATATGCGACTCAATTAGCTTTACTTTCTTGATAACACTTTCTAACTCCACAATCGGATATTTGCACGATTTCCTTGGTAACTCGACGAAGTAGCACAGATTTCGGAGAACTGGCAGCTAAAGAGAATACCCGGCCAATAGGCGTCTATTGACAGTACAAAATAGACTGGATAGTAAAGCTATAGCAAGACTAACCCTGGTGAGGCCAAGAAAGCATTACCATTCGGAGTTCCTGATTTCGCTTGTATATTTAGGGTTGACAAATATTAGATGTGGAAAAATTCTAGTCTCATACAGCCCATGGATGAAAAATAAAGACAGATTTCAATTCGCACATAAATAAAATGCTGTTACAATATCAGGACTTTGTACGATTTCAAGACGCACGATGGACTCCATACAAGACTTACTTACCTTTCGGCAGGCTTTTCGATTTTCTACAAAACAATCTTTATGCTTTACATCCGGTGCCTTTCCTTTTCAATTCGGTTTCAATCACATCAGTCGCTTTGATAGGCCATGTTCACAGCAGCCTGTCATATTTTATTCGATTTAAATGTTGGAAAGAGATTTCCTTTTAGGTACATACAAAAAATACAAATATTTCGTCAGGGGCGGAAGAGGGGAATGCTTAGGCCTTCCAGGAGCCTTAAAGAGTATATCGAGCCCTACCGCTGAAAAAGGCATAGGAGCCAAATAGAAAATTCTATAGAAAATGATTTTTTGTGTGGTCAAGCATGAAGGCGTGTACGATACAATTGAGTTTGCTATAACTTTGTAAATATAAATTTTTAATTTTTTCGAATGTCATTAAAAAGCGAGTTTCTAAAAAATGCCGCTAACATCTATTCCGCTAACATCAAGGCCTTGAGAAAGGATTTCAATTTTGACATTTTAATATGTACCAACAGCAAAACTTCAGGTAATTGAAAAAAAAATCCTTTTTCGGGTAATCCAACAAAAATAAAGCTATTCCGCTCTTGCAGGACTTCTGGAATCCCTTACTACTCTCCTGTCTATCTGTTTTCCATTTGTGTGTATCCTCAGTAAAAGTTTTGCTGTCATGTCATACAATCCGTACATACATACATACAACATTTTTGTTGTTGTTCATCGGCATGGTTTGGGTTTTTATGTTTGTGGCATATAATTGAAAGCTTGCTAAATTAATTTTCTTGTTCCTTTTGATCTTTTGCCTTTTTTTTTACATGAAGTTGAGTGTTTCAATATCCACAAAGCCTTACGTACGCACATCCATCCATTTGTACACATAACCTGAGTATGATGAGTGTACCCTACCCTACGAAACGCCCATCACAGCATTAGCATCAGCGTTAGCCTCAGCCCCGGCTTCAGTAGAGCAATGGCATCACCATCAGCATCGTCATCCACATCATAACATAACATTAACCATTAAATGACACTTTTCTTCTATTTTCCCATAAACAATCTGGGAGTTGGCAACAGTAGAGCGGGGCGAGTAAAATAATTTACTGTCACGATAAGGATAAACTAAAAATTATAAGTGGGATTTATTGGAAAAAGCTGATTTCATAACAAAACTTATGTCTCTGTGAAAGTTTTTCTATGCGCAAAGGAAAAAATAACATGGGATGAGTACAAATTTTGAAAAAGGATTTGATTTGATTTGAATTCATGTGTCGAGAAATTTTTATAAAATGTTTCATATAACCATGATCGATTTTAATGGATTCCGTGAAAGAAATCTTTTCATAAAATATATGAAACTAGTAAGTTGTAATGCGCCTATGGCGCCCGTTGAAATATGGAAAAAAAAATGTTTGTGGAAAAAAAAATTTTGTTGAAAAAAAAAAATTTTGTTGAAAAAAAAAATGTTGTTGAAAAAAAAAAATTTGGAAAAAAAATTTTGTAAAAAAAAAATTTAAAAAAAAAAATTTTTGTAAAAAAAAATTTTCGAAAAAAAAAATTTGTTAAAAAAAAAATTTGGGGAAAACACAATTTCTGTACAAAAAAAAAAAATTATTTTTTTTATTATTATTATTTATAGAAAATTATAGAATGCCTATTTAAATTCCTACGTACTGCGTGACAGAGTCAGTGAATCAGTGTCGAGGGTAAATATATATTAAGATGATCGAGAATATTCGTGGATTAAGGAAATTCAGAGTTCATAACAAAACTTATGTCTCTGTGAAAGTTTTTCTATGTGCAAGGAAAAATTAACTAAGTATGAGCAAAATTTTGAAAAAGAATTTGACTAAAATTCATGTGTCGAGAAATTTTTAGAAAATGTTTCATATAACCATGATAAATTTTAATGAATTTTAATGTATTAATTGGATGAAAGAAATATTTTCATAAAATATATGCAATGATCGGGAATATTCGTGGAGTAAGGAAAAACCAGAGCTCCTAACAGATATGCAAAACTTATAATTCTGTGAAAGTTTTTCTATGTGCAAGGAAAAACTACCTTGGAATGAGTAAAAGTTTTTAATAAGGATTTTACTAAAATTCATGAATCGTATTTTTGAGAAATTTTTATTAAATGTTTCATTTAACTTGGAAAAATATTCCAGGGCTGCAAAATAAATGAATTCATTGTTTTATGATATTTATTTTAAATATTACCCCGCCCTAATGTATATGACTCGGTAAGTGAATGTGTTGTACACAAATATGTCTGACATGTACTTTTGTTTGTGTTGGTCTCTCTCTCTCTCTCTCTCTCTGTGTGTGTGTGCCCTGTGTGTGTGTGTGTGTAAGAGGAGATATCATAGAAAATGTGTTTTTATTATTCGGAAAACTGACAGCAACTCTAATAACATTTTTCACACATGACTGCAATTGCTAACAGCAACAATATGTTGTACGATACGTTCGGTCGGCAGTGAAAGAGAACTCTCTTATGGCAAAGCAATTTGTATGACATTTTTGACAAGTCATCCATTCAACACCAACAGGGATGGTCGGGCATTAGAACGTCGCTGGTGGGCAGGGGGTTGACTGTTGATAGAGTAGACTACAGAGGTGGATTTGTTGTGGACCCAAGTGTGCTACACAGTTGAGTTATGAATAGCATACACATGTATTTATATTCGATATACATATGGGCTGAAATGAACGAAGGACGTATGTGGAATTTTGGCAGAAGGGGAGCCATGGTATGACACACTTGTAACTCTAGGAATGGTTCTAAATTGAATTTTTTTTTGAAAATTTTATACATTTTCTTAGTCTATAAAAATTCCCATTTGACTAGTCGGATAATATGTATTTTAGTACAATTGGGCGGTGATTTGTTGACCAGCGGAATCAAATCCAGCCTTAGGGCTCTACACCTTCTGCGGAATACTGGAGTCGTCGGCGACAGAATAAAACATTAGAGTGAGCTATAGTAATCTATTCAACTAGATATCCGTCACATTTCAAATCTGAATCGACAAATTTTATATAAAGTTACCTAGATGCCATATTCCTTTTTTTTTTGTTTACAAAATCCTCACATTATTTACTGTCCTAGAAGGCTGAAATATTCAATTGGTTTCTAGTTTATATTAGAATTTTTCAATGTCCCCACTTTTACCACAATTACATTTCAGCCTCCTCCCGCCAAAAACCAGTGTGTTGTTGTTGTCGTTTTGTTTTGGCCATACAAATATTTATCATTTGCTTTACGAAAAGTTTATGTTACACATGTACGAGCGAGTACGTCGGAACCAACAACTTTTCAGGTTTCCAGGCTGCCATTTCTTTTTTTTGTTTCTGTTGTTTTTTTTAGTTATTCATCGTATGGCTTCTAGAGAGCCTATAGTAACCATATTTGTGATATGAATATTGTAAAGTTAGTTGGCATTTTTGCAGGTTTCCTTAATTAAAATCATGGTAACCGGGCAACGCATGACGGAGTGACGGCATGAGCCTGGAAACTGTTGCTGATGAATGTTATTTTGCAAACGATTGAAAGGGATTGCCGAACAAGGGCCCTATCATGACTGCTAATTGGAGTTGGTGATTTAAATGGCCATGAGTATAAAATTAATATAGTAGAACAGAATAGAATCAAGGTGTGCGAGGTCTTCATCGCCCAGCCAAACACATCGTTCGGTTTATTGATTTAAAGTCAAGCTTGATTGACATCTTGTTCTCCAAATGCCATTTAAAAGAAACCAATGGCGACCATTAAAAATAACCCAGACAGACGACAAACAGCTCTACAATCTTGACACAAAACTAAACATTGTGGCAGTTAACAGTCGACAGCTAGCTGCAGAGGTTAAACAAGACCACCTCGAATACCAATTGAACGGACGGCCAAACAACCTACGTATTCTACTGGCATCCATAATGCCGACAGGCAGGCGGACCGACGGCACACAGATGGATGACTGGAAAAACAGGCACTTAGGCAGACATTAAGAAACATAACAACTCGATTCAATAAACTTACAAACCAATTAGCATAAATTAACGCTTGAACGGAACTCAGCTGTGAAAAACCAAAACACAATTCACTGAACAAAACTATTACACAGTCCGAGGCGAACATGCTCTGTGAACAGTTAAACAATTTAGAAATCGTTAAGCACTGAAAAAACTTTTATGATCGCTGTAAATCTAAATCATAATCGTTGAAAACGATTATAAAAAATATGAAATTCGGATATAGAGGATGAAAGGGTAAACTTACACCACACCGGGCAGAGGTTTATTGGAAATCCGTCTGTCATGGATTTTCATTTTAAAAAATACCCACAGAAATAAAAACAAAATCCTAAAATGCTTCGGTAAGACCAAAAATGATTACAGCCTCAGCTTCAGATTTACAGCCTCTGATGAGAAAACTTAAAGACAAAAATATATTTTTTTACAAAAAATCTCAGATAGGCGGAGAGGCCCTGACTGAATTTCGGCTACCTCGGCTGGTGTCCGAAATTGACCCAAAGAAAGACAAGATCTAATTATATAATTTTTAAAAGACCAATCAATCCAAAAAAGCTTAGTTAAAAAAATTATCACAGAATCGGCTTTAGATTTTCAAAAAAAAAAACAATATAAAAGAATTTTTTAAAAAAAAAAATTCTAGAAATTAATTAATAATTTTATTCAAAAATATTTTTTTTAAAAAAAAAAATTTTTTCCAACAAATTTTCTAAGAATAATTATTATAAACAAAATTTTTTCTTTAAAAAATATTTTTTTTAAAAAAAAAAATTTCTTAAAAAAACTATTTTTTTTAAAAAAAAAATTCTAAAAAAATTATTTTTAAAAAAAAAATTTTCCTATGATAATTTCATTCAAAAATAATTTTTCTTAAACAAATAATTTTTTTTGAAAAAAAAATTTTACCGTCTCTGATGAGAAAACTTAAAGACAAAAATATATTTTTTTACAAAAAATCTCAGAGATGCTGAGAGGCCCTGACTAAATTTCGGCTACCTTGGCTGGTGTCCGAAATTGACCCAAAGAAAGATCTAATTATATAATTTTTAAAAGACCAATCAATCCAAAAAAGCTTAGTTAAAAAAAATTATCACAGAATCGGCTTTAGATTTTCAAAAAAAAAAAATTTATACTAAAATAATTAAAAAAAAAAAATCTAAAAAAAAGTATTTTTTAACAAAAAAAAATTTCTATGAAAAAAATAAAATAATTCACTAAATTTCGGCTACCTTAACTGGTGTCCGAATTTGACCCAAAGAAAGATCTAATTATATAATTTTTAAAAGACCAATCAATCCAAAAAAGCTTAGTTAAAAAAAATCATGAAAAAGTCGGCTCTAGATTTTCAAAAAAAAATCTAAAAAAATAATATTTAAAAAAAATTCTAAGAATGAAAATTTTTCTAAGAATAATTTTTTTCAAAAAAATATTTTTATTTTTTTAAATTTTTTTTTTCCTACAAATTTTCTAAGAATAATTTTTTTTCAAAAATAATTTTTTTGTCAAAAAAAAATTTATATTTTTTTTAAAAAAAAATCCCCTTTTTTTGTGCGAAATTTGTTTTTTCTCTTCTATTTGCATTCAAAATTCAATAACTATCATCTGGAATCTATTTGATATGAACGAAAAGGTCCATTCTGAATGCAGACTTCATTCTAAAGGTAAACCATATAGAATTTGTCACGATCAATTGACATCAGTTGTAGAACAGCACTGTAGATATAATTTAATGACAATAGCCCTTTGATACCTTGGAAGGTTTTTGAAATATGATCGTACACAATTGTTTAATTTAAATTAAATTTAATATTTTTTAAATTCTAAAGCTAAACTTTCTATTATTCCCGATATAAGATATTTTGTATCTGGCAACCCTAATTTTAAGGCTCAAACTGTCAAGCGGTAACGAAGTGGAGAGAGGTGTCCTTCAATTGCGGAGTAACTCACGAGGTCTTTGAGGAAAATTTGTTAAAAAAAAATATTTTTTGTTTGCTAATCTCCAACTAGTAAGTTCAAAACCCAGTAAGACCATCAAATATTTTTCAGCGGTTCTTTTGCGCCTCGGAAATGCTTGCGACTTTACGAGTATGCGAGTATTATCTAAGCCCTGCAAAAGTTCTCTAGAAACTCATTAGCCGTTCGGAGACGATTAGTGAGTATACAAATTATATTGCCCACAGCTCAGAGTTCCCCCTCTGTTCCTTCATGAAATGTTAAGGGAAATAAATAAGCTCAGTAAGTCTATAGATACGTTCCGGACTCCTTCTATCTTCATGCCACCAGCTTAGTGATTTTCTAGATCGACCACGTTCTTTTTTTTGGTCTCGTATTGAACCACTGTCCACTAGTTAAGTCTCATAAAAATCAACTTAAGCGATTTAAACTAAAAGGTAACACTATTGTGATAAATAACCATATTTTCAATGCAAATCAATTAACAGTTTATGGTTAAACAAATGTAAAAAAAAAACTGTTGTGTAATCACAACAAAGCGGTGGAGTTTTAACATAATAATCATTTAATATTTAAAATAAATATTTATAGGTGACTAGACCGCGGAGATGAGGAATTAAGTCGAATGGGCGGAATGAAAAGGTGTTGTTACATTCAAGCGGCGTTAACCCATATCGGACATTAATGATATTGTTTAGAGCAGACTGAAAGCTTTCGAAGGGATGGTCATGAAGTTTCTGTCTACCATGTCCGCATGTCCGTATGTCTACCGTTGAATAGCCTATGGTTTTTCCAGCTGAAGCGTTCTGCTGCATTCGAGCGATATCAGAATACACAGAAAAAACATATTTTTGAAATCAATTACGAAGTTTGTATGGAATTCGTCAATTCAATTACTTTTTTAATTGATTTTCTTCCAATTACAAAAGTTGTGAATTCAATTACTCAAATTTTAAATAAGTAATTGATTTTTTTACTATTTTTTACATTGATTTCACCAAGAATTTCTAAGTTCAATTACAACATTAATTGATATCCAAGCTTAATTTCAATTACGACAGTAATTGAATATTTTTGGCCCGTATTTTTTTCTGTGTACACTTACATTTTATTTATGAGTTGATATTCGCAGTTTGTGTATCACCTTCCTATATTGATCATTGCCTTTCATGGTCCCTTCCAAAACCTGCACCGCCCTCATGGGGTTAACAGCAACCATTGACAGCTATAAAAACTTTATAACATTTTCTATAGCTCTTCGCCTCAAGCATATAAAATACCAATTTAAGTTGTGTCTTTACGCATTAAAGTAGTTGAGGAAAAATAAAAAAAAGTCTCTGGGTCGGTGTTTTTGTGGCCATAAAAATGGTGACTTTAAGCTGCTCGAGAAACACATAAAATCGCATTAAAACGACTGAAATGTATAGATTTGTCACCGATTTCAATCAGCATTTATAATGACTTTAATGCCATTTTATTATTGAAATATGTGCTGGAGATATTGTTTCCTCGGTCGGTCTCTCGTCCGCTATCAACATAGAGTTATAAAGTGATTTCATTAACCAGTTTCGTAATCGTGTCATTTAATAAAAATGTTAACTTTATTTATATTTATACCACAAATATGCTCTAAATATGTCGTTATTATAATGATTAGTTTATGGTAATCGGTGGAATTTCTCATTTGTGGCGATGTGGCTGATTGTCCAACAGTTTTGCCAACATTTTGAATGGGATTTTTTTGTTTTTTTTTGTTTAATGACATTTCAATCGGATTTGCAACGGATCACAAATCGTTGACGGGTGAGTGTGTTAAGATTTAATATTTAATTTAATATTAAATACTAGTAAGTTGTAATGCGCCTATGGCGCCCGTTAATTTGCTTGAGAAATATTTGTTAATGAGAAAACTATTTTGTAAAAAAAATTTCGAAAAAAAATAAAATTGAAAAATAAAAATTTGTGGAAAAAAAAATTTGTGAAAACAAATTTTTGTTGAAAAAAAAAACTTTTGTTGAAAAAAAAAATTTTGTTGAAAAAAAAATTTTTGTTGAAAAAAAAAAATATTCTTGAAAAAAAAAATTTTGTTGAAAAAAAAAATTTTTTGTGAAAAAAAAAAATTTTTGTTGAAAAAAAAAATTTTTTGTGAAAAAAAAAAAATTTTGTTGAAAAAAAAAATTTTTGTTGAAAAAAAAAAATTTTGTTGAAAAAAAAAATTTTGTTGAAAAAAAAAATTTTCTTGAAAAAAAAAATTTTGTTGAAAAAAAAAATTTTGTTGAAAAAAAAAATTTTGTTGAAAAATAAAATTGTTGAAAAAAAAAATTTGGAAAAAAAAAATTTTTGTAAAAAAAAAAAATTTGTAAAAAATAAATTTTGGAAAAAAAAAATTTTGGTAAAAAAAAAATTTGGGGAAAACACAATTTCTGTACAAAAAAAAAATATTATTTTTTTTATTATTATTATTTATAGAATTATTATAGAATGCCTATTTAAATTCCTACGTACTGCGTGACAGAGTCAGTGAATCAGGGAATCAGTGAATCAGGGAATCAGTGAATCAGTGAATCAGTGAATCAGTGTCGAGGGTAAATATATATTAAGATTCGCCGTGTTATCATTATAGAGATCTAAGGTTTTTCTTATGCCGGCACGGGAGGGCAGTTTGACAAATCCGTGTTAATTAAAAATCAACATGAGCAAGTTGTGTCACTATGAATGTTGACGACCTCGTTTATTTTGACGAAAATAAGAAAAAGTTATTTTCGGCATTGTTTTTGTTTAATTATACTTTGGGAATACAGCACCATCTATTCAGTGGCAAGTGCAGCCGAAAACTCGGTTGACCCAAAGAGGTCATCCATGCAGAAATCGTCCATGGATTCCTTGTGATCATAATGGAGAATCGGATATTGAAAATGCATCAGCTGGTTGAGAGGTAGAACATATTTTTTTTTTTGTGGCGTTTTGGACAGTATTAATCTGGGAGAGTGCAATTATATGACTCTCACCCATTTTAGCAACGAATAAGAAGAAAGCTCTGATGTTATCCAGCTGGATACTTAAAGAGTAGCAGATGTTTTCGGTGGACCTTAATCCAATGAATTCTTTAATAGGATCCTCAGGTTTACTTGGTCAGTTTACTGTCTTTACTTCCTTTTTTCAAGTGATGCAATAGTAACCCAAATTGAAATGGCAAGCCATACTTTACATTATTTAAAAAAAAATTGGAGGCGACTAGGTATACATTATTTTTTGCTAGTTTCCATATGACTATGGAGTACAGACTCCAGTTGAGTCTGCTTATAAAGACTTTCACTCGAACAGAACGAATTACCCCTGCAATTACACGTAGGTCGTCTGCCCTCTAACATGTCTTTTGTGAAATCATGAAATAACAAATTTTACAATAAGAAATTTCTCTCTATCAGAAAGAATGACGATTGCTTCAAATTCCCTAACAAATAGAGACTATTTTCCTTATTTGTTCCAATCTTTATCCGGCTGACCCCACTTATGTATATGTGAGTATATGAACATAAACTGTGATTCCGTTACAGTTTAAAATTCTACAACGTTTCCCATGAAACCGTTCGCTGTGAAAAACTAATCCCATCTAATTCCACAAAACACATTTGTATGACCGGCAATTCTACGATAGAACGAAGGTCTCATAATTATTACAAATCGAATGGTGGGTTATTGTCCAGCCTAAATGTCATTTCCTTGGCCAGAGGAAATGACAGCAAACGCCGAATGAAAGAGTAAACAAATGAAAGTAAATAAACAAATAAAACTAATGACTAACCAAACACTTCCCGTCTATTGTAATTATCGTCAATGTCATAAATCCTTTATGATGACAATGGAGCGTCGGTCGGTCGGTTGATATCGTTGAATGTGTTTTTTTCATTTGCTTCGTCGTTTCTGTGCGCATACGCACAGGCATATGTCGCTTATGTCAATAGCCATTTGACAGACATATTTTGTAGATGTCAAAATGACAGCTACCAATATTTAATTTTTGTTGTTGTTGTTGTTGTGTCTCCACAAATGACATTTCAGAAAAACAAAACGCATGTGAAGGTACATCCCATTGAAATGAGCAATCTTTCCATATGATATTTAACAAATACAAAAGTCATCAATTGTTTCTGTATGTGTGTGTACATACATATGTCTGTTTGTTTATGTGTGTATGTGTTTCTCAGCTGTCTTCTTAAGATTTACTTAGGATTGTTTTCTTTTCATACCGTTCGTTTGTTGCTTTCCGTCTCCGGGCTACTGTTCATTTCGTTTGCGGAAAGTGTACCCTTTTTTCTCTGTAAGGGAACGTCGGTCGCACAGTCTTTCAAATCAAAAGAAATTGTATTTTTGGAAAACTACAGCCCAGTGTATGAAGAAATGGTAGATTTTTGGAGAACATAATCGACTTCTTTAAACATTAAGAGTTCATTTTAGAGTTCTTAAAATTAAGAGTTCTTGCCTATCAGCGTGGAGCTTGTGAGTTTGATTTCCACCAGAGGCTGGAAAAATCTAAATTGCTGCAATCACTAAAATAATTAAATAAAAACAATAAAATAGAGTGTGCCTCGGAGTGTCCAGGTTGATCAACTTAGGGTCTTTTAAGATCGAGTTTCGTTATTTGTGATTTATTTCGTTTAGCAATTATTTTTTACTTTGACAGGTGTCAAGTAGAAAATTTAAAGTTTAAAGTTTACTAAAATGAATTGTATTTCTCTCGAGAAACGCATAAGAATAATTCAAATATATTAATTGTTAATTAAAATCGTGGCTCTGAAAATGATGGTGTACTTGTACTTCTATCTGAAACTACCACATGGCGAATTTTACCTAAGAATTTGGTTCTTAAGCCTGCACTGTCGACAATTCATTAGTTTCTTTGGAAAATAAAGTTGATTTTAATTTAAAGGGTACGTTGCCCTGCCCAAAATTCCTCTCAACTTGCTGCTTGTTGGAAAATGTATTGTCTGAAATACCTTCACATTCCCCCAACATCCTGTTTAGAAGCACTGTGCAACATCGACGTCCGTCTGCCCCTTTTTGAAGACCGCAATCATTGGATTGTTTCAAGAACAACCAAGACAAGAGCTACAGAGCACCATCAATAAATGACTATAGTTTTTCGAAAGTCAACAATGAATTGTCATCAAATGAAATACAAATATCTTTGACAGCTTCTGTTCTTCTGTGGGTTATCGCATGCATACAACACACACGCACTAAATGTACAATTCAATGAATGAATGAATGAATGATTTTTGAAGTTTGTATAAACATTTTGTTTGTCGGTTGTCTACGACAAGTATGTCCGTCTCCTACGACTGTATCTTTGGAGGGGGAAAAACAAAAAAAAAACAAAAAACACAAGTATGTACGCTTAATTTATAAATACAACAGTCGTCAGACATGCGGACAGACAGACAGAATATTTATTTAATATTATTTTGTCATGTCATCATCGTCATGTCTCATTCGATGATATCTGTCTGTGTGTTTGTGTTTTTTTTTTTTTGGGGGTTCTATAATTTCCTACATAATGGGATTTCTTTGTACGGTGCATCCAGAGGGCCTCGTATCTTCGGCCTGTGTGAATAATGATGTATTTTGTATGATGATGCTGCACATTAATAAGACCCCCACACACATGTGTACGTGTGTTCATACATGACATCAAAGGGCCACAATGTGCCGCATGATGAAACACAGATAAATGTGGAAGGTGGAAGGAAGTTGAGGTGGCAGAAATGAATTAGAGAAGTGAGAGTGCAGTAATGCTTACAGTAGACACCAGTAGCCAGTTAAGGGGCCACGAGATACGAAAGGGGTACAGGCGAAGTTTTCAAAATAACACCGTGTTACACACATTCTGTCCTATGAACAAAATTTACTTTTTCGGAAAGGGGATAACAAATAAAAATACACGTGTATCGGCGATTTTCATGTACACGTCAGAATATTTTTTTTTAGGTTTGAAGTATGAAGCTCGTAGTGGCCTGTGTGAAAGCCTTTGGACCGATTTTTAACCCTTTTTCAGTGATCCAATCGAGCTGATTTTTTGCAGGCAGACTCGTGGAAATGTCTGTATCACGTCAAATTTTTTAAAAAATAAATTTTTATCAATTCTCAGATTTTCCTAATTTTTTTTAAATGGTTATCGTTTTTTTTTTTAAAGTTTCAGTTCAAAAAAATTTTTTTTTTCATAACGCTTAAGTGGTTTAAAAATTTGGAGTCTCTTCAAGTTATGCTAAGGAAAGTGAAAAAAATATTTTTTTTTTCAAAAATAATAAAAATTGGGGAAAATCTGAGAATTGATAAAAATAGTTTTTAAACAATTTGACGTGATACATACATTTCCACGATCAAAATGAGTGAACTATTTTAAAATTTTACTTTTGATAGAATGTCGACTTTGAAGAATTAGTTAATTTTCTTCATGAAAAACATTTTTTTTTTCATAACGCTTAAGTGGTTTAAAAATTTGGAGTCTCTTCAAGTTATGCTAAGGAAAGTGAAAAAAATATTTTTTTTTTCAAAAATAATAAAAATTGGGGAAAATCTGAGAATTGATAAAAATTGTTTTTAAAAAATTTGATGTGATACATACATTTCCACGATCAAAATGAGTGAACTATTTTAAAATTTTACTTTTGATAGAATGTCGACTTTGAAGAATTAGTTAATTTTCTTCATGAAAAAAATTTTTTTTTTTCATAACGCTTAAGTGGTTTAAAAATTTGGAGTCTCTTCAAGTTATGCTAAGGAAAGTGAAAAAAATATTTTTTTTTTCCAAAAATAATAAAAATTGGGGAAAATCTGAGAATTGATAAAAATTGTTTTAAAAAAAAATTGACGTGATACATTAGGGTGGAGTGAAATTCAAAAAAAAAAAGTTAACCTCGGAAAGAGATGTAGACTGGGGCCCTAATGAGGGGAAAAATAAAGAAAAAAATTTTAAAAAATTTTTAGGGGTCGCGCCACTCCCTCGAAATTTGGAAATTATCGCTATATTAGCGTTAATTTTAGAAAAAATCCTAAAAAGTTTTATGTCAATAAATGTTTGCAATAGCATAAACAATGAAATAAGGGCATGAAAAAATTTAAAAAAAATTTTCTCATTGTTCAAAAATTGCAAAAAGTAAAATAAGTCAAATCGCCCCTTCTTCAGAAAATTGACTGAACAATGAAATCGCCACCAAAGCTACAAATATTAGTCGATTATCCTCATATTTGCCTCAAATACTTTTGTTTGGGCACTGAACAAGCTCAAACTTTTAAATTTCGAATAAGTTAAGTCGTTAATTTTTAGGATTTTTCTAAAATCAACGCCAAAATAGCGATAATTTCCAAATTTCGAGGGAGTGGCGCGACCCCTAAAATTTTTTTAAAATTTTTTCTTTATTTTTCCCCTCATTAGGACCCCAGACTACATCTCTTTCCGAGGTTAACTTTTTCAAATTAAAAAAAAAGCATGTTTTCACTCCACCCTAGTGATACATACATTTCCACGATCAAAATGAGTGAACTATTTTAAAATTTTACTTTTGATAGAATGTCGACTTTGAAGAATTAGTTAATTTTCTTCATGAAAAACAACTAACCGCAATCACTGCCTGAATGAGAATATAATTTCAAGACTAAATAAAAAAATGGGTTTTCCAACAATAGGTGTTATTTTGAATCACCCGGTATTTCGGTAGCTGTAACTTTTGAAGCTTTTATTCTTTGGCATTTGACAAGTAGAAACTACGCCACTACTAAAAAATGGAACGATACACGCTGCAACAACGCATTGAAATTATTAAAATTCACTAGAAAACTGTTGAAAATCTTGCAGTCACAGTTCGCAAAACTAAAACATTTTTGGGTCGTCCTGAAGCACCTCTTCGGACCGCAATACAGAAATTGGTGGACAAATTCGAGCTGTTGGGAGAAGTTACTGATGTGAGGAATAAAACCCGTGCACGTCGCTCAAGGACAACTGAGAATATTGCTGCTGTAGCCCAAAGTGTTGAAGAGATCCCAGGTTTGTCTATTCCTCGTCGACCTTTGGAATTTTATTTATCCCAAAAAACTGTAATTTTTCTTTGAATATCAAAATAACATCTCTTGTTGGAAAACCCTGTCTTCAACCTCTGCGTTTTCAGCTCTTCTTGCCTGGTCGTGGCATTGGTGAAAATCCAAGTTAATATTTATTTTCCTCTTCTCATAAATGTCACCTATAAATAGTCAATTTGCCCCCACCACACACACCTACCGTTACCGCATACATATGACTTATTTAAGGATAAGGCGTGCCAAAACCTTTTACAAAACAACAAAACTCTACTAAATGTCCTTTCTCTCTCTCTCTCTCCCTCCATTGGCTTGCCTTGGCCATAATTCGTTTCCATTTCATTTAAGCCATATTTGTTGCTGTTGCATTACGAGCGAGTGTTTATTTCGTTGCTTGAGATCATAAAATGCCGTATGTTGGCCACATTTATGTCATCTTAGTGTGTATTTAGTGTAAGTTTATGGTTTTAATAAAAATCTTTTCTATTCTCTTTTTGTTGTTGTTGTTGCTTTGCTTTGTTTCATTTCTTTCATAGTTTATTATCGCTTATGTTGGCGTGCGTGTGAGTTTTATGTCTTGCAATTATTAGAGCCAACAGACGACACAGATTCGTTTTATGACCTTTTTGAATTGTACTACGAATGTCGTCGTCCCTTAAATATATATAAAGTGTGACTGAACATGGGAGTATTTATGTGAGGATTCCAAAGTGTGGAGTGTGTGGTTAGATGGGGGGGGCTAAACCGTAATGGTGGTGAGTGGTAGGCTTTTTATAACGAACTGTTGTCATGAAATGTCGAAACGTGACGGAGATCTTCGAAACAACTGTTGGCAAATGTCCTGAAAGTCATTCCATTGGTACAAGAAATAAGCGGTCTCGGTATAGACTTGTAGAGTCTAACAGTGAGTCTTACACAGGAAGGAAATTCATCTAACAATATGTGAGTATTTGTGGTCAAGGGACTGACTATTACATTATCACGAAAACTTCGCAAATTAGTTCACCTTCAAGTGGAAAAATCCATAAAAGAGAGTTGATTTCAAACTTTACCAAATCCATATTTCGCCATTGACCCATTTTATCGCCGTAACCTTGAAATGGTTTAAACGAAGTAATTTAGTTGAAATTTCCAGGTGGAAAACAAAGAAGCGAACTGTTGCTATTGAAATACAACTCTACAACTCAAACGTTTAATTGACAAATGGACCAATGCGTTTTTTTTCATTCCGTTTTCAACTCATGTATTAATACCTCTTTATTAGTTCTAGTCTCGTCCATGGTCTTATGTAATAACGTGGTTTTACTTGACATTCCACACAAAGGTTATAGAGATACTCCCAATAAAAACCGACACTGCCAACAAAAGAAAGGGTAACTGGAAATGGTGTTGTACTTGAGAAGAAATGATGTCAGAAAGCAAAAATCAGAGGGAACAGCCCAGCCGTTTGAATGAACTAATGCAAATGTGATCTGATGCCGATAGATTCAATTAGAGAAGACAATGCAGTTCCAATTATAGATGAAGACCAAGAATTGTGTTGTTGAATACAATTGAATCAAGAATACAATTAGGCAATTTGAAAATAATAAATTAGCTGATAACCGTTTTAGTTCAAAACGAACTCAGTATAATAGAAAATATCCTGTGATAAGTGTGGCCGACTCCCATACATCTTCGATAACGACTATAATAGAATTTGAAAATAAGAAAATGGAGTTAGATTTTCTTCGATTTTCTTAGAATTCCAAAGAAAAACAACCCAAAAAAACGTACATTGAAATATTCATCCTCTATTCATCACATACATCAAAGGATTAAGGATATTTTTAATATTTGTAGTCCTTGAACCATAATGACAGTATATTTTTCATTCATATTCGTCAAGAGGAGGTCGAGACCTTTCAGATGACACCAAGATTATTTCAAACTGAATTCGCGTTCCAAAGTTATTCCACCTTGAAAGAAGCTACCTCTTCAAAAACAAGCCCGAGCGCGCTATAAAACTCGAACCACTTACAACTTCAACCTAAAGTAAACGCTTTATTACCCACTGGAACTAGTAGACTGTGTGTGCAAAAGTTCCATCAGAATCGAAGAGGGTCAAAATTCACACTGGGTCGAAGTTTTTTGGAATTACCCAATATCTTCATACAAAGTCTATTGTAAAATCGAATCCCCTTTTCTTCAATTTCATTAGAGAGACCTAGGAAAGAATCTGAGCCAAACTTGATTACGATTTTACAATATTTGGGCATATTTGTAGTAAAATAATTGCATCTACCATCTACCTGCCGGCCATAATCGGCTAACAAATGATGACAACAATAGACAATTCATATTCCGACTACGACATGTTGTTGCACCAACTCTATTTGCCGTGATAACATTTCATATCCATAGATCGACAGACATCGGGAGTTACAAAACTCATCTGATTTTCTCCAATTTCAAAAGAATTCATTAAAATCGAATAACATTTATGTCTATTTCAATACTGCATCGAGAAATTCTTCAGTCCTATGATCAGCCAAAGAAATTATTGCATCAACAGATAACTCATAGTCTGAAATCCATATTGGCCTCATCTTCCGATTGTAAAAATAATTTTACTTGGTTTAGTAAGTCCCAGCTTACACTCGGCAATTTTTATGATTCTGAACTTGCCTATTGTGGAAATTCTTTTTCGGCAATTTTTGTTTTCATTACACATTCTGTCCTATGAACCAAATTTACTTTTTCGGAAAGGGGATAAAAAATAAAAATACACGTGTATCGGCGATTTTCATGTACACGTCAGAATTTTTTTTGTTTTTAAGTTTGAAGTATGAAGCTCGTATTGGCTCAGTGATCCAATCGCCTGCCTGATTTTTGCAGGCAGACTCGTGGAAATGGTGTATAACGTCAAATTTTTTATAAAATAGATTTTTATCAATTCTCAGATTTTCCTAAATTTTTTTTTTTTAAATGGTTATCGTTTTTTTTTTTTTTTAATGTTTCAGTTCAAAAAACATTTTTTTTTTCGTAACGCTTAGTAGTTTAAAAAATTGGAGTCTCCTCAAGTTATGCTAAGAAAAGTGAAAAAAATATTTTTTTTCAAAAATAATAAAAATTGGGGAAAATCTGAGAATTGATAAAAATTGTTTTTAAACAATTTGACGTGAAACAGACATTTCCACGAGTCTGCCTGCCTGGCAGGCGATTGTATCACTGAAAAAGGTTTAAAAATCGGTCCAAAGGCTTTCACACAGGCCACTACGAGCTTCATACTTCAAACTTAAAAAAAAAAAATTCTGACGCCGATATTTTTATTTTTTCCCCTCTTTCCGAATATGTGCATTCGGTTCATAGGACAGAAAAAAATCTATTTTTTGTAACACGGTGTTATTTTCAAATAAAAACTACTTTCAAAATACGAAAAACACAAAAAGAAATTGCCAGTACGAGCAAGTTTCTTACATTTTCATTCTCCATACCTCTCCTTTCATCAAACTGAGAATTTCGGCAATTAAAATTTGCCGAGAGTGAATCGGGAGTCTAACATAAAGTCATTTGAAGCTCAATTTTCAATCATCTCCCAACTCCAGCAAAGCCTATAAACTTCCTACAAGGGACATTTTCCTAGATTCCATGCTGCGTTCAACTTTGACAAATGTTATTTAATTTTTGTTTATTTTATGATTCCTTTTTTCCGAGAGTTTAAAGGATGAAGAGCCATCATACAAATTTAAAAAACCCTTGTTAAGAAAAATTTTGAATTCTTTGAATTTTCATAGATTTTTCTTAAGAAAGATTTTTTTTTTTTAATTTTTATGAATCCGCGCCTTAGTCTCTACTCGTAAGTATGAAGCACTTACTCACATGTGCTGAGCCAGTTGTACTACAATCTTGTCGGCAATCGCCTCATGTTGGGAGCGATTCTAACAATTCTATTCAAAATTATATCTGGAGGTATTTTATGTTTTCGCTCACTAAACACCAGATCTCATATAAAATCCATAAATTTCATTTGCAACGATATCCAAAATCTAATGCAGACCAAAGAACAAAAAAACATCATCAACACGTACAACGGATACAAAACAAAAAGAGATTTTGCCTGCGCATCTCCTTCAGTCCAGATCAGACCAAAAAAACGCCCGTACAAATAAAGAAGATACAAACGAACGAACGTTTTCTTTGAAATGTATGTGCGCGTGTATGTGCACGTTGTACACGTATTGCAACAGTTTCTCCCTACCCCCCAACAAAAAAAAGCAATTATGACAGTATGTGCAAAACGGAACTGAAAGCATTATGAGTTCATGCAAGGACGACGAGACTAGAACACTCAGCTGACACAAGGAAATCGTTTATGGTTAGCAAAAGTTAATAGCTAACAAAATGGAAGCGTTTAGCAACAGCAGCCAATAGATTGGACTTGGACATTTGTGTCCACCGGGAGTGAGGTGACATACGTTGGGTTGGGAACAGCGCAACATATCGCACCAAAACAGGAAACGGAAGAAATCCGAAAATGTTGCAGAGTGTGTAATGTCATGTAACAACATAAATACAAGCCTGAGTACGATGAGATGCCACAACAGCATCCGTCTCTGCATGTTCCACATTGCCCGTGTAAGGACATATTAATGACACGCCTGACACGCTTTCCTGTCCTGTCCTTTCCTTTTTTTGGTGTCTTCCTTTATGTTCTTTATGTCCAATTTCTTGCTCTTTGTGTTTGCGGTGTTTCTTCTCCCCTGCATTAATGTCATAAATTGTGTGTGTGTTGGCCATCGTTCTGTTTTGTTTCATTACGATTGGTGTAAGTGTGATATAAGGGCAAAAATCTAATATTACCAGACCGGCCGGCCATGCGTCTACAGGCGTAAGCTATGTCTGAAGAGAGCGTGTGTGTGCGTGTGTGTGTCCTGTGCTAAATTTATGGTCATCAGAATATATGGGTGCGGTGTGTATTACATTAAAGACATCCACACACACACACAGCTTTCTGGCAAAGCAAATAGGCCGACACAGATGTGGCACAGTGGACCAAAAGGAATAAGAAAAATTATTGAAAGAAAAAAATTACACGTATGTTTTTTTTTTTTATTTATTAACAATTACATTTATAACTAAATTACAAACATAACACCGTGTTACAAAAAATAGATTTTTTTCTGTCCTATGAACCAAATGCACATATTCGGAAAGAGGGGAAAAAATAAAAAAACACGTGTATCGGCGATTTTCATGTACACGTCAGAATTTTTTTTTTTTAAGTTTGTAGTATGAAGCTCGTAGTGGCCTGTGTGAAAGCCTTTGGACCGATTTTTAACCCTTTTTCAGTGATCCAATCGAGCTGATTTTTGGCAGGCAGACTCGTGGAAATGTATCACGTCAAATTTTTTTAAAAAATAGATTTTTATCAATTCTCAGATAAAATACCAAAAAATATCTCTGGAAAAAATACCAAATATTGAAACCATTGTAGACTTTCGGTCATGAGTAGTATGTTTGCATAGATTAATGCCAACTGGCATAGAATCTTCTGGACCATAAAATACGAACAGTTCCGTTCCATACTCTTCTTAGGAGATTGTCATGTCGTTAAGTAGCTTAATAAGAAACTGATTATGGACTCTCTTGAAGTTGGAACTTGGACTCAAGACAACAAGGGTCCCACCCATAAGTTGTTGTCATATAATCCGCCAATCCAAGGCACTCCTTCGATTCTAAAAATATTTTCCACATTTGTATCTCGCAGGTTCCACAGTGCAATAAATGTGCTCACAGTCTCGCTGAACCCATTGTGCGATTGTTTACTTACATGTACATGTGTGTGAGTTCTATGCATGTGTGCCTTGTGACCATCATTTATTTCCTAAATACTTCATGGATACTTAACAGTCATCATTTAAGATAAATGCGATAAAAGTGTGAATTATTCTCTTTTGTTATGTTGTGTTCTCGTTATCCGCCTGCTTTTTGGCCATTTATTATTTGCTCCATATTGTCCTCGTCCATGGCATGTGTCCATTCATATCCGCATAGCCCTTCTGTAATCGTTGAGAGTGGCCATCGTTTGGATGTGTGCGTAAATGTGGTTTATTACATTATAAGGATTTTATTATGACACTTACGCCCACTTTGCTGAATTATGGTCAAGTTATTAAAAGTGGATTAAATAAAGAAACAAACATTCTGGAGATTTGGGTCACCAAAAAAAAGGGGAAGGATGTATTCATTTATCACATATTTATTACGTTCTATTATTTTGACTGCCTCTCCCTCAATAAAAAAAAGGCTGCGAATAATGTTTGGCCAATTAGGGGAGATTTCGGGAGAATTGTAATAATAAATTGTAATATAAAAATAAGTTGTTAAGGAAAGTGAAGACAATTGCACAGGTTCTGTGGTAAATTGTTTTCTTCTAAGACATACCCATCATCCCCACTAGAGAAACTGGCTTCGATCGATATATTCAGTCTGCCCTGGCAGAAGTCAATGAAAAGATTGTCTTATATGCACCCGATGTAGTTAGCGGACAGTTTCCGAGCACACTCAGATATTTATTTTTATATATCTTAATATATATTTACCCTCGACACTGATTCTCTGATTCACTGATACACTGATTCCCTGATTCACTGATTCACTGATTCACTGACTCTGTCACGCAGTACGTAGGAATTTAAATAGGCATTCTATAATAATTCTATAAATAATAATAATAAAAAAAATAATATATTTTTGGACAGAAATTGTGTTTACCCCAAATTTTTTTTTTTACCAAAATTTTTTTTTACAAAAAATTTTTTTTTTCCAATTTTTTTTGTCCACAAAATTTTTTTTTTTCAAGAAAAATTTGTTTTTTCCACAAAATTTTTTTTTTTCAACAAAAATTTTTTTTTCAACAAATTTTTTTTTTTTCAGCAAACATTTTTTTTCAACAACAATTTTTTTTTCAACAAAATTTGTTTTTTCCACAAAATTTTTTTTTTCAACAAAATTTTTTTTTTTCAACATACATTTTTTTTCCATCAAACATTTTTTTTTTCAGCAAAAATTTTTTTTCCACAAATTTTATTTTTTTTCGAAATTTTTTTTTACAAAATAGTTTTCTCAAAATATTTTTTACAAAATTTTTAAAATTAAGTAACAAATACTTTCTCAAGCAAATTAACGGGCGCCATAGGCGCATTACAACTTACTAGTTTAAAATATAAATAAAAAATATTAAAATATATTTTTTTTAAAAAAAATTGCTTAAAAAGCGAAGATGAAGAATCGAATAGAAATTAAAATACAACTAATGTTACGTAGCGTCAAATAAATGTTTAGACAATTTGGAATCTAATGATTTTATTGTAAATATTCATAAAAAAATAGACGAGGAAGTTCTCTCGATTCAGTGAGCTTTGTACGATATAATTTGTATACTCATAGAACGTGACCTACTGTTTTAAAGCCGACTCCGAACTGCAAATGCTTTCCTAGAGAAGTTTTACATGGCCTAGAGATTGCTCTCTTACTCGTAAAGTCGCCTACATATACGAGGTGGAAACAGCCGCTGAAAAATGTCTGATCGTCTTCTGTGTGATAGTCGCACACACTATCTACCAGACCACGGCCGCCCACGTTCCTCGTCTGTTCCTTCATGGAATGTTAAGGGAAATAAGTATTCCTAAAAAGTTATTCATAAAAATATTTGTAATATTCATGGAATATTAAGGGAAAAAAGTATCCATAAAAATATTTGTATCTGAATTTTGAATTAACTATCTCATCATATGTTTTGCACATTCCGTCTTCTGTCAAAATAATTACTCTTGTCAAAACCTTCCAATACCACCAATACCAATAACAGTATGTGTGCGTGTATTCATGTTTTGCATTAGATGATTCTTTCAACGTCAACAGCAACGTATAACATTGACATTTACTGCGTTGACATATGTCAATTAGCGGCATAATAACTGTCAACACAATGTGATATATCACCCTTGTGCAACATTATAACCAAACATGCAACATACGCAAAAAAAAAAAAAAAAAAAAAACATCACTCCAAATACTCGAATGCCCTGGCATTGAACGAACAACAAGCCACTGAAAACCGGAGGATTCAGCCTGAAGACGGATAGACAAGGCGACAGATGAACGGACCGAACGCATACAGCATGAATGGAAGAAGTGAAAAACGTAAAAGATACAAAACGAGTACAGATACAAATGATGTGAATAAATAAAACCCTTGATGCAAATAAACATGACAGGTGTACGAATATGTACAATGACTGTACAGTGTACACAGAACAACAACAAAATGTATGAATGCATTTATTTATGTATGTAGCACAGTGTATGTATGTAAGTTTGTAGTCATGTTTTCG
Source organism: Hydrotaea cyrtoneurina (assembly GCA_958296145.1). NCBI lineage: Eukaryota > Metazoa > Arthropoda > Insecta > Diptera > Muscidae > Hydrotaea > Hydrotaea cyrtoneurina. The sequence goes on along the minus strand of OY282514.1, from coordinate 81,627,767 downwards.
ATGGGGATTGGTAGTGCCGGCCATATGTGCACTGCATCTTGATGATGATGATGATGATGATATTCAGGATGCTGGCAATAATCGTGTTGATGGCAAAACTGGCTGTGTTAGACAGAAAGGTTAAACACAAGTCCATATTACAGGGACGGCACTACTAAGTAGCCGAATGACCCTCAGCGTGACTTAAAATATTTGTCTTCAAGTCCACCATTATTTTTTTTTTAGTCTCTTAATATTCCATGGAGAACAGTAAGCGGTTCTCCATATAATTGTTAAACTTACTGATCGGAACCGCTTGAACGAACGGCTGAAATAGTTAAATGGTTGATTTATTTTGTGCCAAAAAAAGCAAATAAAGTCCCCCTTAAAAAATTTATTAAAACAAGACTTAAAATTATTTAATCAAATCAAATGATAAGTTTAAACCATGCATGTCAAACTCAAAGCCTAACGAGGGCCAAATAAAAAATGTAAAATATTATTTGGGCCACAAAAAAATAATATACTTTAAATTTTATAGTAAATTATATATACACTAGTAAGTTGTAATGCGCCTATGGCGCCCGTTAATTTGCTTGAGAAAGTATTTGTTACTTAATTTTAAAAATTTTGTAAAAAATATTTTGAGAAAACTATTTTGTAAAAAAAAATTTCGAAAAAAAATAAAATTGGAAAAAAAAAAATTTGTGGAAAAAAATTTTTTGCTGAAAAAAAATGTTTGCTGAAAAAAAAAATTTTTGTTGAAAAAAAAAAAATTTTGTGGAAAAAAAAAATTTTGTTGAAAAAAAACATTTTGTGGAAAAAAAAAATTTTGTACAAAAAAAAAATTTTGGAAAAAAAAAAATTTGGTAAAAAAAAAAAAATTTGGGAAAAAAAATTTGGGGAAAACACAATTTCTGTACAAAAAAAAATATTATTTTTTTTATTATTATTATTTATAGAACTAGTAAGTTGTAATGCGCCTATGGCGCCCGTTAATTTGCTTGAGAAAGTATTTGTTACTTAATTTTAAAAATGTTGTAAAAAATATTTTGAGAAAACTATTTTGTAAAAAAAAGTTTCGAAAAAAAATAAAATTTGTGGAAAAAAAATTTTTGCTGAAAAAAAAAAATTTTTGCTGAAAAAAAAATTTTTGTTGAAAAAAAAAAAAATTTGTTGAAAAAAACAATTTTTTTGAAAAAAAAAATTTCTTGAAAAAAAAAACTTGGAAAAAAAAATTTCTTGAAAAAAAAAATTTGTAAAAAAAAATATTTTGTAAAAAAAAAATTTGTTAGAAAAAAAATTTTGGAAAAAAAAAAAATTTTGGTAAAAAAAAAATTTGGGGAAAACACAATTTCTGTACAAAAAAAAATATTATTTTTTTTATTATTATTATTTATAGAATTATAGAATTATTATGGAATGCCTATTTAAATTCCTACGTACTGCGTGACAGAGTCAGTGAATCAGGGAATCAGTGTATCAGTGAATCAGTGTCGAGGGTAAATATATATTAAGATTATTATAGAATGCCTATTTAAATTCCTACGTACTGCGTGACAGAGTCAGTGAATCAGGGAATCAGTGTATCAGTGAATCAGTGAATCAGTGTCGAGGGTAAATATATATTAAGATTATTATAGAATGCCTATTTAAGGAAACGTACTGACAGAGTCAGTGAATCAGGGAATCAGTGTATCAGTGAATCAGTGAATCAGTGTCGAGGGTAAATATATATTAAGATTATTATAGAATGCCTATCGTAGGAAACGTACTGCGTGACAGAGTCAGTGAATCAGTGAATCAGGGAATCAGTGTATCAGTGTATCAGTGAATCAGTGAATCAGTGTCGAGGGTAAATATATATTAAGATACATAGATTTATTTTAAATTTAAATTTTCGTTTATTTTTTGTTCTATTATACCGAGTGGGCCGCAAAGTCATACAATGAGGGCCGCATGCGGGCCGCGGGCCGCGATGTTGACACCCTTGGTTTAAACCAAAAAAAAATGTGATTTCCCCTACGGAATCCCCAGAGAAACAGAGTTTCCGGGAATATAATAAAACCCTACATGCCATCAAATAAGCAAGAGCAAAGGCTACGACAGGGATTTTTTAAATATTTGATTTGACAATGTAAAAGTAAATGCACCAAATTTCATTTGAAAGACACAAAAGACAACGTTTTTGTTCACCAAAAAAAAAAAAAAATACAATAAAATATCAATACAAAAAAAAAACAATCAAATGAATTTATTTATCATATTTTTATGTTTTGTTTGTCTGCATATACTTTAAATTCTATAGTGTCTTTGCTTAATATTCTTGAAGACGAGAATTAACAACAAAGAAACAAATCAAACTCGCTACGTATTTATTAAAATTTGCCAGACTCATATGTATGCATTGAACTCAATGAAAACGTGGTAACCCTATAGCAATACAAATGGCAAAAACAAGAGTCGATCTAGAATGTTGCGTAGTTTGCAAGTTATCCAAAAAGAAAAAAAAATGCCGAGTATGGGAGTTTACAAAATATGGGAATGAATTGTTGCGGATTGACATATTACAAATGAATACCCAGCAAAAACTCAGTAATACACATCATTACCATCAGCATTACCGGGTAATGGCATATGCTTACTCTCAGCAGGAATGCCCAGCAAATAATAATGAGTTTGAGTTTTCTATGTTTTGATTTGCAAGCTGCATTACTTCTGATTCATTACGTTTCACCATAGACCGTGTAGGGTACTCGAGAATTGTCACGACCGAACCTTTGTCAACATCGTACGTATAATTTCATTTAACCGGTTTTCTGACCAGTTCTGTAAATTTGCGCCATATGTCATATAAAAGGAATGTACAATTTATTCTCAAGATCAGTTATTCCGCATCATTCACAAACGTTCGAAATGCGCATGATGTTTACAATTCTCCTAACAATAGTTGCGTATCATTTCCTTAATACGAAAGTGCACGCAAAAAAGCCGGAAAAAAGAAAGTCGTACTATATAGAAAATGAAAAATTCGTAAGACATCAATTTAGAAGGAACATAAATGAAATATTTGGACATTTAATGTGATTTGTTTGCAGCTGAAGTGGACGGATGCCTTAGACTTTTGTAAAAATATGAGCATGAATTTGTTTAGTGTGCGTAATGACGATGAATTTGATTTTCTCAAGACGATAATCAAACAAAGATTTGGTAAGCATTCATTTGTTTTAACTAATAGTAATCCTACTTTGATTTAACGCTTATTTTTGTTTTCGTATTTCAGGTCAAATTTTTCCATATTGGCTGGGCGCGTATCGCTTCGAAGGCACCTACAAGTGGCTGCCTAGCGGTGACAAAATCAAAGAATTTCGATGGCACCAGGGTGAACCCAACGACAAAAGTGGCCATGAAAACTGTATTCATACATGGGATGAATACTTTGATTGGAATGATAACGACTGTGAGCGAGAGTTGCCATTTATCTGTGAAACAGATGCGATGTGATTTGGCATTAGCATTTAAATAAAGATATAAGATTATATTATGACTGTAACTTGTATTTGTATAAAAATGTTGTTATTGTTAAACTCAAGAAAATGCAAATCAATGTAAGTAAATCTTGGAATGACTGGCGGAATTTTGTTGTTGTTTATAATTTTTTAACCTTCAGATAAAAAGGTCACACAGAAAAAATATGCCTTCATTGTCGGCCAAAGCAAAATGTTGAAAAGTTGCATAAACTATTTGATAAGACCCAAAGTAATAACGGAGAGGATGTCGACTTTCAAGTTCAATACATTATATTGAATGAATGGATCAGAGTGGCTTAGAATCCAAAGAGCAATAGTTAAGACACATACCTGAAAAGGCCGGTGAAAAATATTGTGAAGGAATTAAATAATATCCGCATTTCCTGACGATGGAGTCCAAATGTGAACGTATTTCCCTTAACATTCTCTGAAAGAACAAACTGGGAGCATCTCTCAAATCAGTGAGCCGTACACTGAAAAAAAAAGGATTCATCAATTTGATGAATTCTTACAACAATATGATGACATAATTTTTCAAACTGATACAAAAATGTTCATTAATTTTTCGTCAATTCCGTACATCAATTTTGAAGAATATTGTACGTCAATTTAATCAAAATTTAATGAAAATTCAACATCATTTAAATGAAAATTCTAAATCAATTAAATGAAAGTTCTACATCAATTAAATGAAAATTCTACATCAATTAAATGAAAATTGTACATCAATTTGATGAATATTGTACATCAATTGGATGCACATTGTACATCAATTGAATGAAAAATGTACATCAATTTAATGAAAATTTTACATCAATTCAATAAAAATATTACATCAAGTTAAGGAAAATTGTACATCAATTTAACAAAAATTTTACATCAATTGAATGAATATTGTACATCAATTGAATGCACATTGTACATCAATTTAATGAAAATTGTACATCAATTTAATGAAAATTTTACACCATTTTAATAAAAATTGTACATCAATTAAATAAAACTTTTACATCAATTTAACAAAAATTGTACATCAATTGAATGAACATTATACATCAATTTAATGAAAATTGTACATCAATTTAATAAAAATTGTACATCAATTTAACCAAAATTTTACATCAATTTAATAAAAATTGTACATCAATTTAACAAAAATTTTACATCAATTTAATGAAAATTGTACATCAATTAAATAAAACTTTTACATCAATTTAACAAAAATTGTACATCAATTGAATGAACATTGTACATCAATTTAATGAAAATAGTACATCAATTTAATAAAAATTGTACATCAATTTAATGAAAATTGTACATCAATTTAATAAAAAATTTACATCAATTTAATGAATATTGTACATCAATTTGATGCACATTGTAAATCAATTTGATTAAAATTGTACATCAATTTAATTAAAATTGTTCATCAATTGGATGAACATTTTACATCAATTTGATGAATATTGTACATCAATTTAATAAATATTGTACATCAATTTAATGAAAATTTTACATCAATTGGATGAACATTTTACATCAATTTGATGAACATTGTACATCAGTTTAATGAAAATTGTACATCAATTAAATAAAAATTTTACATCAATTTAATGAAAATTTTACATCAATTGGATGAACATTTTACATCAATTTGATGAATATTGGACATCCATTTAATGAACGTTGCATATCAATTTGATGAACATTTTATATCAATTTAATGAACATTGTACATCAGTTTAATGAAAATTGTACATCAATTAAATAAAAATTTTACATCAATTTAATGAAAATTGTACATCAATTGGATGAACATTTTACATCAATTTGATGAATATTGGACATCCATTTAATGAACGTTGCATATCAATTTGACGAACATTGTACATCAATTTGATGAAAATTTTACATCAATTTGAAAAAATTTTTGTTGAAAAAAAAAAATTTTGTTGAAAAAAAAATTTTTTTGAAAAAAAAAATTTCTTGAAAAAAAAAATTTGGAAAAAAAAAATTTCTTGAAAAAAAAAAAATTTGGAAAAAAAAAATTTTGGTAAAAAAAAAATTTGGGGAAAACACAATTTCTGTACAAAAAAAATATTATTTTTTTTATTATTATTATTTATAGAATTATTATAGAATGCCTATTTAAATTCCTACGTACTGCGTGACAGAGTCAGTGAATCAGTGTCGAGGGTAAATATATATTAAGATAATTCTATAGAAACTAGTAAGTTGTAATGCGCCTATGGCGCCCGTTAATTTGCTTGAGAAAGTATTTGTTACTTAATTTTAAAAATGTTGTAAAAAATATTTTGAGAAAACTATTTTGTAAAAAAAAATTTCGAAAAAAAATAAAATTTGTGAAAAAAAATTTTTTGCTGAAAAAAAAAATTTTGTAGAAAAAAAAAATTTTTTTGAAAAAAAAAAATTTCTTGAAAAAAAAAACTTGGAAAAAAAAATTTCTTGAAAAAAAAAAATTTGGAAAAAAAAAAATTTGTTAGAAAAAAAAATTTTGGTAAAAAAAAAATTTGGGGAAAACACAATTTCTGTACAAAAAAAATATTATTTTTTTTATTATTATTATTTATAGAATTATAGAATTATTATGGAATGCCTATTTAAATTCCTACGTACTGCGTGACAGAGTCAGTGAATCAGGGAATCAGTGTATCAGTGAATCAGTGAATCAGTGTCGAGGGTAAATATATATTAAGATTATTATAGAATGTCTATTTAAATTCCTACGTACTGCGTGACAGAGTCAGTGAATCAGTGAATCAGGGAATCAGTGTATCAGTGAATCAGTGTCGAGGGTAAATATATATTCAGATAGTTTTTTTCGTTTACACGAGAATTATTCTTTAGTGTCTCATATTTAAAATAACCCACTTTTTCTTTTGCCAGATTGATGTAAAAGAATACTGCAATTTGCAGACAAAATGCCATAAAAACTAAGTACACTAGAGCCCCGACTTGCGTCGTTAATGGGGACCGGAGGAACGCGACGCAACTCGAAACGACGCAAATCGAATCACCTTTTCTATACATATACAAAATGCACTGAAATTTAATTTATTCGGGAAAATGTTCAAAACAAAGCAAACAAAGAAATAACAAAACAATAAATTAAGAAAAAACTTAACAAAAATTAAATTCATTTACATACGAAAAAAGTAGATGCATTAAAAATTTTAATTTATTTAGCTTACATTGAGCTGTCTTCAGATGATAAATCTAAATCAACAACACTTATATCCATTTGATTGGACGGTCTTACTGTTTTTTTAACAAAAATGTCTAAAGTTTGTTGAATTTTCAAAGGGAAATATTCCAAAATTTCCAATAATGCAGTAACGACACCTATTGCAAACGTTTTTATTTTCCCATATGCTCAGTCTTATTGACTTTAGGTCTTTGAAAGTACAGATAGATCTACTCAAAGTACATATCGTTTCACTCAATCAATATTCTCTTTTGCTTATAACATTGAAAGTTACACAAAAAACGAATATAAAATGGTCAGTTCAGATAGAGTATTCAATTCTTCATGAAATACCACACAATTTTAACTATTTTTGTATTTAATTTAGATTTAGGAAAGAATAAGAGAAACAAGGGAATTTTTTTCTGTCATGACACCCAGAGCCCTCTGGAAAAAATACAATTTTTAAAGAGAGCAAAGTCTCATCTTGTTGTTATTAATCTATGCGTACAGGTGTCGATCAGTGTTGTCAGAAGTTGTAAAAATGCTAAAAGACAGAAAAGATGCTAAATCAGGCACTGCAAATGCAAAAAATGGTAATCTACAATGCAGCTCGGACCGACGCAACTTGAAATTGCAACGACGCAAATCAAATTTTTCCAGTTTTTAAAAAGCGACGCAACTTGAAACGACGCAAATCGGGACGACGCAAGTCGGGGCTCTAGTGTACTTCAAATTGAATAATTTATCCCTCAAGTCAATGAATTTATTCAACAATTTAATGTAGAACTATTGAAGAATCGTTTTCATTGATTTGATGTACAGTTTTTTTTTTTCCAGTGTAATGGATATAATTTGTATTCCATTGTACTGACTCTCCTCCTGTTCGATTTATGTAATATTTTAACCAAATGAATATTTTAGGTAAATCCAGTAACGAAAATTACATTTGTCAAATTGCTATCTAGTTTTTATTTAATAAAATGGGTTTACCTCAATTTATTTCTCAACTGAAAAGGTTCCGATGCCGAAATCCTACAAAACTCCCAGCTTTAGAAAATTGCAAAAATTGCTTTGTTATTCCAAAATTCCCCAGTGAGTTTCACCATTCGATCGGATTTGAACTACAAAGGCACAACATCATTTTAAACTAAAGCTCTATTCGTAAGATTTGAAAGGATTACATGTCAAAAATTGACACTTCCACTAACACACAATTTAATTATTAATATTTGAAGTGTCAAGTTCATGGAACATGACGTGTATATCAACCTAAACATTCGTACAGACGAACGAACGATGTGGTACCGCGTCAACGCCAGTGCCTACATCAGCAGTCTCAACATCATCAGCTTCGTCCCAAAAACACTCACACACGCACACGCAGCATAAGATTTTAATCCTTAAACAGAATCCTGCTGTGAGAGTTGTTGCTGTTGTTATGTTATGCTTTACAATTTCGGAACAAACCAATCTGTATGAAAATGTTGATGTTGTTGCAATTGTTACTGCTGCTGTTGTTGTTGCTGTAAGTTAAGTTACAATTGTTGGGAAATTTTGTGCTGTGGAAATGTAATGATTGACGTGACATTAAATGACAACTTGACATAAAACGTCATATGACACAGTCAGCCAGTCAGTCAACCAGTCATTCACATTCACTAAAAGTTATCCAAAGCCCAATGAATCACAAACAGCAATAAGATACAATACATAAAGCATCGCACAGTGTTATGAAGCCGTTAACAAAGTGGAAGTAGTTTTTTGTCAAAAGAGTTACAAATGTGTGACGGATCTTGTGGGTTTGCAGGACAGTCATTGTGTAAAGGAACTTGTGATTATCAAATGATAGCGCACGGGGTGTTAGATCGCGTTCAGTGGTATCGTTCTGTGTGGTATCTTCTATTTAATCTCAAATTTCACAGTGTGATTCTAGTACGCATTTTCATCCTGTACATCATGTCTGCTTTAACAATAAACGATCATTCGTGTACGTTTTAGTTAAAATCAACATCGCAGTGATTTTGTCCAGGTGAAGCACATTCCGAGCCACTGTGCTTCGTGTTTATAGACGTAGATATCTTGAATAACGTATCTGTAAGTACGTTTCGAGTGGATTAGTTTGCGAGTTACGAGTACAAAACTGTAACACATTCTCAGGCCATAATGAATGTCAACGAATGGGAAATCAGGCAACAGAACAGATGACAGACCGACAGGCTAGCTGGCTGGCTGGCAGGCAGGCACTCCAACAGAAATGGCAGGGTGAGTCTGGGTAGCAGTATGCCATATTTTCAGATCAGCCCGTTCGCTTTGTTTCTTCAATTTCGGTTTCAATTTTGTACTCTTGTGCTTTCGATGTATTGTGGTTGTTGTTACTGTATATGTTCCTGATTATTCGTACGAATGTGACATTTTGAGGTTAAAATTGCTGTTGCCGCTGCTGATGCCGTTCCCATCATGGCTCTGTCTGTGGGCAGTGAGGCGTACACAGAGACCTCTTTCTTTTTATCCCCCAGTCAATGATTCGGTGACAATGATGATGTTGATGTGATTTCATTATACGCACAACCATTCAGCCATGGTCTGGCATAGATGTGTGTGTGTGTGTGTTTTCAGAACTCTTGTGTCTTTTTTTTCTCTCTCCTTCGAGGCTGTTGCTTAAGTTTTATGTCAATGTTTAGTTGTGTCATTCATGTTAAATATTGTGTGACAGTTGGTTAAATCTTTACACACTCATTTTGTCGTATTGGGTTTTGGATGAAATTATTTTAATCAAGTGTCACCTTTCACTAAAATATGCCTGATTACATTAAACTCTATGGAGTACGTGTGTATGGAGGCCGGAGATTTGGTGGTGCTTATTGGGAAAGTGTTATCTCAAGGGGATTTGTTTCAAATTAAATTAAATAGAAGGTTAGTTGATAGGAGAGTCGAATGGTACATATTTTACTCCAGTGTCGTGAGTTAATTTTGGATTAACGGTAGAGCGTTGATTGAAAAACAAATTGCAGTTTTATATTTTACTCCAGTGTCGTGAGTTAATTTTGGATTAATGGTAGAGCGTTGATTGAAAAACAAATTGCAGTTTTTCAGTCTTGGCTCTATTTTCAGAGATTTCAGCGAAAAAACAATTTTCAGGATGTTCTAGCCAAATTCTATGAATGGATACACCATCTCAGAAATAGTTTACCTTCCTCCTTACTATGTGAATTTGGTGAATTATCAACTAAAATATTTTTTTTAACCTCATATTGACTGATGTAGAGTGAAAAGCGGCTGGAGTCTGTAAATGAGTTGAATCGACACAGAAAACAAGTAAAGAAACTCCCTAATTTCTATTTTTTGTGATATCCGAAAGGAAAGCCTATCGGTCCTACTATTGTGTATTTCCGGAGAGGAAAACTTTTCTGACCGAACTGAAATGCAGTTTGAAGTGGATTATGATACACTGAAAAAAGCGTTCATCGGTTTGATGAATTCTTACATCAATTTGATGAATTTGGCCATTATTTTCCCACCTACTACCCTTTTCCTCAATTTGATGTAGAACATTTCATTAATTATTCTTCAATTGCGTACATCAATTTGATGAACATTGTACATTTATTTGATGATCATTAGACATCAGTTTGAAGAATATTGTACATCAATTTGATGAACATTATCCATTAGTTTGAAGAATATTGTATATTTGATGAACATTGTACATAAATTTGATGAACATTGTACAACAATTCAACAAAAATTGTACATCAATTGAATGAAAATTGTACATCAATTTAATGAAAATTTTACACCAATTTAATAAAAATTATACATCAATTAAATGAAAATTGTACATCTGTTTAATGAAAATTTTATATCAATTGAATGAAAATTTTACATCAATTTAATGAAAATTTTATACCAATTTAATAAAAATTGTACATCAATTAAATGAAAATTGTACATCAGTTAAATGAAAATTGTATATCAATTTAATGAAAATTGTACATAAATTTAATGAAAATTTTACATCAATTTAATGAAAATTTTACATCAATTTAATAAAAATTATACATCAATTTAATGAAAATTTTACATCAATTTAATAAAAATTTTACATCAATTTAATGAACATTTTACATCAATTGGATGAACATTTTACATCAATTGGATGAACATTGTACATCAATTTAATGAATATCGTACATCAATTTGATGAACATTGTACATCAATTTGATGAACATTGTACATCAATTTGATGAACATTGTACATCAATTTGATGAACATTGTTATCATTTCTATAAAAAAAATAAAACATTTCAATTTGATGAACACTGTACATCAATTGGATGAACATTGTACATCAATTTGATGAATATTTTACATCAGTTATCATTTCTATAAACAAATAAAACATTTCTATTTTGCAAATAATTGTTTTTTCTTTAAAGAGTTTCATGCTGTTAAAAATCAACAACAGTTGCGAAATGACCCACTTTTTCATGAAGTCAATGGATTTATTAATCAATTGACAAATCATTTTCATTGATTTGATGTAGAGTTATTTTTTCAGTGTGGTTTAAACACCTAGACACGCTATGGCTGGGCTTTGACATTATAATAAGTACAATGGCTGGTACTAATCGCAAAGAGTATGTAGTTATGTGAAAGAGAACATACATATCGAATATTGAATATTGGTTTTTAAAGTTCCGAAATTTGTATTGGTTGCAATTATGCTGCATCAAATGACAAGACCGACTTTGTTTCGACTGCTGGAAGGATCGTCGGCGGGTGTTCCTAAACATAAAGTTTCCCAGAATCTATGAATAAAATTTGCTTTAAAGAAAGTTTTCAAGGAAATTCTCCAAAGATAATTCAAATTAGTTACAGTTTTTTTTTCAAAAGATAAACATTAAACGATCATTTGTTCGCAAAGAATTTTCACACGCAACCATCTATCAAATGTTGCCAGACGACATGTACAAAACTTTGTCACATATTTTACCGATACCTTCTGAGAATTTTAATAAAGAAATCGTTGTGCCAAAAAAATGGCCCTGGCTTAGGAGGCAAACAAACAAGGAAAACCGAAAACAATACCAAAGTAATTTGCAAAAATGTGAAACACACATAAAATTAACCTTTGAAAAGACGCAACAGAGGCGGAAAAAAACATCTTCCCAAACGGAACCCCTCTTCAATGAATGGCCACAGGACGAAAAAGTCATAAATCGTGTTTGGTGTCCCCTTAAGGTTGCCCTGCGGCCTTTGAAGTTCAAACCGACATTTTTTCAATTTAACTGTTCTTTGACTTTTCGGAACAATACAGCAGAAACACAGCAGCCAACAGGGCCGAGAAGGTGTAGAGGGGAAGAGGCACTCACACAAAAAATGACAAAAGATATTTATTTTATTCAATATTTGCTGAAGTCAGCAAATATTAAGTATTGTGTGTGTGTCTTTCTTTTTTAGGATTTTTCAAATTTCTCAATAAAATGTTCGGCTTCTTTTTTTGCCATCACAAAATACACACACAGACTCAGACTCAGACGCTAGTTGAGGCCGTAGCCCAATAAGTCCTTTTGTTTGTCTGGCTTGTTGTTAGTGTTTTCTGCCAATCCCCGGTGTGTGTCTCAGAGTGCTCAGCTTCTGCCCCCTGCTCTAAGACATGACCGAGACAATGAAACAATGACTTCTGGTCTGGTCCTGGTCCTTTTGTGGCGCGTAGTGATACTTTTCGGTAGCCAACAAAATTGAAGACAACCGTGATTAGTTTGTCGTTGCCTGTTCTCAATGGCTGTTGATGTCGTCCGTCGTTATGGGTCAGGATAATGACTAAATGACTAAACAATGTTTGTTTCTACCAAAAAAAAAATAAATAAAAAGCGAAACATTCAAACACATACATACGTTTTGTTTGACAATTGTCATAGGTCTTTGGCTTATTGTGCCTTTCCGGCCATTGTAATGTCAACCGGCTTGAGAACAACACAACTCCTATGAATTTCCAAGATTTCTATTAAACATTTATTGAGTGATTCCTAAGAAGTTATTTGTTTTAGTTAGGCACAGCCGGGAAAAGCTGTTTTTTTGTGTGTTTTGGTGTCATTTGACAGTAAAAAGTGATTAAGGTCTCTGCTGACTACGTGCGTTCATCAATGCTGTGGTCCAAAGCCTTTGAAGATCAAACGCGGCCGTCTTTTAGGATTATGGTAATACATGTGTCATTTCCTGCCCATCAATGGGCGAATTGTGGCAATATTTCAGGTGTCCTGTCGTTTGGAAATTGTATGCAGAAATTTCGTAGAATTCCGAAGTGCGTTAGTTGTCCTTATGTTGTCTTTTTGGGGGCAGCTAAGGAACTTGTGACCGTACATTGTCTTAGAAACTATTATTAATGATCCTGTTTAAATTATTCCTTTAACCACTAAGAGCGTCTGCAGATGGTCTTCGCTAACAGCCATTTCTAATGGTTTCAGTGGTTAAAGGGTTGAGTAAATTTTCGGTTGTTTTGGGTCGAATCTCCTCAATGACAACTTCGATTTCACGTTTCAACGCTTCAATTGTCTCTGGAAGCTTTGTGTAACATTTATTGATCGGCTTTAATAATGCGCAGGGATTTCACGGTGAATTCAAAAACTGGCAGAAAAGTTTTGTGAATGTTGTTCTAGAAAATTATCTGAGGTTCAAATGTTAAAGAATTTTAAATACTCCACAACATTTTTTTTTTTTTTGTTAAAATTGATATAAAAAACTAGAATCGTCACTCTATGAAGATCACTTAACTACGTAATAGATTTTAATTTATTGACTTCCCTGTGAGAACTTTCCAATAATTTCCCATCAAAAAGTCTTTAGACTTTCGAATACCCCCTTTTGAGTAAAACATGTTACGGGCCAAGATTTATAGATCTCCTAATCATGGCAGAGATTTATGAACCTTTGTAAACGGCTCTCAGCACTTAAATGAAAACACCATTGTCCCAGAAGTATAAGAAAGGAGGGAAGGAAGCGTCTAATGTTCACATAACACTTATGAAACAGGCTGCTTCGGGGCAAACCATGAAAAGCAATTATAACGAAACCTCTTCAGAAATTTTGTGAAATCCGAAACCCTTATGATGGTTACATTATATCACATCATGGCTTTGAGCCGAGCCATACAATGAATCCTTTCATTCATTCATTTTCGTTGTATTTTTTTTTCTCCCCCCTTGTAGATTTTTACCATACAATGGACAGGCATTGTGCGGAGGGATTTATTTAAAACTGTAACCGTTGCAGAGTAACCCCTTAACTTGTGGAATTGTTTTGTTACTGTTGTGAATGAAAAGTGGAAGACTGTTTTTTTTTCACTCTTTCTGTCAACCAACATCCTTTTTAATCCGTGAAACGGTTACTTGAGAATTGTCAGAATAAAAGCCGTGCTTCGGTGTGTGACGACACAAATTTACAATTTGATTTGCTTGTTTCGTTTATTTTGAAAACAAGAAGTGAAAAGAAACGAGTGCCATGAATGCATGTTTGTGTGTACATAAATCAACAAGATTTCACATTAACATTAAGCATCGTCGTCGTTGTCGTCTTTCCCCAACCCAAGTGCCACTTGAAATAATGACGCGTTTACCCGTTTCAGATGCACAGTGGCTTCGCAGATGTAATTACTTACTGATGAAAAAAAATTGTTAAAAATTCGCAGTAGTCTTCATGTACTTTATTAGACTGTACATAGTAGCAAAGACTCTCAATCTTGGTTTCACACAATATTTATGGGAAAATTAGTGACATACTGTCCACAACAGAGGTTTCTTCTTATAGAGTTATCCCTGCATGCCCAAACAGAATTTTGTATACCATATCAAAAACTCGGGTGATGGTAGTCGAAACGACGAACAATGGATATGCAGTGTTCAATAACGTATGTAAAGCCAATTAGCAAAGTCAGTTAATATGAGGGATATATAGAAAGAGGGTCTATGAAAAAAAAAATTTCAGAAAATAAGAAATTGGGAATTTTTCATTGTCTATTTTTTAACGAATTTTTCATATAAAAAAAAACCAAAAATTAAATGTACCTAAAAATAATGAAAAATATTATGAAAAATTCCCAAAAAAATATTATGAAAATATTCACAAAAATATCCCCCATTATTATAGAAATATTATAAAAAAAACGTAAGAAAATTAAATGTACCTAAAAATAATAAAAAATATTATGAAAATATTCACAAAAATATCTCCCAAATATTATGGAAAATACAACAATATAAAAAACAATATTATAAAAAAAATTATAAAAATATTCACAAAAACAAAGAAAAAATTTCCCAAAAAATAAAAATTGTTTTTTCATTGTCCATTTTTTTAAGACATTTTTCACATAAAGAAAAAATAAAAAATTAAATGCTAAATGCTAATTAAAAAATATTATGAAAAATTCCCAAAAAAATATTATCCTCATCAAAAAGGAAAAAAATTTCCCTACAAATAAAAATTGTGGAATATTTCATTGTCCATTTTTATAAAAAAATTAAATGTTACCCAAAAATTATGAAAAAAAAAAATTCTCCAAAATAAACAAAAGAAACCCCAATGCAAAATATCAAAAAAAAAACATTATAGAAATAATTATGAAAATATTCACAAAAAAATAGGAATTTTTCATTGTCCATTTTTTTAAGGCATTTTTCATATGAAAAAAACTAAATGTTACTTTGAAAAAACTATGAAAAATTTTCAAAAAAAAAAAAAAATTCACTAAAAAGGAAAAAATTTCCCAAAAATAAAAAATGGGGAATTTATCATTGTCCATTTTTATAAAAAAAATAAAATTAAATGTTACCTAAAAACTACAAAATAAAACAAAAATTATGAAAATATTCATAAAAAATTCCACAAATATTATGGAAAATACAACAACAAAAACAATATTATAAATAAAAATTATGAAAATATTCACAAAAAAATAAAAATCGTGAATTTTTCATTGTCAATTTTTTTAAGGCATTTTTCATATAAAGAAAAAATAAAAATTTAAATACTACTTAAAAAAATATTATGAAAAATTCCCAAAAAAAAAATTATGGAAATATTCACAAAAAAGAAGAAAAAAATCCCAAAAATAAAAAAATGGGGAATTATTTATTGTCCATTTTTATAAAAGAAAAAAATTTAATGTTACCTAAAAATTATGAAAAAAATAAAAATTCACCAAAATAAACAAAAAAATTCCCCCAATGAAAAATTATCCAATGCAAAATCCCCCGAATATTATGAAAAATATCAAAAAAAATTATGAAAATATTCACAAAAAAAAAAAATAAAAAATAGGAATTTTTCAATGTCCATTTTTTGAAGGCATTTTTCATATAAAAAAAAATAAATGTTACTTAAAAAAAATTATGAAAAATTATCAAAAAAAAATAAAATGAAAATATTCACAAAAAAGGAAAAAAATTCCCAAAAATAAAAAATGGTCCATTGTTATAAAAAATGAAATTAAATGTTACCTAAAAAACACAAAAACAAAGAAAAAATTTCCCAAAAAAGGCATTTTCAAGGCATTTTTCACATAACAAAAAAAATTGTATGTTACCTAAAAATTATCAAAAATTAAGAATTCCCCAAAATAATCGAAAAATCCCCCAAAAGCTTAATATGAAAACCTCCCCAAAAATTCTAAAAAAAATTATGAAAATTGAACTAATGCAAAAATACCCTAAACAAACCAAAATGGATTTTCGTAATTTGGAAAAAGTTTACTTTCTAACAAAAAAAAATCCAATGTATGAAAAAAATTATAATTTTACATTTATACGTTAATAGTAATTATATGTACTTTGCTTTCACACATAAAGTGTTAATATATCTTCAATGTCTTCCCGGCAATATGAACATTTCCTTTTATCGATATTGGCTGCAATGACTCCGTGAGCTATTGAAGAAATCCCGAAAATAATTTAAAAATCCCCTCAGAACAACAATATGAAAATTTTCCCAAAAATTCTGAAAAATTCTCCAAACAATTTATGAAAAGTTACCCAATGAAAAATCCCCCAAAAATACAACAATAGATTTTCGTAATTTAGAAAAAGTTTATTTAAAAAAAATAAAAAGTATGAGAAAAATATTAGTTATCTCACCAACTGCTTAATCCATATCGCCTTAAGGACCTGCATAGTCAATGGATGGTTGGCATTTCATTGGTTCTCCCTGGTACCCCAAAAAAACCTATAACGACGTCAATTACGCCGCTCTGGTGTGGCAAACAGGCAACGCCTATAACAACAAGATAACCCATTTTATCCATTAGATAACCACTGTGTGCTCTGTCACTTTTGATTCCAATCCTTCACTGAACTCAGCTCTTTTAGAAATCCTTTGTACTTTAAATATGTATGTGTGGCTGTGTGTGTGTGAACAAACAGGCTTTAGGCAATGCTGTTCTCATTTCCTTCATTTGCCACAAGTGGCAACCAACCAAATCGTGCTGACAGGATGAGTCGCCCTGCCGTTCAACAGGGAGGAGGTCGGGCGGGAATAAAACGTGATTGCATAAAGTTGACAGACCATCTGAAAAAACAATTAAAGTGCCATATTTAATGTTATTGTTGTTTATTCACGTTTCAGTTACTTTTCCCTTTTCTCACTCCGGCAACCAATTTGTAAGTGTTTTGTTATTTTAAATGTGAATTTCTCCAAAGTTGTGTTGAGCAGATTTCCACTTGTAAAAAAAAACTCATAGTAATGGGCATAATTATTTTCATTGTAAATGGAAAGGAAAAGATTTCGCTTGAAGTGTAATGAACTTAATGAATGCCAGTAATGGAAGGACTTGCCACCGCATATAAGGTCCTTGCAGTGGTAACAAATGTGCGGTGAGAGAAAAAAAAATTGTGTTTTTATCCCGAAGGTATAAAAATTGTCCAGTGAGGCATTAACTGTGTAGTACCACCTAAAGTAGATTTATAGAAATCCCAGTTATTATTCCACATCTCAACAGTCCGGCTGAAGAACGTATTTAGTCTATAGTCCGGTCAGCGGGTCATTTGACAATGAATGGATGAGACGACTTCCTCGTTATAAGGAATATGGAATTTATTTTATTTCCTTTTAAGCATTACTAACATCCACCACATTGAGGCTACAGCAAATCATTTTATCACTGGGAATATTTCACCATTCACATATCATCAAACCTGCGACAAAACTCCATTAATAACCACAAACTCTCAAACGGGGATCAGCAATTATCTCTGTATAAAAAAAACCGGCCATTATGGAAAATCGAAGATTTCGAACTCAAATTGAAAAACCTTCTACATCAGCGTGTTTGCTTACATCATTTTGCCGGTGATAAGTCGAGCTGCTGCCCAATACCCAAAAGTAGCAACAAAATGTTATTTGACACATAAATTATTGTAATCAAAAAAGAAGAAAACACACAACAGAAAAAAACCTTAAAAGATGGAAGGCGAGCAGCTAAAGGGCTGCAGATGAAGTGTTCAACGTTTTTCAAGTGCACATAACTCATGATACGCTCAATGGGCCAACAAGAAACACTTCTCGCCCAGCCGCATCGTCTGATTGTTTTAACTTAATGTCTTGTCAACCTGAAGAGATACCACAAACAACCAAAAAACGAAAGCAGCAGCCTGAACAACTTAAAAGGAACACTACTCTGCATGTATTCAACAGTCCGAAGATCTTCCCTAAAGTTCTGTAACAAATGTGTGGGTTATATGTACAATGTCCCTTCCATCTGCTCCTGCCTGCTTAAAACTCAGAGAGCTGGAGAGAGAACAACAATTTATAAGAAAATACTCCGTTCATACTTTGGGAATGCATTCGAGGTATACGAGTGATAAATGTTTGCTTTTTATAAAACGCCACCAACAACAACAAGAGCACAGCAAGCGAACTGTGTTTAGCCCCACACCACCGGTAGCTTCATCATCAGCAACAACTCAGACACTGTGGGGCCAAAAAAAGAAACAAAAGCGGAGTTTATAAAGTTTGACAATAAGTTCTCCAATGAAATAAGGCAAATGCAAAATAGTAACAAAAATACGCTGGCACGTCTCAAACTGAGGGCAATTATCGGGATTAGGCTGACAACCAGGACTAGATTGATACTTTCCATGTTAGACAATAGACAGGAAATCATCCTAACAAATACGTACTTACTTTTTTCATGATGGAACGGACGGGGAACTTCTCTGATGAGAAAAGGGGAATTTTTCCGTGTGTAAAAGTTCCCCATCAGAAACTTCTCTGATGAGAAGAAGGGAACTTCTCTGATAGGAGGAAGAAGGGAACTTCTCTGATGAGAAGAAGGGAACTTCTCTGATGAGAAGAAGGCAACTTCTCTGATGAGAAGAAGGCAACTTCTCTGATGAGAAGAAGGGAACTTCTCTGATGAGAAGGAGGGAACTTCTCTGATGAGAAGAAGGGAACTTCTCTGATGAGAAGAAGAGGACTTCTCTGATGAGAAGAAGGGAACTTCTCTGATGAGAAGAAGGGAACTTCTCTGATGAGAAGAAGGGAACTTCTCTGATGAGAAGAAGGAAACTTCTCATCAGAGAAGAAGGGAACTTCTCATCAGAGAAGAAGGGAACTTCTCTGATGAGAAGAAGAGGACTTCTCTGATGAGAAGAAGAGATCTTCTCTGATGAGAAGAAGGGAACTTCTCTGATGAGAAGAAGAGGACTTCTCTGATGAGAAGAAGATAACTTCTCTGATGAGAAGAAGGGAACTTCTTTGATGAGAAGAAGAGAACTTCTCTGAGTGTAGAAGTCCACCGTTAGTTTCTCAATGTTAAGGGAAATTGTATTTGTTAGGGTGACGTTAATCCCGATCATTGCTCTTCGTTTGATAGTTGCCAGCGTATTTTTGTAATTATTTTGAGTATCAGTAAGCTGTGCACGATATAATTTGTTTAAAGCCGTCTCTGAATGGCCACCGATTTTCTAGAGAAGTTTTACATGGATTTGAGATTTCTGGCGTACTCGTCAAGTCGACAGCATTTACGAGCTGGAAAACAGCTGCTGAAAAATGTTTGATGGTTTTGAACCTGGGTTTACTTGTGTAATAGAAACACACTCTCCCACACAAGAACATTTTGTTCATGTAACTGTTTATTGCCCAGATTTTTTTTTTTTTTTTGTATTTCTCAATCACCTTATTCCTACACCTCACCAACGTTGTCCCACTGTGCCACTGTTCAGTGATACTAACAACATCAATGGCAGCCAACAAAAGTAATGCTCACACATTGTTTATAACAAATCACCTCGAGAAAAGTTGACAGTAATTTACTCCAGTGCTGATTACTTTTGCGGGCTTCATCCATTCATTCACTCTGGTCTGGTCTGCTCTGGCCCCGTCCCCGTCCCCGTCCCCGTCCCCGTCCCCGTCCTCCGTCACTCCTCCCTGTTCCATTCCCTTTTTAGCTCCGCAGTGTGTGCTGTGGTGTTCAGCCAGCTCTTAAAAGGGAATCAGTTGTCTTCCATTATTGTCGCTGATGTTCCTGCCTGTTGTGGTTGCTGTAGATGTTGTCATTTTGTTGTTGTGTACAAATCAATTTTATGTGACACTTTCAGATATCGAGTATTTAGTCGGGTGATAAATTAATGAAATTAATGCCCGACTGACTGCCTGCCTGCCTGCCTGCTCGTTTGCGAGTGTATATCTGTGGTTTTTTTGGTTAAAATGAATGGGTGGATGGATGAAGGGTCTCCCGGTTTTCATTGAAATGCATTTATTTTAAACAGTTGATTGCACGTGTGTGTGACAGGAGTACGTATTTTATGCGAAACACTAATTGATGAAATGAATGGGCTCGAGTTGTATTAACGACATGTGTATGTTAGTTAATCGTCTGAGTAGTGTACTGCCCCCCCCCCCAAAAGAAAGAAAAACACATCTCCATTTTGGTAGTTTTGAGATATTTTGCTTTTAGGTTTCTTAGCTTTCTTGCGTTAAAATTAAAAAAAAAATTAAAATTTTCAATAATGATTTTAACAAATATTACAGTTTAAAAATGGCCTTAACACAAAAATCTGAATCTCATTCATGGGTTTCGAATATATCCTCAATTTTGAAATTTTGGAGCTTGTGACGGCAGCGTAGCTTTTCGGTAAAGAATGGCTTCTTCATTGGGAAAAATGTAGAAAGTTTTAGACCCCATTCATGACCAAGACATTTTTTTTAAAAAAAATATTTTATATTTTATAAAAAAAGGGCTCCTGTGTTCGAATCCCTTGACATTTGTAACTTTACGAAATCCTTTTCTCTGCGCCATATGGCATCGCTGGCTATGAATGGGTTAAGGTACACAAATTTTATTTTATTTTTAAATTTGTAAATTCATCTTTATTTAAATAAATTCCTTATTATAAATACAAATTATGAGATTTTAACAAAATACATTACTTAGCATATTGGTGTGTTTTCTGTTTATTTTAAAGGAAAAATTTTCCATAACCACATCACAAAGTGGCTGTCCCATGAACTGAACTTTATAAGCCTTAAGACCCAAGTCTTTAGGCAAAATACGGAGTAATGACGTTTGTGGAATGTCCAATTCCAAAGAACGACCAGTAATAGACAAACCTGGGTTGTCTCCAACACTTTGGGCTACAGCAGCAATATTCTCGGTTGGTCAGTTGAGCGACGTGCACGGTTTTTATTCTTTACATCAAAAACTTGTCCCAACAGCATGAATTTTTCCACCAATTTCTGTATTGCAGACCGACAAGGTGCTTTACGACGACCAAAATTACTTTAGTTTTGCGAACTGTGACTGTGAAGACTTTCACAATTTTTGTGCTTCACGACGACCCAAAAAAAGCTTTAGTTTTGCGAACTATGACTGTGAAGATTTTCACCATTATGGTGCTTCACGACGACCCAAAAAAGCTTTAGTTTTCCGAACAGTGACTATGAAGATTTTCACCATTTTTGTAGAGAATTTTGAACCCTCTAACCACTAAGACCGTCAATAGACGGTCATCGCTAACGACCATTTCTAGTTTGATTTCAGTGGTTAAATGGTTGAGGATGATCCTGGAGCCGATACTCGGTCCACCGACATTTTTTTTCACATTCTTTGCCCTGATACCTTTTTCCAAAGTTTGACACGATCTTTAATGTTTTGGGTCCCGTATTTTCGAAGGCCCTAGCGCCTCTCAGGCACATTTCCCCCCTTTCTGTAGTTGCAGCATCATTTTAAGGGGGGGGGGGGGGGGCTGGGGTATGATTTTTATTAATTACTAGTTATTAATTTTGTCCAACTAAATTAGGGAAATATTTCGGCAAACTATTCTACGGCCGTTCCCACCTCTTCAATCCCGGAGACTTTTCACTTAAGAGGGTGTCTTTTAACCACTGACAACTTCTCTAGAAAAACCTTAGCCGTTCGGAGCCGGCTTTCGACAGTAGGTCCCTTTTGATATCGTTTACTCCTCACTGATGGCCCAAAAGGTTTACCTCTCCGAAATCACAGATCGAATTTAATGGCGCAATTATTATCAAACAAAATACTTCTGCCAAACACATTCTCTGCTAATGATTTTATTCATCCTCATTTTACCTAACCACAAAACAACTCGTTGAATTCTGCCGGTATTCTTTACTACTTTACTAATTAACCTTTAAATCCCCTCTCTGGTAAATGTACCACATAGAAATGAAAAAGAGAAAAAAGCACAGAAATTCGAAATAATTTACCTTTTATATATTTTTATATGCTCCATCTAATGCGATATCGAGTACATACGCACGCACACGGAGCACAATGTTAAGTGTCAATTACGATTAGGAAAATTCCAATTTCAAATTACAATTTGTTGTAGTAATGTTGCAATAGTTGTTGGTAATCGCACTCACCATGGTCGTAGTCAGTTAGTTGAAGCCACAAATTGCTAAACCCAATAGCATTCCACAGAATTATTGTTGTTGCCACTCGTTCGTGCTGTTGTCCTTAGGCAACAGCCAACAACAAGCAATACCATCACCGTCACCGTCACCATCACCACCGCAACAACGCCATCATTTTGCCTTGCATCATCTCGGCCGGATAACAGCAACAACGACAACCACCGACAACATCGGTAACATCAGCTACATACTGCAAAAACATTGAAACGAAATATTTAAAACATTACAATGAAAATTCCACAAATGCATAAAATATACAGAAATCCCTACATATTCATAGCTGCGACTTTCTCAGTGCGGACACGAGTGTCAGCGACAGCTAAACGGCAATACGTAGTAACAACAATTTTCTTTTTTTACAAAAATTTTTTTTCCACAAATTTTTTTTTTTCCACAAAAATTTTTTTCCAACAAAATTTTTTTTTTCAACAAAATTTTTTTTTTTCAAGAAAAAATTTTTTTTTCAACAAAATTTTTTTTCCGTATTTCAACGGGCGCCATAGGCGCATTACAACTTACTAGTTCTATAATAAATAATAAAAAAAATAATATTTTTTTTTTGTACAGAAATTCTGTTTTCCCCAAATTTTTTTCTACCAATATTTTTTTTTACCAATATTTTTTTTTCCAAAATTTTTTTTTTACAAATTTTTTTTTTACAAAAATTTTTTTTTCCAATTTTTTTTTTCAACAAAATTTTTTTTTCCACAATACTTTTTTTTTAACAAAATTTTTTTTTTCAAGAAAAATTTTTTTTTTCAACAAAATTTTTTTTTTCAACAAAATTTTTTTTTTTTAAGAAAAAATTTTTTTTTCAACAAAAATTTTTTTTTTTCAACAAAATTTTTGTTTTCCACAAAATTGTTTTTCCATATTTCAACGGGCGCCATAGGCGCATTACAACTTACTAGTTTGAAATGTTTTTCAAACTATTCCTTACAAAAAAAAAAAAACAGTGTAAACTGTGTGTACACTGTTTTGCGTTTCAGCTAGTGGTACGCTATGTACACTTGCACTTGGCCTGTCGCATAATAAGTACCTTTAGGGGTAATCACATGACATCAACAACTATAATAAACGATATGGTCGGCTGTGGAACACTCACTAATATTTGAAAGAACCAATGGCCAGAGCCACACTCGTACAGATTACTCTCTATGCTCTATGTGCATTTAATTCTGTTCATTTGTTTGGTGGCGTGTGTTGAAAATGGCTTAAAGATGGGCGATATGCATTTGAAATGTTATAGGAAGGACAAGCAGAACGGTACACACAGAACCCTACAAGAAAAAGGATTTCTTACATATTTCCCTCAACATTCCAAGAATGAACTGGCGGAGAATTTTCTTTTGAATCAGAGAGCTGTGCACGATATAATTGAAATATTTACTGATCTGGATCTACCGTTTAAAGTCGGCTCCCAATGGCTTATGCTTTTCTAAGGAAGTTTTACATGGCTCAGAGATTACTCTTTTGCCAGATTGTTAGGCCACCCTAAGAAACTGAGCCGAATTAACCGAAATTCCTGTGAGACTTCTGGACCTGGTATATCAAATATACTAAAGAAGTTTTCTTGTCGTTTCCGAATAAACTTTCAATGTCCTCCCCACAAACCTTACCACCACGAAACCCTAGCCTACCACTGCCTATTATAGGCCACTAAATAAAAAGTTCACAACCAAAAAAAAAAAAAAAAAAACAGTACGTGAGGGGGTAAAAGCCAACAAACTGACACAAGGAAGTAAGCCAAAGGTAGATGAAATCGTTTAGAAAAACAACTTGTGAACAAGAGCTAAATAAAGTGTCATGGCATAGCATTTTCCAAACCGTTCCTCTGCCGGTCTGCCTGCCAGCGGCCTCCTCCCTGTCAAACCGCCTGTGCTGGCAATTGTGTCGGTGTTTGTAGAGCAAAAGACTATTTAATCCACCGAACGACAATGAAAAGGCTTAAGAATGTCAACCAACAAGGAAAACAACAAGAAGTAGAACATGCCAAAGGTGTGAGTTGAAAGCACACACATAGACAAAAACAAAAACGGAATTACGATTTTAAGTATTACAGAGCACTCGTTGAATTGGCCTAACCGGGCAGCACAATGGAGAGAGTGAGAGAGTGGGCAGGGGAAGCTAAGAACAAAATGTGGCAGTTAAACTACTGAGCTGTTCCATGCGTTCTGTTTTGTTGGATGGCGTAACCCGATTTCTCCACTTGGGGGAGCTATGTGGATGTTTTTTCAAGATGTTTTGGCCAAGCCGTAGTTTTTCTATCAAAATGGAAATATTTGGGATTTTTGATTTCACTACTCCGTGTTACAAAAAATAGATTTTTTTCTGTCCTATGAACCAAATGCACATATTCGGAAAGAGGGGAAAAAATAAAAATACACGTGTATCGGCGATTTTCATGTACACGTCAGAATTTTTTTTTTTAAGTTAGAAGTATGAAGCTCGTAGTGGCCTGTGTGAAAGCCTTTGGACCGATTTTTAACCCTTTTTCAGTGATCCAATCGAGCTGATTTTTGGCAGGCAGACTCGTGGAAATGTCTGTATCACGTCAAATTTTTTAAAAACAATTTTTATCAATTCTCAGATTTTCCCCAATTTTTATTATTTTTGAAAAAAAATATTTTTTTCACTTTTGAAGAGACTCCAATTTTTTAAATTACTTAAGCGTTACGAAAAAAAATTTTTTTTGAACTGAAACCTTAAAAAAAAACGATAACCATTTTAAAAAAACAAAAAGAATTAGGAAAATCTGAGAATTGATAAAAATAAATTTTTTAAAAAATTTGACGTGATACATACATTTCCACGAGTCTGCCTGTCAAAAATCAGCTCGATTGGATCACTGAAAAAGGGTTAAAAATCGGTCCAAAGGCTTTCACACAGGCCACTACGAGCTTCATACTTCAAACTTAAAAAAAAAAAAATCTGACGTGTACATGAAAATCGCCGATACACGTGTATTTTTATTTTCTATCCCCTTTCCGAAAAAGTAAATTTGGTTCATAGGACAGAATGTGTGTAACACGGTGCTATAACTTAATGAGTTGGCCAATATCAACACTTGTTTATGAAATAAATGTATCGTAGAAAATTAATAATTTAGAAAACTTACACCAATCGAATAAAATATTTATTATCAATTCCTTGATATTTTCCGTACAAGAGAAAATGTTCCAAACCGTTGCTGCAATACAATTTGCTGACGTGGAATTAGGATGTATGCCGGAAAATAATTGTCTGATGTGGACAACATTTTAGGTCCCTTAGGTGTCCGCTGAGGAGAGAACACACTGTACTTAGTCAAGAAATTATGTGTCTCCTTTCATATACCTGCTGAATGGTGTCTACGATTTTGTTTAGGTTAGAAACAATAGTGACCCACGACCTTCCCAGCTATTCGATACACCTTACTAGTATATTCCCCACCCCCCCCCACCCCTTCCGACCATACTCAAATTAGACTTCATTGCACATGTCATATACCACCGAAACAAATCCTTAATAAAATTCCACATTCTTATCAAAATCACTTCCGTTTCCGTGTAGTTTTTAGTGAGTGCCACATGTTCCACATGCCCGCTTTTTTTTGACCAACACAATTGTACAACATTCTGCTGCAGTAAAAGAACGAATGAAAGCAAACGAAAGGAAGGCAAGGCAAAAACAACCAAATACCAAACGCATTCTATGTGAAAATGATGGTAAAGTGTATAAAAGCGGAAATCAACACAACCGCAAAACAAATTTACGAAAAAAAAAAACATAAACATAGTGGCAGACATCTTGGAGAATCCCATCTTTGGACAGTAGTTTAAATCCCAAGTGATGGTAATTATGAAGCCAAGAAAGGCAGGAGCAATTGCTGCTTTTTGAATATTTCAAAAGGATTTGTGTTTAGCCTTTGAGGAATCCCATTGGTCTTTCGCTCAGAAAGTAGTGACTTATCCAGTAGGTTTTTGGAGAAAGCATCTACTCACCTAATGCGTGTAATCATTTTTCAGTTACAGCAGCCATGTATTTTGTATTTCCATAGCATTTTTATTTGCTGATACCCAGACAGCAGATGGTATCTAAATAAAAGATACCATTTCTCCATGGAAGACCAACACAGGTTGGTCGAAAGGTTTCGCAAAGAAGTTCGGTAATCAAGGACAAGTATAAATATGACCAGAAGTTCTATACTGAGTCTCAATTCCAAACGATTGGTAGAGGGTCTAGATCTATTATTTAGACTTTTTTTTTTTTGCTGTAGAAACCACAGTGCTGTTGTCTTTCACATCTTCGTATATACTTGATTTTCTTTGAGAGCTCCGCCTTAATGCCGCAGAATACTATCGCTCGCATTCGTTTGTTTAGTTCATTTGGAGTCGTCTTTCTGTAGAGAGTCGCTGCAATGAAAACAACACGGAGTAGATAAAATTTATTTAATACAGAGCATGCCCAGCAAACCAAATGGTCAGACTTTGTCCGAAGTCTACTCATATGACCATTAACAACCTTAAATGGCAATTAACCGTATCAGTCTTGTTTGTATGGTTTATAGCAAAATTCAGAAGATCTCCTTGGACTTGGTGTTTTCTCTCAGTCTGTTGAACAGCTACCAGCATTCTGAAAAAAGTGAATAGAGGAGATCTTTGGACTTCGTATATTCTCTCAGTTCGTTGTATCGCTACTAGTGAATAGAGTATCTCTTTGGATTTTGTCTTATCGCTCGGTCTGTTGTATCGCTACCAACATTATGAAAAAAGTGTTTAGAGGATTTAAAAGGGGTTTAAAGTTCAGAATGTTAGAAGTTTTAAATCAGCTCTTTCTTTAAACTGTATTAAATGATTCTCCTAGATATCTGTACGATGTTGCTTAACAATAATTGGAATATCAGCCTAAAGAAGCTCAGGAGAAGCTCAAAATTTTAAAATCAAGGCTATGAAATCAGCTCTTTCTTTAAACTGTATTAACTAATTTCCTTAGATACGATGTTTTCTTAAAAATAATTCGAATATCAGCATAAAGAAGCTCAGGTTTCTCAACGATTTTTCGGCAACATCTTTGGAATTTTCCAAGGACTTCTCTTTAGATTCCGTTCAAATATAAATCAGATTAGTCGTCGAATAAATAAAATATAACCTAGATAATAGGGTGGAGTGAAAACATGCTTTTTTTTTAATTTGAAAAAGTTAACCTCGGAAAGAGATGTAGTCTGGGGTCCTAATGAGGGAAAAATAAAGAAAAAAAATTTAAAAAAAATTTAAGGTTCGCACCACTCCCTCGAAATTTGGAAATTATCGCTATTTTGGCGTTGATTTTAGAAAAATCCTAAAAATTAACGACTTAAAAGTATTTGAGGCAAATATGAGGATAATCGACTAATATTTGTAGCTTTGGTGGCGATTTCATTGTTCAGTCAATTTTCTGAAGAAGGGACGATTTGACTTATTTTACTTTTTGAAATTTTTGAACAATGAGAAAATTTTTTTTTAAATTTTTTCATGCCCTTATTTCATTGTTTACGCTATTGCAAACATTTATTGACACAAAACTTTTTAGGATTTTTCTAAAATCAACGCCAAAATAGCGATAATTTCCAAATTTCGAGGGAGTGGCGCGACCCCTAAAAATTTTTTAACATTTTTTTCTTTATTTTTCCCCACATTAGGACCCCAAACTACATCTCTTTCCGAGGTTAACTTTTTTTTTTGAATTTCACTCCACCCTACTAGATAACTCTCACAGACTGCTGTCAACCATTCAGTTCAGAAATCTGACAGATTTGTTTGTTAATACATAAGAAATGTCCTTGTCCAATCATTATGTTTTTCTGCACAAAATCCCTAAAGAATTCCCCAAGTTTTATAGATAGTCTTTCTGAAATATTAAGGATTTCATTTTTGTTCCTGTTTGTTCGAGATCATTGATTGATCTGATAAAATAGAAATGTTTAGGGCAAGCTTAACGCTTTCTACCCATATGTTTTACTGGGTTATTGCAAACGATGCCTCAAACCCCAAACGCACACATACAAACATATTCACTTGTAGTTGTATTGGTGTTTATTTGACAGCAAGGAAGAAAACCTTTAAGCTCTTCCGCCGGAGTGGTTCTTGTGTCGATCTGTGTGTGTGTGTGAAAATCTCTTTACATAAGCGACAACAACACTATACTTGTGTGTGTGTGTGTGCCTGTGTACTGGTAAAATGCCTGTGGTATTACCAACCAACTTTAAACATCATCATTGTCAACATGCTGGCGTGCGTTGTCGGTGCGCCTGTGTTTGTGTCTGAGTCGGAGTCCTGCATTGCCAGCTTTTGTGTTGATGTGTGAATATTGTTGGTGCTGTTGGTAGTAACACAGACAACGCTTACAAACATCACACCAAATTAAATGTCACAAATGTGATTAAGGGATTAACAAACACACAACAGCGTGCTGGCGTCGTCTGTCGTTCATGCCATGTTGGTGGTAGTGCACTGACAGTAAAAACTTCCAATTTCCGTTCGTTTTTTTCTTGTTTTTGCTCTTTCCGTTCACTCACTATTTCTTTTGTAATGTGACATCGTATATACATATGTATTATTGTACTTATGTACGGTATAATCCCAAAGAATCATCAGCAACTCCTCTTCACTTATTTCATCATCAGTGTAAACTTTAATATGTGGCTGACTGCTGCGAAGGCGGCAGGGGAATTGAGGTTTCCACAAAAACATGGGGTTATTCAGTTCAGAAGACTGAAATATTTAAGACCGGGTGGTCCATCTGGCCACCATTATTCTTCCCAAGGTTCCGCACCTGCTGGTCATGATGGAAAAGTCTCCGCCCAAACCCCGTAACCAAAACCTAATTAGCCAAGACGATACTTCCAGTGTTTGTTCCATACAACATGGTACTTTTCCTCTCGAAATTTCCTCATTTTCATTTCACCTTCTGTGTTAACAAAGAAAACCAGCGCATCGCAAATCTCACAGGTGATCGTCGACAAGCCAATGCAAACTCAGAGACTGATAGTTTGATGTCGCATTCGAGGCAAGGGCAGCATTCTCCCATTACACTTTGAAAATGCAACTGTATACGCCATTTCGGGAGGAGCATGCAAAAAAATAGTTTTGTTTCTCACCTAACCACACTCATCAGACCACACCCCCACTTTGTACTTATGTTTGTGAGTGTATATGTTTACAAATAGTAATGTTGCTTTAAGTTCCTTTTGTTGTTAGTCTATAAAAAAAAAACACACACTGTTTTCATTATGGTTAATTTGGTATTCGCACAGATGTGCTTTTCAGCTAAAATAGCATAAAAAACCAAAACATGAAAACCAAAAAACGAACAAAAACTTTTTGTGTTCCACTTGTTTAACTTTTGTACGATGCCGTGCTGTTCTGCCAACACCACCACCACCAGCACCACTAATGCGGCAGAAGAATGCTCACCGCCAGTGTCCTTATTTGCCGCTGGCCGTATTTTCTCATATTTGCCAGGCTAAACTTGTACGTGTAAGTGTGAGTGTCGTCTAACAAGCTGCAGCAATAACAACAACATATTTATACAATGTTGCCGAGACTTAACAAAACTTTCGAGACAACAAATTAAAATTATATGGTTTTTATACATGTCTCCATGTGTGTGTGTGTGCGTATACGTTGTGGTAGTGTCTGTGTTCGGGAAGTTTGTATCTCAAAGTGTTGCTCGGTTGTTTGTTCCGGGAACAACTAGAGTATCATGTTATTTGCGGGTTGTTGGCGATACGAGCACTGTGACGACGACGACGACGGCGGTATATTATGTGCTATAATGGCTTTTGTTTAAATTGTTTTTAATAAGTTTTTATTGAAGTACACATCCTCATGCACAAACACACGCACACACATACGCCCACACCTACACATCTTTGTGTGCAAAATTCATAAAGCATTTAATTAACTTGTTTGTCGGGAGGGAGGGTGGTTTTTTCTGCTGTTTGTTTTTGCTTCAACATAGAGAAAATTATGGCTGGCAATTTGTCGATGCGTTAAGGAAAATTATATACAAATTGAACTGGAAAAACTTTTTTAATAACTTATTGACCGGAAGTGGATGGGATGCTGGCAGTCATCCATGAATGCATAGTTAAATGGAATATTTTTCCATAGTGATCCTTTAGGGGTAGATCTTTCTAATTAGCCAATCGGTTTGATGGGTCAGAAATCGTGCAGATTGAGAAGGACATGGGCCTGTTGGACCCGGACTAAAACTAAATGACGGATGTTACAAAATTGTGTAGGATGGCTAATTCTTTAGTTCGCAGTCGTGAGAGAGAACAACAAATCCTGATCTTTTTTTTTATCAAATAAGGAGAACAAAATTCCTGATATCTTGATATCTAGGGGCGAGCTCAGCGTTAGCGGTTGTTTTTTAAACAAGTCGTTTGGCTACTGGTGAATCCTTGCAGTGGTCCTGTTGGCGCCTCTTCTCACTGGTTTTTTAACCATGGCGATTGTCAGGAATTGTCTAGCCCGAGCACATACGGTTTTTAGCTTCTCAAGCTGCCCGAATGAAGATTCTTCCTACTTCCATAGCCGAATAATTCAAGTAGTAATGCATGTGACTCGCACAGCATATTTCGATATGTCTGAGAGATGAATATTCCTACTTCAATACCAAAATATTTCTAGCATATTGAAATCAGTTCCATCTCTGCTGGGCTGTCTCATTGGTGTGGACCATAGGGGTTGGGACTTATATGAAAAAAAATGCGTTCATTATTTTTTTTTTAGTGTTCATTAGGGTGAAGTGAAAACCTAAATTTTTTGAATTTGAAATTTTAACACTCGAACGAAAGAAATGTAGTTTGCGACCTTTAAAAAGGAAAAATAAATTTAAAATTTTAATATTTTCAAATTTTGTGCTATTTCGATGTTGATTTTAAGATAATCCAACAAATTCATAAATCAGCTTATGCAAAACTTTAAGTTTGAGCCTATTCAATACCCAAATAAAATTAGTTGAGGATAAAGAAGAGAATCACACAATATTCGTAGCTTTGGTATCGATTTAAATGTGAAGTTAATTTTTTGAAGAAGAGACTATTTGGGTGATTTTACTTGTTGCAAAATTTCGACTATAATTTCATTTTTTAAAATTGTGAACAACGACAGATCAGAAACTCCAAATTAAAAAAAAAATTGTTTGAACAGAAACTCTAAGTATACAAAAAAAATTAAAATCGACGCTAAAATGTGGAATTTTCCAAATTTAAATTTTTTTTAAAGAACAATAAATAAAATGAAGAGAAATTCTGAGACATTTGTAATCGACAATTGTGAAAATTTGCAAAACACCAAAATACTGTAATTTTCCAAGGGCGTCCTCACATTTTTTTAAAAACAATAAATAATAAAAAAAAATCTGGAAAATGGAAAATCAAAGACAATTAATTTGCGAAAATTTTAAAATTTAAAGGGCGACATCTTAAATTTGGCGTCCATATTTTCTTTTTTAATTTTCCATTAGCGGCCACTTTTTGTATTAAAATCGTGAACATTGTTTGACCAGAAACTCTAAATATAACAAAAAAAAAAATTAAATATTTTAAAATTGACGGCAAAATTGTGTAATTTTTTAAAAATAATTAATAAAAATAAAGAAAAATCCTGAGAAATTTGAAAATCGACACCAAAATTGCGAAAATTTTCAAAACACCAAAATTGTGTAATTTTCCAAATATCAAGGCCGACCTCTCAGTTTTTTTAAAAATAATAAATAAAAAGAAAATCTGAGAAATTTGATGTTGATTTTCAAATTTCTCAGAATTTTTTTTTTATTTATTATTTAAAAAAAAAAGAGAAAATTTTCAAAACACCAACTTTTTTTAATTTTCTACATTTCAAGGGCGACCTCTAACTTTTTAAAAAATAATAAATATAAAAAATAGAGAAAAAAAAATCTGAAAAATTTGAAAATCAACACCAAAATTGCGAAAATTAGCAAAACACCAAAATATTGCAATTTTCCAAATTAAATTTTTTTTAAAAATAAAAAAATTCTGAAAAATTTAAAAATCAACACCAAACTTTGGAAAATTTTCAAATATATTTTCATTTTGTAATTTTTTATTTGCTAGTCCGACTGGTATTAAAATTGTAAAAATGTAAAACCGTAGTTAACAGTTAACATGGATGCAATCTGAAAGGTCCAGGGAAATACTAACGATGTTTCAGAAATGTGTTTCAGTTGGAAGCCCATGATGTTGCTCCCGGTGGAGAACCATCTGTGCCGAGATTTCATTAAAAGACAATCCAAAAGTTGTTCCATTGTCATAACTTTGCCATTGTATCTGGTTATAGGGAAACATTAATTCCCAATCAGTTAAAAATTGTGTTTTGTTACAAAGACGGCACTCTTTTATCATGTGTACGAGTTCCAGCCCTGGAAACGAATACACTTATCATTTGAAAACAGTAACCCAACTTGAAATCTCAAACAACGCAATCAAACTCACACTAATGTTTAGAGTCCCACGAGTCAATAAAATCAATTTATTTTTATATTGAAGCCAGCCAACAATACAGCACGCTTTAATTTATTGACCAATTCGAGGTTCGAACTGAATTTAAACTCTTTTTAACACCTTAGTCTTAAGGTAAACCGAAATGGAAATAATATAAAAAAAACAACAACAACAAACAAATTGAATTGGTTATTTTAGAGGGAGTTCGTAGAGCATAATTCAGGACTGTCCCATTAAAAGAGGCGACATAAATTCTCTGATTATATGAAATTATTTTGATGCCTAATTAAAAATGCATTTACACAGTCGAAGACATGCCACCAATCAAAACCAGCCAACCTTCCCATGCCAAACCATTCCAGGCAATCCAATCCAATGAAGAATGCATCGCAGCACAGAATGAATGTGCATCTCAAAGATACCGCCATCACCACCACCGCCACTGCCACTTTATAAACATATCGTGTGGATGTGAATGTGAATTACAAATAAAACGGTGCCTGTATAGCAAAGCCAACGGCAACGCAACTCTCTGACACTTCAAAGCGCACCGACATGTAAAACACAATTCTTAAGCCCATTTTAATCTCTTCACGTTATGTTTTAAATGACCTGCAAAATATCGTAAATATTCCCGGCACAGTATAAAGAAAAAGGGAGAGAAACCTCCGCGCCAGCTCCTCCACTAACCACTGTTGTATCTGGGATCTGTTTGCTTTGTTGGACGAAAAAAAAAAATAAATTAATAAAACATTCGAAAAAAAAAGGTTGTCTGAAATGCTTAGTCGGCTGTGTGGTTGGTTGACTGGTTGGTTTTTCCCTCTTCTTCTTCGTTTTCTTAAGGTTTATTGGCAGCGGCATATATTATTTTATTGTTTTGTCAATGATTTTATGAAAACGTGTCTTTTACACGATTTATTCCATTTGAAATTTTACGCAATAAATTTCGTTGCCCCCGCCCACCCCGAGAGGTGTAACATTGTTCTCATACTAGATACGTGCGGTAATCGTAAGTATCACGCTGTGTCGCACCGGCGGCATTTGGCTTTTTGATGTTTAATCACAGAAAGACAAAAGAAATTATTAAATTAGTGTTAAATTGTTTTGAAAAGTCTTTCATATTTTCCCATTCCATGGATTGAGGTGTTAACGACTCTGCGAGATATGAGACGAAACCGGTTGGCGTAGATAGTCTGACATGTGACAAATTGATGGTGGATTTTGAGGTGTTCGATGAAACGCAAGAATCGGAAAGTTTTTTTTTTAAAGTTTATTCGGATTTTTGTCTTTATTATTAGTGAACATGGCAAAATTTAGATCTAATCTTGGTTAGCATTTATTTCATGAGGCTCCCGAAATGCGGGTGTAACTCTGGTATCATAGGATCCTTGATCCACCATTTTTCCACCACCGTGAATTTACTCACAGAACTTTAAAAACTGTAAAAAAAGCTAAAGATTGTCTAGGTCTATTATAGGACCCTCGCTCTGGTAGACGGAATTTGGAGAAAAATAATAGGTAACTTAGGGAGTGAGCTTAGTAGGATTTTACGTATGCAGGACAGGAATTGGAAAGAATTTTCAACAAAACAAAATTGTGTTTTTGAGTTAGGGCTTTTTTGTTTTGCTTCGAACTTTTTTAATTTCCATCAAATTTTGCATGAAATTTTAACAGAATGTGTATTAAAAACTACTCTCAATGAAACAATCAATAAATGTATTTCGAAGAATAATGAGTTGGGGCCTTTTTATATAAATGTCATTGACTAAAGATATGGATATTATACCTGCGATTGTATGTATTTAGGTTGTCAAGAATTGGAAAGAATTTTCAACAAAAAAAATTGTGTTTTTGAGTTAGGGCTTTTTTGTTTTGCTTAGAACTTTTTTATTTTCCATCAAATTGGCATGAAATTTAAAAAGAATGTGTTTTAAAAAGAACTCTCAATGAATCAATCAATAAATGTATTTCGAAGAATAATGAGTTGGGGCCTTTTTATATATAAACATATGGATATTACACATGTGAGTTTAATAGCAAAAGATTTTACGTATTTAGGTTGAGTATCCCTTTCACAGGAATTGGATTGAATTTTCAAAAAATGTGTATGTGAGTTAGGGTTTTTTGGTTTTGCTTTCAACTTCTTTATTTTCAATCAAATTGGCGTGAGATTTTCATAGAATGTGCACTAAAAAAGACTCTAAAAGAACCAATCAAAAAATGTCGGTATCTCAGTCATAACTTGACGAATGTTGGTTCTTAAGTGCTCAAGAGTTGAACGATTATCTGCATAAACACGGTCTTTCGCGTAGCCCCAGAAAAAAAAGTCTAATCGTGTCAAATCTTGGCATGATCTTATTGAACCATCAACACCATGTGCCCCAAGTTAATAACTTGAGTAATGGGAAAATGTTTGGAAAATATTGATAACAAAATCCCAAATCCCGCAACAGAACCACGTAACACCTCTTCGCATACGCACGGTCATTTCCTTATGGACGTATCTGGCAGTGTAGCTGACTGAACAGTACTCACATTCACAGCTGACGTGGTCAAATGGCTGCGTCTGCCATTAGTTCCATATGACATTAGTCGATTTTACGCTATCAAATGTCATACAGTGGCCTAACATATCTGCTGTTTCTCATTGTTATCGACGGATTATAAGCCAATCCATCATCGTTGACTTTCTCACACTTTTCACAACTCGAAATTGACTTATCATTTGAAAAACACATTAGACACACAACAAAACACACACACACACAAGAAACAGGAAAAAAACGACAAAAATAATATTCATATCGATGATAAATTATGCCCTAATGACTCTGTACATATTTTTCATTTTTATTTTTCATCCATACCTTTCGCATGTACTTCGTATACGTCATCAAACAGAAAGCCACAACCAAGGAATGGCAAAGCAAAATACAAAACCTATTCATAACTAACCACCCAAAGCTGAAAAGGACTACAAACTCATGCTGCATGTAGTATGTGAGAATATAATAAATAATTCTCACAACTCATCCTTTGGAATTAATCCCACTTTTAGTGGATATGCTGTGGTGTGGTGCTGTCGCCTCTGACTCGGTCTCACCCTCCACTCGTGACAGGGTTTCTAAAACAAATTCCCAATCCGTCATTGTCAGCAGAAATATTAAATGTTGTCATAATCCATTTCATCAATTAATTATTCAAACTTTATTTACTCAAACCATTCACACCATCATCATCATGCCACCATTTCAATCTGATGCGAGAAGGTTTGAGAAGAAGAACGAAAAAAAACACTCCGCATAAAATATTGTTTCTGAATGCCATAAATTTTCGAAATGTCATCAATTTCATATACTCTGGCTACTGCTCATTTTCTCTTTCCCATCTATTTATGACACCCGTATTTCGATATTAATAACGCAGCAAAACAAAAGACAAAGACGAAGACGAAGGAGAAAAAAACGGCACGAACAATTTGTGTCAGACGGTTGAAAAGAAAACAACTTTAGTCATTCACTTAATTATGTACTCTGTCATCTTCGGGCGGTTGGATGGGGGGCATCGAAGGTCCTTTAATCGTTAAAATATTATTAAGTCTACGTTTCATGTCTAAACGTTGTTTTATGGCACAACCAATTAACGCTGTACTCCATTACAGAGAACTGACTGCCCCATAATCAACGTGGAGTTACTTCAATTCGAAATTTATCATTTGATCATTGGTTGGAACACGCAAGTTGCAAATAACTACAATGGAACACACATTAATAAATTATAGTCGTTTTAGGCCGACCAATAACATACGACCAGGACGATTGAAAGTTGGTTGAATCGTGTTCTTATCAATTTTAATACATTGAACACTTAAAGTAGACAATTAAAGTTTTTGTATTTTTGTTCAAATACATACAAATTTGCAAATATTTAATAAAGAACATTTAAGAGCATTTTTACTGTCGAATTGTTAGTTTAGGTTAGGAGTGCAGGTGTATTGAGAACAACCACGACATAGATCGCTGTAAGGTGCTAAAGACTAGGCGTTACACAGTCCTACACTGAGTCATCTAGTTATTTGCTAGGTTTGCATTCTAATAGAGTCTACAGTATTGCGCTGACTGCAAAGTCGTAAAGTCAGTTCCTGCAGTCACTTTCATTCCGCTTTATGTTCCTCTTCTTATTCCACCAAAAGGAAAGCTACCTGTGACAGCTTTCACGGCAAATGCAAGTTTTAAAGTTTTTTAGTTTCACTTTTTGGATAAATTTGGAAAAAAAAAGTTTCATGTGACTGTTGAATCTCTAATTTGAGAAAACCCATCTTCTGAAACCAATTTCTCCCGAACTAATTGTTCGATCTAAAAAATGAAAACATCGTTTTGCTCAGATTCTGACCTTAATTTCAACAAAATCTATTTTTTCAAAAAAATTCAAAATTTTGATGGGTTAACCCCTTGGTTTTTTTTTTTCGGTCAAAAATTTTTTTTTCGAATTTCCAAATCTTTTTCATTTACATTTATTCTGCCTTCAAAATGATGTAACTACAACTTTATTTGGTTTGTATAACATAAGCCATTACAGATTAAGGGCCGAAAAATTTTTAGAGTATCGAGAGTTTTGAGAGATCGGATGTACAGTAAATCCTGTGAAACTGATCCCAGCATACAACTATTAACACTTTGATACTAGTTGTAAATTCTAGCTTAATTTTGGTGCTACTCTTGTGGCGATACCTTAGTCCATTGCTGAAAAATTGCCCAAATAGTTTCAAGATACTTTTGAATCGCTAATTTTGAGAAAACCCATCTTCTGAAGACAATTTCTCCCGAACAATTTGTCCAATAAAAAAAATGAAAACATCGTTTTGCTCAGATCAATGTCCGCTATGCATGAGCAAAATTGCAACAAAATTTATTTTTTCAAAAAAAAACAAAAATTTGGTGGGTTAACCCCTTGTTTTTTTTTTGGCCAAAAATATTTTTTCTCTAATTTCCAAATCTTTTGCACTAGTATGTATTCTGCCACCAAAATGATGTAATTGTAACCAAATATAATTTATATAACATTAGTCATTACCGATTTATTGTAAAAAAATACATTTTGTGAGGTCACCATGGGATACGCTACAAATCCTATGAATATGATCGTATCATATAACTCTCAATGGGTTAATAATAGTGATAAAGGTTAGCTTTATTTTGAAACCACACTCGTTTGGATACCTTAAGCCTTTGCTGAAAAAATTGAATAATAGTTTCAAGGGACCTTCGAATCTCTAATTTTAAGAAAAACCCAATTTCTCAAGCTAATTTCTCCAAAACTAGTTCTTTAATTTAAAAAGGAAAACAACGTTTTACGCAGATTAAGGTCCTCTATGCATGACCTTAATTTCAATAAAAACTATTTTTTCAAAAAATCCAACATTTTGATGGGTTTTTTTTTTGGTTAAAATTTTTTTTTCGAATTCCCAAATCTTTTCCTTTTGCCTTCCTTCTGTATTAGTATTAGTATTAGTATTAGTATTAGTATTAGTATTAGTATTAGTATTAGTATTAGTATTAGTATTAGTATTAGTATTAGTATTAGTATTAGTATTAGTATTAGTATTAGTATTAGTATTAGTATTAGTATTAGTATTAGTATTAGTATTAGTATTAGTATTAGTATTAGTATTAGTATTAGTATTAGTATTAGTATTAGTATTAGTATTAGTATTAGTATTAGTATTAGTATTAGTATTAGTATTAGTATTAGTATTAGTATTAGTATTAGTATTAGTATTAGTATTAGTATTAGTATTAGTATTAGTATTAGTATTAGTATTAGTATTAGTATTAGTATTAGTATTAGTATTAGTATTAGTATTAGTATTAGTATTAGTATTAGTATTAGTATTAGTATTAGTATTAGTATTAGTATTAGTATTAGTATTAGTATTAGTATTAGTATTAGTATTAGTATTAGTATTAGTATTAGTATTAGTATTAGTATTAGTATTAGTATTAGTATTAGTATTAGTATTAGTATTAGTATTAGTATTAGTATTAGTATTAGTATTAGTATTAGTATTAGTATTAGTATTAGTATTAGTATTAGTATTAGTATTAGTATTAGTATTAGTATTAGTATTAGTATTAGTATTAGTATTAGTATTAGTATTAGTATTAGTATTAGTATTAGTATTAGTATTAGTATTAGTATTAGTATTAGTATTAGTATTAGTATTAGTATTAGTATTAGTATTAGTATTAGTATTAGTATTAGTATTAGTATTAGTATTAGTATTAGTATTAGTATTAGTATTAGTATTAGTATTAGTATTAGTATTAGTATTAGTATTAGTATTAGTATTAGTATTAGTATTAGTATTAGTAGTAGATGTAGATGTAGATGTAGATGTAGATGTAGATGTAGATGTAGATGTAGATGTAGATGTAGATGTAGATGTAGATGTAGCTGTAGATGTAGCTGTAGATGTAGATGTAGATGTAGATGTAGATGTAGCTGATTATATTTATATTAATTGCTGGAAAATTGGACAAATTGTTTCAAGGGAATTTCGAATCTCTAATTTTAAGAAAACCCCAATTTCTCAAGCAAATTTCTCCAAAACTATTTCTTCAATCTAAAAAAGGAAAACAGCGTTTTATTCAGATCAATGTCCGCTATGCAAAATTGCAACAAAATCTATTTTTTCAAAAAAATCTAAAATTTTGATGGGTTAACCCCTTGGTTTTTTTTTGGTCAAAAATATTTTTTCTCTTATTTCCAAATCTTTTGCACTAGTATGTATTCTGCCTTCAAAATGCTGTAATTATAACCAAATATAATTTATATAACATTAGTCATTACCGATTTATTGTAAAAAAATACATTTTGTGAGGTCACCATGGGATACGCTACATATCCTATGAATATGATTATATAATCATATATATCATATAACTCTTATTGGGTTAATAATAGTGCTAAAGATTAGCTTTATTTTGATACCACACTCGTTTGGATACCTTAAACCTTTGCTGAAAAAATTGAATAATACTTTCAAGGGAATTTCAAATCTCTAATTTTAAGAAAACCCCATTTTCTCAAGCTAATTTCTCCAAAACTATATCTTCAATCTAAAAAAGGAAAACAGCGTTTTATTTAGATCAATGTCCACTATGCATGAGCAAAATTGCAACAAAATCTATTTTTTCAAAAAAAATCCAAAAATTTGATCCTTTGCTAATTTTTTGGCCAAAATATTTTTTTTCGAATTTCCATATCTTTTGCGCTTGGATGTATTCTGCCTTTGAAAAGAATTAATTATAGCCACACAAAGTTTATATAGCATTAGCGATTATAGATTAACGGTCAAAAAGTAAATTTTGATACTCCACCACCATATACACAATTTCTCCTGCAAACACTATCATAGCACATAACTCTAAGTAGGCTAATACTACTCCGAAGGTCCAGCTTACTATAAAATTAGCCATTACAGATTAAAATTCAATTTGAGAGTGCACCATCATCCGTTGGTTCAACATCGTTAGTTGTTAGTTCCAACCTGCGCCAAAATATGAATGCCACTCCTGTGTGCCATCTATCTCATCAGGTAAATAGATTTCTTCAGAAGTAAAGTAATCGATCATAGCAAGCCATGGCCATTTCAATGATGTAGATAAATCTGAAAACAAAAAA
The DNA here is from genome assembly GCA_958296145.1 of Hydrotaea cyrtoneurina. NCBI lineage: Eukaryota > Metazoa > Arthropoda > Insecta > Diptera > Muscidae > Hydrotaea > Hydrotaea cyrtoneurina. The sequence continues at coordinate 81,586,949 of OY282514.1, read as the reverse complement.
CACTTTTGACGAAAATTAATTATTTCGGAAATGTTCAAAATATCCTTTCCACCCCCCAACAGGCTATACAGAAAAAGAAGAAATTGCCAATACAATTGAGGGCCAGGAATACAACAACCAACCCAGCCATCACCACCAACTGTTGACGACATCATTTATCATCAACCTGTCTGTCAGTGATAGCAAAAAAAAAAAAAAAATGAAAGAGAGCGAGAGAGAAAGACAGGAGGGGGAAAGAGAATGGCAAGAAAAAGATGAATACTTTTCGTTATTTGCCACCACATGCAGCCATAAGACTAAAACAGACTGGCTGGCTGGCTGACTAACTGACAGTACTCAGTCATTCTCAATCACGCTGACATATAATCACACACATACAGACACACACCAATTCACTCAGTCATTTCAAATGTGTTTTTCCTCTCCTCTCCTCACCGCTGATGTTGATGGCTTCTAAGGATTGAAAGGCTGTCGCTGACACTCCCAAATGCCCTAAGTATTATCCTTGGGCTGTCAAAAAATTATTATGCCTATTAATTTAGCAAAAGCAGCAGTGTCCTGCCTGTGAGTTCAGTTGTTATTGTTGTGGGCTGTAAGGGTAAAACAAAGCCCCGACACAGGATAACGAATGACTTCGAGTATGAACAAGACAAAAAACAATCATAAATACTCTGCTTTATTATTATTATTAATTTGTGTTAGTTGTGGTTGCCATTGGAATTGGTAGTTCGCTTATTTGTTGATTGCAAGGGCCGGAATATGACAGCGATGACTCTGACATTGTTTGTTTAAAAGGTAGTGAATTCATTCGAGTTCTGGTGGTGTTGGTGATTCAGCCTTATTTTTCTCTCCTCCTTTTCCTTTGCTCCGCTGTCGCACTGTATTCCTTTTCGGGCTGTAATTTAGCCTGTCATGCTGCCATTATGTCAAAGTACCGAAATGATGGAAAAAGTAACATATTTTTTTGTTCTGAAGCCAAGAGTTTATTTAAAATGTGAGAGAAGACACTGCAAAGAAAAAATGAAGAAAAACAAGAAATTGAAAATGATTACTTTTAACATTATTATATTTATACCCTTAAGTAGAATATGATGAAAAATGAATGCAAGAAACCCCTCATTGATGTGGAAGGATGAATGAAATATGAATACTAGGATGGATGCTCAGTCAGTAGGGGAATATGCCGGAGAGTAAGACTTGGATGTTAATGACGTCCTAGTGCTATATTAGAACAGACGCAACGAAATGTCTATCATGGAAACCCATAGAGTAAGTACAGAGTACAGCATTCACTGATCCACTCTCTGCGAACGCATTGGCTTCAACAGGTTTTTGGATTCAGAGTGCCGGCAGTTTTGCTTGAGATCCAAATGCGCTTCGTCAGAAATAATGAATTTTCGAGTAAACTCGTTCGCATTTCGAGCGGCTCTAACGGCATCAAATTGAGAACCGATAACGAAGCGAATGATCGTGTCCTTTTAATCTCTAAGTCAATAGGTTCTTGTCAGTGAACGGCCGTGGTGTGAAAGGTAGTGAGTGAGTCTAAAACCCACTTTCGCATCCTGATAAGACCATGAAATATCCTTACATCTCCTAAATGCTCGCTACTTTACGAGAAGAGAGTATTCTCTAAGGCATGTAAAAACTTTTTTAGAAAACGCTTTAGCAGTTCGGAGCCGGCTTTAAACAGTAGGTCCCTTGTGGGTATACAAATTATACAGCGCACAGCTCAATGATTAGCGACTAGAGGCAACACGGAGTGTTGTTTATTGTGAAATGGCAACTCAAACTCAGCCTAAATCAAATGACAGCTGTCAAAAAGCCCAACTCCGAAAAAAGTGTGCCCAGATTGAAAACCAAACGTCAAAAAAAAACACCCGGTGTAAGAGTAATGAGCTCAGCGCTTGGAAAGGTGTATTAAAATAATCTATAGAGACTCTGGCGTTCTCCTCATTAAACTTGCAGATGTCCTAGCTGGTAGATCGACAGTCAGGACTTTCAACAAGAGCTCTCTTTGATGTTTAATAAAGTTGCCTTCACCTCGACTGGAAATACAAACTGCACCTTTTACATTTAGTATCATTCCCCGCCAAGAGGAAATAACACAAAAGCATGAAGGCAGCAGAGAGAAAAAAGTAGAAGCAACAAAAAAAAAAAAACAGCAACAACGAACTGTTTTACATGTTCCGGCATTATATGATACATCGATCAAAAATCATTATTATATCATAAAAAGCCAACAGTAACGTAATGTACATGACAGTAACGTCATGTTCCACAAGAAAAAAAAGAAACAGAATGGCAAAGGAAAAGCTGAAGAAAGGAAAACAAACAAAAAAAACCCAAGAAATGGTATGAAAAATAACTTATTTTCTTGCCACTGCTGCCAATTCCTCTTTGCTATTCTCTATGGAAATTTGTTAACATTTACACGCAATCTTGTAGTTTGCAAAAGATAAATTTGTATTCCTGTGGAAAAGAATACACTCGGTGTGTATACAGTTGGCTCCATTGCCGAAGACCCTAAGAGGGTGGAATTGCTTAACATATTTCTTCGTTCATTTCAACTTCCCTGAATGCAATCAATCTTCAGTGACGTTATAATATTGATGTCTTGCAGAGAATGCCCTGGAAATTATATCATGGTTATCCATCCCAAAAAGGGGGAGTGGCAGACTGTGGAGGGTTTTGTTTATTTAGGATAGTGAAATCCTTTTTTTTTTTCTTATCCTCCTAACAAATATGCCAACAAATCTTGTTTGGTTTGAGTTTAAGTTTGTGTTTGGAAGATAGACGGGTATGGATTGTAGAGGATATCATCATCATCATCATCAGCATCAACATCGTGCTCATGTCATGTTTGATTGCTGTCTTTCTTGTCTTGTATGCCACATTGTATGTGGACGGTTGCTTGGCAAAGATGTCAAGGATGGGTAGAGAACGCATACACACTCCTTGAGAAATGCAAAACAAATAATAATATCCGGTGTTGACAGCTTTCAAAATAAGTTTGCACCGAGTAATCAAATGGAAATAGAATGAGGAATTTAATTCATTTTATGGATTATAACTCGGATATCTGAGACTGAAGATGTTTCCCTCATAGTTCGTGATTTAGCGGATTGGTCACATGTTAGGATTTCATTTGGACTGATATGTTTCAGTTTCGTCAGGGCAAAGGAATGATTAATTGTCAGAAACAATTTCGAATTCCATTAGGATCGGCCATCGTATGCCACAGGGATATGAATAGCAAGTCACAATTATATGGAGATTATGGGGCCAGGAAATTAGGCTCCACGAAAATAACCCCCAAAAAAATAAAAAATAAAAATAAAAAACAAAAAATAACAAATAACAAATAAAAAACAAAAAATTAAAAATTAAAAATTAAAAATTAAAAATTAAAAATTAAAAATTAAAAATTAAAAATTAAAAATTAAAAATTAAAAATTAAAAATTAAAAATTAAAAATTAAAAATTAAAAATTAAAAATTAAAAATTAAAAATTAAAAATTAAAAATTAAAAATTAAAAATTAAAAATTAAAAATTAAAAATTAAAAATTAAAAATTAAAAATTAAAAATTAAAAATTAAAAATTAAAAATTAAAAATTAAAAATTAAAAATTAAAAATTAAAAATTAAAAATTAAAAATTAAAAATTAAAAATTAAAAATTAAAAATTAAAAATTAAAAATTAAAAATTAAAAATTAAAAATTAAAAATTAAAAATTAAAAATTAAAAATTAAAAATTAAAAATTAAAAATTAAAAATTAAAAATTAAAAATTAAAAATTAAAAATTAAAAATTAAAAATTAAAAATTAAAAATTAAAAATTAAAAATTAAAAATTAAAAATTAAAAATTAAAAATTAAAAATTAAAAATTAAAAATTAAAAATTAAAAATTAAAAATTAAAAATTAAAAATTAAAAATTAAAAATTAAAAATTAAAAATTAAAAATTAAAAATTAAAAATTAAAAATTAAAAATTAAAAATTAAAAATTAAAAATTAAAAATTAAAAATTAAAAATTAAAAATTAAAAATTAAAAATTAAAAATTAAAAATTAAAAATTAAAAATTAAAAATTAAAAATTAAAAATTAAAAATTAAAAATTAAAAATTAAAAATTAAAAATTAAAAATTAAAAATTAAAAATTAAAAATTAAAAATTAAAAATTAAAAATTAAAAATTAAAAATTAAAAATTAAAAATTAAAAATTAAAAATTAAAAATTAAAAATTAAAAATTAAAAATTAAAAATTAAAAATTAAAAATTAAAAATTAAAAATTAAAAATTAAAAATTAAAAATTAAAAATTAAAAATTAAAAATTAAAAATTAAAAATTAAAAATTAAAAATTAAAAATTAAAAATTAAAAATTAAAAATTAAAAATTAAAAATTAAAAATTAAAAATTAAAAATTAAAAATTAAAAATTAAAAATTAAAAATTAAAAATTAAAAATTAAAAATTAAAAATTAAAAATTAAAAATTAAAAATTAAAAATTAAAAATTAAAAATTAAAAATTAAAAATTAAAAATTAAAAATTAAAAATTAAAAATTAAAAATTAAAAATTAAAAATTAAAAATTAAAAATTAAAAATTAAAAATTAAAAATTAAAAATTAAAAATTAAAAATTAAAAATTAAAAATTAAAAATTAAAAATTAAAAATTAAAAATTAAAAATTAAAAATTAAAAATTAAAAATTAAAAATTAAAAATAAAAAATAAAAAATAAAAAATAAAAAATAAAAAATAAAAAATTAAAAATTAAAAATTAAAAATTAAAAATTAAAAATTAAAAATTAAAAATTAAAAATTAAAAATTAAAAATTAAAAATTAAAAATTAAAAATTAAAAATTAAAAATTAAAAATTAAAAATTAAAAATTAAAAATTAAAAATTAAAAATTAAAAATTAAAAATTAAAAATTAAAAATTAAAAATTAAAAATTAAAAATTAAAAATTAAAAATTAAAAATTAAAAATAAAAAATAAAAATAAAAAAAAACAAATAAAAAATAAAAAAAAAAAAAAAAAATAAAAAATTAAAACAAAAAATAAAAAAATATAAAATAAAATGTTGTGTTGTATAATTTCACTGTCCAACAGCATTTTTGGAGCAGAATAGCGACCCTATAATTCTGAAAGGGTATGTTGAGTAGATAATTTTTGTAGAACAAACTTATGGTCCAGCACGTCTGAGTTTTTTTTTACAGTGGGTCAAAGTTTTCATTTTTTGGTCGAAGGGAGAATTATACTATACGAAAAAAAAAGCTGTAAGTTAATGTCTGAGAGAATTGTTATGGTCAGAGTTGCATTGTGGAATTATATAAGGATTATTTTTGTGGCAGATCTTAACACTCTAACTGGTCTCTTTATGGGATAATTTGACCCTTTTTTCGAGAAAATCAAAAAATATCCTTTAAAAAAGGATATTTAAGCACTAAAATATTCTACGAAAATGTTTGCCGGAAAATTTCAGTGGGGGTCACCAAAGACACCAATGTTGTAAATGAAACTCTTTACGCTTAATTAGTCAAATTATACAACATATACAAACAAAACATGTAAAAACGGCGTCAAGTCCGGCCGGGCCAAACACTGTGACTTACAAATCGGGTGTGATATTTTTTTAGAGTCAAATTTGATTTTCATGAGTGGACTGTCTAGACTCTCATTTATATATTTTTCTCACTTTGTTACTTCCCAAACTTCTTGTTATTTTTAATTTTGATTTCTTATGTAAGAAATTTTTTTAAATAGTTTTATTTTTAATGCATTTTTTTTAAAAATAAAAATATTCTTTATTTGCAAACTGCCTCTGCGGTTGTCGAATACATCTTTGGTCTTTAATTATTTTTTTCAATTTTACTTTATTTTCCCGTTTTGTTGTCTTCAGTGTAATTTGCAGTTTTCATCTTTCGGCTTTCCCGACGATTTTAAATCGGTTTGCAAAGTTTCTTCCCTTTAAATCTCGCTGTGCATCTTTTTGCTGTCGCTTTCTTATAGATTTCCAATTTTTGGTTCGTAATTTTTAAGCTTCAACGTTTCCATTCGGAGTCTAGACTTCGAGATATGTCGGCTTAAAATTCCTGGAAAATTGGAAATTTATAAATCAAAATCCATAAAATCCGGTACAAATAATCGTAAATCTCCCTGAAATTCACCAGTTGCTCTCAGAAAAACTTCTTTAACCCAATTTATCATGACCATCAAATTTAATCCCTCGCCGTCTTCTCAATTTTGTGTATTTCAAGTTTATATGCCTTCTAAATGCACTACTTGATGTCAAGACCAATCAACCGCACAATTCCTTTGATGTTTTACAATTGCCTGCCAGCTCACCCTCACCCCAGTGACCAACTGAAACACTTTTAAACTTCAATAAAACATAATAATCAAGTCGAAATTAACTAATATACATTACGGAGCAATGTCAAATACCGGCTGACAACTAAAGTGTCAGGAGTCATGACACCAGCAATTACAATAAAAACGATTTCATGTAATTTCCAAACTAAACGCGAACAAAAGTAGCAGGAAGACAGCCCACCCACACACCTTCTTAGCCAGGGAGTCAAGCAATGCAGGCACATTGTATGGTGTTTCCGAACTGCCACACACTCACACACACACATAGAGAGAGTTTTGTTTGGCGCACAATCAAATTTGCCAAAAGGGAATAATGAACATGATTTCATAGAGAACCACAGCGTGAAAATGAACGATTTTCACAGTTTCTATGGCGGTCCCGGTCTCGGCGTTTCGATGGCGATGAAAACGAATAAAAACTTGAAGTAAACAATTCAACAATGTCGAAAAGTTTATATTTCAAATTCTTTTGTGTTAGCGCGGTTATACATTCCAGGAGAGAGATTTTCAGGGGTTGGCAACCGGAGCAGGAGCCGGAGCAAAGTTTACAAAAATGTTCAAAAGTTCAATTGTTGAATGAAGACTTAAAAGTGTTTGTTGGCAATAATAATCATAAGTTTAAGGGTTGCCATCAGTTCATCAATATAGCAAAAGTTATCTGAGCTTGTATTAGCCTACCTATTATAACTGAAGCTGTTGGTAGACATCAGAGGAGAGGGAGCTTACCAAAATGCAAAAAGAACAATTCCTTTATATTTTCGCTTCATCAGAAAACGAAAAACACCCCATAAAAACAACAAATACAATTAAATAAAGTCTAAGAATTTGAGATGCAAAGAAACACAATATTTAGGGGCCAAAAAAAATTTGGAATGATTTTTTTTTATTTGTTTTTCACATTTTAGGTTGGAGTTAAATTGCATAATGAAAAAATCAGCCTTTATGTGTAAAAACAAAGTACGTATAATTATAATTAATGTAAAATTAAAATTGTTCGCATAATTTTTTTTTAAATACACTTTTTCCAAATTAGAAAATCTATAGTTGTTTTTTGGGCCTTTTTCATAATATTTGGCGATGTAGCATTGGGTAATTTTTTATTAATTATTTGGGGAATTTTTCAGAATTTTGGGGGAAATTTTTTATATTGGGCTTTTGGGGGATTTTTCATTTATTTTGTGGAATTCTTAATTTTTTTTCTTTGGACATTTTTCATATGAGGTATTTTTCTCAGAGCCTTACAATTGCACTATACCGATATATCTTTCGTTGGCTCTATGAAAAATGACCCACAAAAAAATGAAGAATTCCTGAAAAAAAACTCAAACAAATTGGGGAGTTTTTCATAATTTTATGGTAACATTTCATTTCAATGAAAAATTACCCAATTTTTTTATTTTTGGAGAATTTTTCGTTTTTTGGGGATATTTTCATAACAGACGCACTCCTTTTTTTTGGGCATTTTCCATAATATTTGGGAGTTTTGCATTGGGTAATTTGTCATAAATTGCTTGGGGAAATTTTCGTATTGGGCTTTTGGAGGTATTTTCCATTTATTTGTAAAATTCTTCGTTTGGGTTATTTCTCAAAGAGCCCAAAAAAACCCAACAAAAAAATGTTAACAACAATTTGGAAAATCCCCCAAACATTTTATGAAAAATTCTCCAATAAAAAATCATCGTACCAAGCAGTAGACGTTTTTTTTTATTTTTTGGGGACATTTTGCATTGGGGGTATTTTTCATAGAGCCATGGAAATTCACTTCAGTTTAAACGACAGACCCCCAAGCGAAAAAATGAAAATAAGACCATGAGAAGGGAAAAATAACATACAAACGTTATAAATAATCCCAAGAAATTAAAGAAGCCAAAAGGGGATTGATTTAAGGCGGCCATGTGTCCCGACGGACTAAACAAGCCCCAAAAACTTAACATCAAAATGTCCCCGAAAATTCTGTAAAATCCACCACATAATTTATGAAAAATTCCATTGGCACAAGCGGTCTTTTTAGGATTTTTCATTTGAAAAAATTTCATAGTCACTGGGCTAATTTTTGGAGGTTATTCCATAACGAAATAACCCCCACAAAGCGAAATGAAATAACTCCAGAAGAAGATCGAATTATCCCCAAATGGAGTTTTCATAACAAGTTTTGGTGTAATTTGATTATTTTTCTTTAGGGAATTTTTTGATTGGGTCGAATGTTGTCCCATTAGTTGGGTCCCATGTTTTGGTGTTATTTGATTATTTTTCTTTAGGGAATTTTTTTGATTGGGTCGAATGTTGGCCATTAATTGGGTCCCATGTTTTGGTGTTATTTGATTATTTTTCTTTAGGGAATTTTTTTTTACTGGGTCGAATGTTGGGTCCTCCACCATCCTCTTGTCTGCCATCATTTTCATGCATTTATCCTTCACTGGCAACCCTGTTGCTCCTGCTGCTACTGGTAAAACGTCCTGTCATTATCGTTTAAATGGAAAATCGAATGAAAAACTTATTGTTATGTTGTTGTAGCTGTCAAATGCATTAATTGTTGCTTTACTCAGTTTTAAGATTGAAAGCTTAATTCTTCGTTTCTTCGTATTTCTTGTTTTTGTTCTGCCCAGCCTTCGGCCTCTCCCTCACCCCATTTCATGGCAATTTATTCAGTCATTTTTATGCAAATAACAATTGACAGCTAACCACCACTTCTAACACCATCAACGTAGCCATCGAATGAACACTCCTTCCGTGCAACCCGCCACAATGCCCGGGGCTAAGTCAAGCAACTCGACTTGTCAACATCATCAACAACCACCGCCATGATTTGACGTTTAATTGAAAATATTCACACTCATCCGACACAGACACACACACACACATCCACACACAGGGACCGGGCACACTGTGCAAATAATAGACGATACTGGCGATGGGTTTGGTTTGGTTTGGTTGATCGCTTCGGAATAGGATGCATGGCGTATAATGTAAGAGTTAAACCAACCATTGTGATTTCTTGCTTCAATTGATATGCTTGTCAAGTAGTTGTGTGCAAGTCCTGCCCAAAAGGGGAAGAATTTAGGGTGGCCAGGCATACCAACACTCCAAGGATTTGAAGATGTCTGTGATTTCCCAGAAAGTGCAAATCGTACCGAAATTTAATAATTGGGACTCGAATTTGGATTCGAATTTCTGAAGTATTTCACTCCTATCACTGCTGACCTCTGAACCTTTTGGAAGGCTTAAATGCAAGTCTGGGCACTCCATTGACTTGAGCAAAACCACCAACCAGTTCGTTTTGTGGAAATATTTGCATACTACTTTATGCATTCAACACTTCACTATCACTACTACATTTGAGTCATCGCTTAAAATATTCAGCCTTTCTTGCACACACAAACACCATCACACCCTCACACACACACACACCACTATATACTCGTTCATATATGTAAATGTAAATCCTTGCCCGTACTTTTGTTATCGTTGTCGTTGCTGTTGCATGAAAATAAGTTGGGGTATTTTTTTTTTTTTTTTTTTGTTCTGTTTTTGTGAGTTGGCAAAACAAGTAAATCGAGTGTCGATTAAGGTGGCATAACCGCAAGTATTTCCTTCCGTTTGAATACATGTCTGCATAGTAAACGAGATTGTTGACAAGTTTAAACGATTGACAGGTTTACACTTAACACATTTTCAAGTTTTCAACGAGGAATGTGCGACGGCAACTACATTCTACATGTACCGGGAATAATATACGTCTAGGCGAAGCACAATGTTTGATGGAAATATCATTAATTCTGAAATTAACGAAGCGTACAAAGTCGCATAATAGGATAATAAAGGAGTGTCTTAAATGGGATCAGAATGGAAATGGCATAAGTATGAATTATCGACTAGCAATGAGGATAAACTATGACTGTGCTGGATCAGAGAGGAAATGTCCGGATGTTGGGATGGATCGAATGGAAATACTTTGAACTTTGTTCAGTGGGCAAAAATCTTCCCCCGGTCACCACTGAAGTTGAACAGTTTTTTTTCTTATACAAATTCGCATTTTGAACCACAGTTTCTGAAATCGCAAAGTAAAACTTTCCGATTTTTTGTAAAATTTTTTAAAACTATACCAAATTTAGTAAAAAAATCCCAATTTTGGGTATTTCCTCCATTTTAGGAATTCTGCGATTCTTTGCCTTGAATTCCTATATTTTGTTTTATTCTTCGATTTTTTAATTGTAAAAATTGATTCGTCGTTGATGAATTTGTCTACTACGACAATGCCTTCAATAGAATAAATCATAACTGTGTTGAAATAAAGCAAAGGATAATTCGATGCTATTTCAGGCTAAGCTAAAAATTCTGGACCATAGACCTCTTATTCTATCCGAGCTTCTTTATGGTGTTGAAACATGAATACTTGTGAGAGCAAAGTCCTTTGCACCATCTGTGTTAACGAGGTGTATACGAGGCCAGATATTCAAGCAGTCACGAAGGCTAGGCCATGTGGGTCGTATTGATTCAAAGGCCCCATCCAGAAAGGCGTTAGTTGACGACTACAACGGAAATCACACAGGCAGGGAAGACCGAGATTTTGAAGGAAAAAGTTTAAAGGGAACCAAAAATTTTTGAAAAATTTAAAACTTTTCTAAATTGTGAATAGAAGCGGAAAACTTCCATCGATTTTTATGATATAAAGGGAACCAAAAATTTTTGAAAAATTTAAAACTTTACTAAATTGTGAATACAAGCGAAAAACTTCCATCGATGTTCATGATTTAAGGGGTGTTTTATTTAGACGTGTGGTTTTCAATCTGGCCACACTTTTTTCCGAGATGGTCTTTTTGACAGCAGTCACTTGATTTATGCTCAGCGGTGAAGCTCACTTTTGGTTGAATGTTAACGTTAATAAACAGAATTGTCGCATCTTTATAATAAAGTGAAATTCTTGACCATAACATTAAATTATATCCGTTTTATTTCTTCTTGAAAACCACAAGTGAAAAAAAAAACACCCTTTATGTCTCATTTTAATTGTAAGATGGTGATTTATTTATAAATTTATGAAAAACATATTTCATTTTGTCATATGGCAAAACTTTAAAGATAATCGGAAAATAAAATTTTTCAAAATTTACTTTAACAAAATCGAATTATTATAAGACATTCGGGCACACACGGAGAAAAGCACCTGACGACTTCAGCAGAAAGGCCATAGATTGGAATACTCAGGCTTGGAGGCGTGTCGGGAGACCAGCTCACAAATGGCAAAGACAGTGCGACTGTGAATTATATTCTACCGGACGCTTGGTGAAAATCGTATAATTTCCACAGCCCTTCAAGTTAATGGTTTTATAAATAAAACTTAGTAATTTTGGATAACATAGCAGTTTATGTTTACGACACGTCTAAAGTCAGTTTGTCTATTGGAATTTTTGCCGGGACCCTAATGCCAACTAAAATGATATAAAAAGTCCATAACTTCCCGAACTTTACCTCTTTCCTACTTTCGTTGGCGCATCACCTCCCAACGACGTTAACAACTGCTGTCACAGTCTATTCCACAGACCAATTCCACCGTAATCGTACGTAAATATCAACTGCTAAGAAAGGGAATAAATTATTTCAAATGGAAAAGTTTGCATCGTCAAACCGATTCAAACTGAACGGAACAGAAGAGTCCTGTCAGCCATTAACCATGTCATGTTATTACAGTTTTTTTTTTCTTGTCGGCTTCACTACCACTGGACACCATAAACCATCGGTCTGACATCGCCGAGAATCGAGGATAAATGCATGACCAAAATCAGACGCTGTCTGCTGAGACTGAAAAATGAAGTGAACGACGACGACGACGAAGAAGAAGATGTACGATGGCAAGCCAAAATGCAAGCAAATGCCCGACAAATGACGTGTATGTGGTTGTACAGGATTGGAGCACACCAAGTAATGGCCATGGATTTTATTTTCCTTGTTTTCCCAGCAATATTGTTGGCCGTCTAGGAAAATGTGCAGAAAAGTGGGAAAAGCGTTTCCAAGTGAAACAGACGATTCAGCAATAACAGCCAGTAACACAACATAAATCTTTTGCATAGAAAAAGCAGAGCAGCAGAGCATGTTGCTGCCTTAAGCAACATTATGTTGTTGGCTGGTTGGGTGGTTCTGGTGCTCGGTCTTAGTTTTCATTTTTGGTGTAGTTGTGTAAATTTCAATACAAAGTCATGGCCGGGAGGGGAGGTATGAAGAGGCAGGAGTTCGTGGACTTAGAAGGGGAAGGCGAAGGATTTGCAAATGAGTTCTTGGGCATTCTTTCTTCAGTTCGTGGTAACAAGGACCAACCGGACTCGGTATTCCCGGGCCTTTCATGGTTGTTGTAGTCCAAAGCCTTTCTGAATAAAGCTTTGGGATTCATTTGAATGACATGACCAAGTCAGGGCCGATTACATCGTAGAGCAGGCTGGGGTTGTCGCACAAGCACATCACCAGCCACTTAAGGCGAAGAAAGTTTTCGCCGCTCACGCGTTATCCCGAAGTTACTACGATTTCCTGAAGATATGTTTTTGAGATGATTTGCGATGATCTTGAAGTTGGATTCTTCAAGTTATTAGTTTTACGCTATGACATGACTTATCACACCACCCTCGCACCGTTTACAACGTTGATGGAATCAAATAAACTAGAATAACAGAATAGTAAAGCATGCAGCAAGCAGCAGGGGCAGCGGCAGCATTCAATTTGGTAGATGACATCAAGTGGAGTTCTAGTTGTTGCTGTAGTTCCTGGCCCCGGACCCGGTTAAAACGTGAACGTGTGTCGGCCATGGCATTAGTGTGGCATGTTTCAATGTCGATTTGAAAGATGCTGTGAACACGAGAGTAAGCGCGCGCGTTAACTTGGCGCGCCGGAAGACATAGTGGTAGTGTAATTTGAAATGAAAATTAATGACATGCAATCAATTTTGTGAGGCAATGTTATTTGTTATTTGCGATGTCGGCAGCGCTCAGGACGCTGTCGCTCTTTATACCCCTGCAATGGAAAAGCGCTAGGAAAGGATAGACGGCGGGTTGGCTGACTGGAGTCGGACAAAAGAGATGAGATGAAAACTGCTTAGTGCGCTCACTCATTCACTTTGTTAACTCGGATGTCATATATTATTTTGTTTCGTTCTTTCTTTAGCTTCATCTCTTTGCAGATATATTTCACTGGCAATTCATTCATTCATTTGTACTTTCTTTGTGTGTTGGCTTTCTTTTTCTATGGGGACACAGTGGTTAGACATCAAATGTGCTGTGTAAAAATCTTCAAACCTTAATGAAGTTAGAAAAAATGTCTACGAAAAGTGTAGCTGTTCGGCTTCAGAGAAAGTTCGATTCCAAATTCTCAGCAAAGTCGACGAGCCTTTTTCCACATTTACTTTTTAATTGCTAAACGATGTTATGCCTTCAGTTTGGTGGTTGACTCGTTGGTCGAATTTATTGCAGTTAATGAGCAAACAAAATTGGACTATACGGCTTCCAGATAAATTAAGGATACTTCCAAAGTACAGTCGACAAAAAAATTTTCACAATTCGGCTTTCGGCAAAATGAAAAGTTGCCACCTTAGCACAGTCGATGTTTCTCTTGCCAGATTCCCATTTGCATCTCTACACGAAGTTATGCCGGTGGACAAGTCTTTGGTAGAATTTTCTGTCATCACTTCTATTTCCATAAATCTTAAAACAACCGAAGTCATTGGGCAAACATTTTAACTGTTCAGCTTCATAGGATTTTCCTATATCAGCATACACCGGACCTTTAGAAGACCATTTGGGATTAATGTTTTGTCATTGAGATTAATTGTGTCTATGAAAAAATTCCAAAAAAAAAATTAAGAATTCCCCAAAAAAAATCTCATACAAAATTGAGGATTTTTTCATAAAAAATTGTTAAGTTTTTCATAATTTTTAGGTAATAATTTTTTGTGTTTGGGGCATTTTTCATCGCGGACTCGTGAAAAAATGACCAAACAAAAATTAAGAATTCCCCAAAAAAAGTTTCTACAAAATTGAGGAATTTTTCATAAAAAATTGTTAAGTTTTTCATAATATTTAGGTAATAATTTTTTGTGTTTGGGGCATTTTTCATCGCGGACTCGTGAAAAAATGACCAAACAAAAATTAAGAATTCCCCAAAAAAAATCTCATACAAAATTGAGGAATTTTTCATAAAAAATTGTTAAGTTTTCATAACTTTTTGTGTTTGGGACATTTTTCATCGCGGCCTCGTCCCTTTTTTATAATGTTGTTTTGGGGGGTATTTTTCATGAGGTTTGGGGTATTTTGCATTCGGTATTTTTTCACAAATTGTTTGGGGGATTTTTTTAAAATTTTTGGGGACATTTTTATGTCGGTCATTTGGGGGTAAATTTTTCATGGCGGCCTCGTCCTTTTTTATAATGTTGTTTTTGGGGGTATTTTTCATAATGTTGTTTCGTTGCGTAATTTTTCACAAATTAAATTTTTTTTTTTAAATTTTTGGGAACATTTTCATGTCGTGCGTTTGGGGGGATTTTTCATTTATTTTGGGGAGGCAATGAAAAAATTTCATTAGAAGTAGGCTTTTGAAAGACCATTTCAACCCTTTTCCATAAACAGGGACCATTTGTACATACAAAAATGACCCCCTTTTTGCCCTGTTTGTCCACTGTAAAACATTCACATACTTTGTTGATTTCAATATACTCGCAGATGTCTGTGTCTCTCTGCAGGCGGCAGAAGTTGCTGCTGACGCTGTCGCTGCTTCGGCGGCGGCGACTGCTGCTGCTGCTGCTGTTGCTGAGTGTATCGGTGGCGTCATCTGTATCTGTGAGGTTTTATCCATACAAACGACTTTAGTACTTTCGTTCAGACATATTTCTTCCTTTGTGCTCTGCTTGAGAACATTTTGATCATTTGTCAAATGCATTGCAATTGGGAGTTTCACTATAATAAAATATATCCTTACAATTTATATTTGTTGAGTACAGAGCTATCTGCTGGTGTTGCTGGCATTGTTGCCATTGTCCCCGGACAGGATGGGTGGCACTGGGCGTGAGTGTGTCTCTGTGTGTGTGTCCTTCTTGATGGCAAGATGAATGGTGTAATGGTGGAAAATGGTAAATGGTGTAAAATAATATTTTCTTGGCACAATTTTTCTTCTCACATCCTTTGGTTGTTGTAGTTGTGTTGTTTGTCTGCAACAGCCATCAAATATGTTGGTGGGTGTTGCTGCTGCTGCTTCACGAATTGTGGACAATTTATTGTGCATTATGACTTTTATATTTACTTTCGCAAATTGATGCATTAAACATAGAGATCAGTGGCAAACGGGGGCGAACGGCTATTGAATAAAAATCCGATTCATCTTAAAACTTCAGCCAGCAGGGTTGTAATATTCAGAGAAGAGTGTATGACAGGAATTGTTAGAATGAAATTCGTCGGCAGGACTGTCGTTAATTTCAGCAACCATGAACACAGTTCTGTGCCAAGCGGTGTGTTCTTAAAAAATATTGTGGCTCCAAAAAAATCGCCTGAAAAAACCACGAACTGGAATGGATAATTTAGATTTATGAACCGCTAGACTCCTTTAAAACCCCACTGGGATTTTGAATTTTTCATAAATTGTTTGGGGAATTTTTCAGAATTTGTTGGGGAAATTTTCATATTGGGCATTTGGGGGGCTTTTTTAAATTATTTTTGGGAATTCTTCATTTCTCTTCATTCCATTTGAATTATTTTTCATAAAAATACATTTTTTCAAATAACGAAAACCTATTGTTGTTTTCTTTTTTGTGGTATTCTTCATAATATTTAGGGGATTTTGAATTTTTCATAAATTGTTTGGGGGATTTTTCAGAATTTTTAGGGAAATTTTCACTATTGGTGGGGCTTTGTTAATTATTTTTGGGAATTCTTCATTTGGGGCATTCTTAATTTTCCATTTGAGTTATTTTTCATAAAAATACATTTTTTTTTTCAAATAACAAAAACCGATTGTTATTTTTCTTTTTTGTGCTATTTTTCATAATATTTAGTGTATTTTGAATTTTTCATAAATTGTTTGGGAGATTTTTCCGAATTTTTGGGGGGGTTTTTTATTTATTTTTGCGAATTCTTCATTTGGGACAATCTTAATTGTTTTTGTGGTGTTATTTGTCATTATTTTTCATAAAAATACACTTTTTTTCAAATAACGAAATGCATTTGTTGTTTCTTTTTTTTGGTATTTTTTTTAAATTGTTTGGGGAATTTTTCAAAATGTTTAGGGAATTTATATTGAGCTTTTGGGGGGTTTTTTTTTATTAATTTTTGGGAATTCTTCATTTGGGGCAATCCTAATTGTTTCTGTAGGGTTTTTTCATTTGGCTTATTTTTTCATAAAAATACAGTTGTTTTCAAATAACGAAATCCATTTGTTGTTTTTTTTTTTTGTGATATTTTTCATAATATTTGGGGGATTTTGCATTGGGTAATTTTTCATAAATTGCGGGGGGGGGGGGATTTTTTTATAATTTTTGGAGAAATTTTTTTTTGTGGGGATTTTTCATTTGGGTTATTTTACATATTATTCATAAAAATAAAATTTTTAACAAATAACGAAAACCAATTGTTTCTGTATTTTTCATATTTCGGCGGTTTTGATTTTGTCATAAATTGTTTTGGGGATTTTTCAGAATTTTTGGGGGGATTTTTTATTTATTTTTGGGAATTCTTCATTTGGGACATTCTTATTTTTTTTGTGGGGTTGGTGGGGCACTTTTATTTTGAGTTATTGTTCATAGAGCCCTTTAAAAAGTTGGACCAGGTGAATGAGTATACAAATATGGTACGCAACTCACTGATTCGAGAGAAGTTCCCGGTCAGTTCCTTCATGGAATGTTAAGGCAAGTACTTTATGTTGGCCGAATTTGACTGCCAACAATCCATCGTCCAATCCACAGACTGTCCGATCCGATTCCCCACTGATCTTCCCTGTTTGCCCTCGATCGACCACATCCTCCATCAAACAATAACAGAAATACCTCATTTCTAGTTGTCATTAGTGAGTTACCCAGCCAGAAACCACAAAATGTTATTACTTTTTCCCTTACAAAAGTTTATCGCATCGGCATTCATTTATTAGTTAAGGTTGCCAAAGAAAAATACGATTGGAAACAGTCGCTTTATGTCTCCCTTCGCAGGCAATGTGATTTTTATTTTTATGTTCTTGCCATAAATTTCCAAATTTATGGATATTTATCGGAATGACAATAAAACAAAACGAAAATATATTCGTATGGTCTGATTATCATTACGAATTTTTATTATGACTCGCGTTTTTTGTTGTTGTTGTTGTTGTATGACAATTGCAAAAAGTGTTCTTGCGGTGATGCGGCAGAAACACAACAAACCGGGTGACGCTCATTATGCACACATTTCGTATGTGGTCACTGTTGTTCACATTTCATATCAAACACAACGATGGCCATAAAATGTCTTTTATCACATTTGAGGGCAACTATGTGTGTGTGTGTGTGAGTATGCCATTGACATAAGTTATCCTTCATTGTTTTTGTTGTTGGTATCCTCAAAATCCTCGAATCTATCACACTTTGTTAACAATGATCTTTTATCTATCGTACGCTGTACGATGGCGAGCGTTATCGCTGATATACGATCCGTCCGTAAGTGATTAATGGTCTTTTTAGCAGCACTTAAATTTCTCGGTACACTCGTGCAGACAAAACACACAGACATTGTTACGGACGTAGTACTCTTTATGGTAGCAATGCTTGTCATAGATAATACTTAATTATAATTTATTATTTGAATATGGCATCCAGTGCACCTTTTCTCTCTCTCTCTCTCTGCTGTTTGGAACGGTTGACTGAGTTGGTTGGTTGTTTGGTTGGGTCGGTCGCTTGTTTTGTTACTCCAGACAAACGAAGTTTCCAGCGAGCGGAAGAATGAATGAATGCCTTTTTTTCCACGTGAATTTAGTGTATTTTCGTTGAACGCTTTTTTTTCGGGGGGGTTGCAAAATTAACAAAGCCATTATTTTGCATTTACGTTTGGGGTATGTGTGTGTGAGTGTGGAACATATATTTAAATTAATTGTTATTTTAATATTTATGACATCGTATAAATTTCCCTTTATTGCACTTTAAATGTTACGTGTTTATGGTGGTAATAACCCTCGTTTTTATTTTACTTTTGTATTTGTTTCATTCACATTATTGTTGGTTAGCTTTTCAAATTCGCCCCTTTGTTGTGTTCTTTCTCTCACTCGTTTTCTTTTTGTGACATGGCAAGGGGTATTTGAAGATTGTTCACGAAAGATATCCAAAAAAAAAGGTCTTGAAAAGACTGGCTTACAAAACGGGCATTGTTAGAAGGAGAAGGCTGTCAGAAACATTCTCATGGTCTTAGGAAGCTGTGTATCTTTAGTCGATTTATGCTGGCAATAAAATTCATTCGAAATGGGGGAACTTTCCGAACTGTATGCTTTATGAATGGAGCAGAAGCCTGTGTAATTTTAATGTTTTCCTAATATGGAAAGGAGATTTCGTCGTTCTGCCAACATCGACTTTGGTCGAATGTCAGAGAGTGCTAGATTGAAGGGGATTTTGGATCGTTGACCCACTTTTCATTGAAAATGCAGGTGGAAACACTATTTCGTCTTTAAAAGTGTGAGCTTTAGGTGCATTATGAACCATTTTTTCTGGCCCCAGTTTGAGTGGCACAAAGCCCTCGCTACTATCGATGTTTTGGGCTGTATGAAAAATGTCCCAAAAATAAAAACGAAAGATTGCTCAAATCTGGGGGGGGGGGAGTGGCATCGAAAAAACGCCCCGTCCACTTATTTCGACAATATTGTACTCAAATCTCTAATTTTTAAATGATATTTATTTTTTTTTAATTTTTGGGTTATTTTTCATTAAAAAAAATACCTCAAAAAAATTGGGGATTTTTCAAAATTTTTAGATGATATTTATTTTTTTGTTTTTGAGCAAATTTGAAAATAAATTAGAGAGTTTTTTTCATTATTTTAAGATGATATTTAATTTTTTGTTTTTGAGCAAAAAATAGTACAGTAAGAGCTCGATTTGCGCAACCGATAGGAAATCAAGCCTGTTGCATTAACTGAGATTGTTGCACTTATCGAGCCCCAAATATATAAGTTTAAATATTGAAATCGAAGAATATGGAATTAAAAATAACAAGAAAACAAGGGTAAAATAACAGTTATAGCACGCTCGTTCACAGTGGACAGAGTCGAACAGAGAATAATGTTGAATAGGGAGCATTTGGTTTAAGCGTGACCTTCAAACAAAGTTCCTGATTTCAGTGCATCAGAAAAAGGTTGCACTTATCACGACCTTTTTCTTCGAAAGTTGCACTTATAAAGACCGTAATATAAAAAATGACGGTTGCGCTAATCGGGGAGTTGCAATAATCGGGGGTTGCAAAAATCGAGCTTTTACTGTATTTCAAAAAAAAATCGAAAAAAAATTTGGGAGTTTTTTCTAATTTATAGATTATATTTAAATTTTCGTTTTTGATCAAAAAATCAAAAAAAAATTGGTCTTTTTTTCATATTTTTTAGATGATATTTAATTTTTCTAAAAAAAAATCGAAAAAAAATTTGGGAGTTTTTCCTAATTTTTAGATGATATTTAATGTTTCGGGTTTGGGCCATTTTTCATTATGAAAAATACATCAAAAAAAATTTCGATTTTTTCATAATTTTTTGTTTTTGGTCAATTTTGAACAAAATCCTGTAGGACACTAAAAATTTTTGGGCATTTTTCATATAATATATTTGCAATTACACTAGTCAACAGTCAAAATGTACTCGGGATGCGATAATTTTTTCTGTGTAGATAACCTTGACATGAGCTCGAAAAACGCAATAAAAATTTTTTTTTTCGTTTGGTTTTTGTTTTATTTTTTTTTTTTTTAAATTTTAAAAAAATTTTTTTGGTTAATTTGTTTCGTCCGGCATAACTCGGGAACCACTAGCCCGATTTAATTGAATTAAATTTTAAAAAATCATGAAAATCGATGCACGCGTTTCGCTTTTATTCGCAATTGAGTAAAGGTATGAATTTCAAAAATTTGCTCGACATATGTTTTTTCTTTTTTATTACAAAAATAATTAAAATTTGTTGGGTGACAAAAACGCGTGCATCGATTTTCATGATCTTTGTCTCATTTTGCTCATAGGTTATGTGACTTTACGTAAAAGTAATAAGATTTGACATTTTTTTTCATTTTGGATTTTTTATGGATTTTTTAAAAAAAAAAATTTTAATCTTTAGGCAAAAAATAAGTTTTTTCCTTTATATATTCATTTTTAACTTGGAAACTGTTGCTTGTATAGGAAAACAATATATGAACAGATTAAGGGAATTATAATTTTAAATTTTTTAAAATTTAATTCAATTAAATCGGGCTAGTGGTTCCCGAGTTATGCCGGACGAAACAAATTAACCAAAAAATTTTTTTTAAAATTTAAAAAAAAAAAAAAATAAAACAAAAACCAAAACCAAACGAAAAAAAAATTTTTTATTGCGTTTTTCGAGCTCATGTCAAGGTTATCTACACAGAAAAAATTATCGCATCCGGAGTACATGAAATTTTTTTCATTTTGTTGAGTAGTGTTATTATAATATTTTGTTGCTGCTGTCGTAAATGCGGCTGAAGGAGCATCCAACCAAAAGGATATGTTCTATTCGGTATTCAATTCTTTTCTTTTCAGTATTATTCCTTTTATTCTCGTTGTTTTTGTTTGTTTTCAAGTTGTATGTTTTTTTTTTGCAAATGACACCAACATTTGTGACAGTCTGACACCGACACTGACAGTTGTCAACTGCTGTTGTGTGTTCTGTCACATTTTATAAATTGTGATTTCATGTTGTTGTGTCGTCTCCTTACTTGTTGTTTCCTCTTTTGTACAGTTGTTTTCTTCAGATATTTTTCTGTGTGTGTGTGTTGGCATTCATATTCTTCTTGGTTCTTTTTGGATATTTTCTTCTTCTTCATCTGCCTTCCTTTGTCTAGTGTTGTTTTAACTGTCTTCACAGTGACCACCCAACCAAACCAGTCTGACTATTGTTGTGTATCTCTTTTTTCTGTGAATGACAATGATGTCCTTGTTGTATATACAAATTGTTGTTGTAATAATTTGGAAACACAGGGCGTATGCATTGTACATCTGAAGATGAAGATGAGCATCCTGTTTACAAGGCTATGACCGGGCAGGGACGAGACATTTTCGAATATTTATGAATGCCAGTGAAAAGGATGTGTTTTAAGAAGTCCGAACAACAGAGAGAGGTTAAATGATATCCAATGACACGAACATAATTTTATTAAGGAAATTTAGTTAGCCAGGAGTGAGAAACAGTCTGCAGAAAGGAAATATTTGGTATTTCGTTTGAGGATCTGAATATCTTTCTATAAAAAATGTCCCCCTAGGTAACACATTCTCCTTTCGTGTAAGCTGATGTTTGCCTTATTTTTTTTTTTGGTTAAAATCTCTTGCTAGTCATTATCAAACGCCTACTTGTCCCTCCCATGACAAAAATCATCGAAATTATATTGTGTATAAGCAACTATATAATTTTCTTTTCTTCCTACTAATGATATACTCATGAATTATCAAAAAAAAAACAAACACACACACACACATTAAAAGAATCAAGTCGAAATAAAAACTGTCATATTTACAAGAAAATCATACATAATTAAGAGTTGCCGACAAAAATGTGACAAGCGTAGAAAAATTATGACGACCGGCTGTTACAACAACTCGCATTAAAAAACTCACCATCATCAACAACAACAAATGGCGCAGTGGCGACGCCAGCAACAGCGACAAATCCAACGACAACTCCGGCGACAACCACCAGCACCGGCACAATAACAATATAAAACTAAATGTAATCATAGGTATATTTAGAATAATAAAACGATTAATTATAATGGAGAACACTCGCACAACCACTCACACAAACTCGAATGACAGAAATGTCAAAAAATTATATGAATTACTAAGCGAAAAATATATGGAGACCTAACAACCTAACAATGGGGAGTTGTCCAAATGAAAGCCACTAACTATAATAACATAATAACTTTAACGAAGGCTGTAATGTTTTGGAGTGACGGGATTTCAGGTAAAATTATGAGAGTTCCAGAATAACATGAGGACTACATGAAGTAGCTGAACAGTTGCCGGCCGGACCTGCATAGTAAATTGATTGAGCGGAGTCGGAGATTGCTTTTAGTAAAAGACCTGCATAGTAAAGTATGACATTAAAGCCTGATAGAGATGAAAATGGCACAGGTCCTTGTTCAGACAGAGTTAGATCAGTAGTTCGGATTGGTTGGTATCATTCGTAACCAAAATATAGGCGTATCCATTTCGTGGTTTCAAAAGTATAGGGCTGGAATTCGACATCTGTCAAACTAAGCTGTTAAACCAATTTTTTTTCTGTTCAGTTGGATGTCTGACATTGACGAAAATGGATCGCTTAACTATTACACAACGCGTAAAAATTACACTAGTCAACAGTCAAAATGTACTCGGGATGCTATAATTTTTTCTGTGTAGATAACCTTGACATGAGCTCGAAAAACGCAATAAAAATTTTTTTTTTCGTTTGGTTTTTGTTTTATTTTTTTTTTTTAAATTTTAAAAAAAATTTTTTGGTTAATTTGTTTCGTCCGGCATAACTCGGGAACCACTAGCCCGATTTAATTGAATTAAATTTTAAAAAATTTAAAATTACAATTCCCTTAATCTGTTCATAATGAGCAAAATGAGACAAAGATCATGAAAATCGATGCACGCGTTTCGCTTTTATTCGCAATTGAGTAAAGTTATGAATTTCAAAAATTTCAAATTTTCATATATTTTTGTCACCCAACAAATTTTAATTTTTTTTGTAATAAAAAAGAAAAAACCTTACCATAGACAAAGTTGTGCATATGTCGAGCAAATTTTTGAAATTCATACCTTTACTCAATTGCGAATAAAAGCGAAACGCGTGCATCGATTTTCATGATCTTTGTAGAGTTGTGTCGTTCATGAACGAACTAGTTCAGTTGAACTATTCATTGAAGTGAACGAAGTGAACTAGTTCTTGCTCTTTCGTTCTTTTCGTTCAATAGTTCATTTCGTTCTTTTCGTTCACAATCAAATTTTTTTTTTCTCTCACTCACATGTTGTCAGCTGTTTGGCGCTATTGCCAACCTAAAAAATTGCAGAGCTCACCTGAATGGAGAGAAATAGTCAAAATGTATGAATTCTTATTTAGGTACACCAATGTGCGCAATGTACATTGATGGCAATATCGATGAAAAATCAACAGTGATGTGGACATATCAGTTACAATTTGTTATATTTATTTTTAAAGAGATTAGAAATATTGTTTTCGATTATATCTAATTGCGTTGGCCTGTGTGAAGCAATTTTCCAATTATCGAGTATATTTTTATATACTCTTTATTACTAAATACTAATTTTCAACCCGATTGCGTAAAACATTCTGTTGATATTACTCCAAATGTGGGCAGAAAGGCAAATTTGTATGGGAGGTACCAGAAGAGGCGTGTTCACCACAAAGTGAGGATTAAAATATTAATATTTCCCAACTTGGAGTAAATTTTGTGCGTTTAGGAAAAAGTTCCAAGGATTTTAAATTAATGTCAGTATGGTCATTTTGTATGGGAGGGCCAGAAGGGCGAGGCTTTATTACCTATTACCAAATACTGATTTTGAACCTGTTCGTACGAAGAGTTTTAGTGTTATTACACGAATACGATATGTGGGCGAAAGGGCAAATTTGTATGGAAGGGGCGTGTCGATATAACCCATTTTCAAAAGCATAGATGGCATTGAAATGATAATACCCTGTGTAAAATTTCAAAATTTGTTCGAAAGATTTGAAACAATTGACTTAAAATTTTCTGCAACGGATTTGGTCAAAACATACTTAGGGTCTTAGACGACTCCATAGAGGTGTTACACTTTCAGTAGGGTGAGGCAATAAACAACTATTTTACCTTAAAAGGTTACAAAAATCCGTATTTTTCCCGAGTCTGCCTCAGACCTGGAACGGGGAAAATGTTTCCCTTTGGCCGAGTAACAATCTCAAGCACCTTGACAAAATAAGAAATCTGAAAATTGTTAAAAGTCTAGCTTCATTTGTTAGGCCTGTAGAATGTTTTCAACACAGACGGACGGACATGGTTAATCCGACTTAGAATTTTATGAAAATATAAACATTAGTTTTTTCGATGAATATTTCTGTGTTGCAAACAAAGACGCAACCAAATTACGCACTTAGTATGGTGGATTATATGTTAAGGGCCACAAAACTGGCGCGGCTTCGTGTGGGGCCATTCCAACTCGTTGTCCGAATTTTCAGCAAAAATTAAATTGTCCAGGTGTAAGGCCTAAATAAAAAGATATATCTAGTAAATAAATTTATATTTTGTCTTTAATTGTTGTAAATTTATTACCTTGTTGTGTTTTTTCAGTTTATCTATACACAGCTGATTGTTTTTTTCATTTCAGTGTCATATATATGAACGAAACTGAAAATGAAAGAATCATCGAACGAAAATGACATAAATGAGTCAGTGAACGAAATTAGTCAGTGAACGAAAATGAACTACTGAACTATAAGAACGAACTAGTTCATTTGACCGAAATGAACTAAAAAGAGCGGTCACTTCACTGAACGAAAAAGCACAACTCTAGATCTTTGTCTCATTTTGCTCATAGGTTATGTGACTTTACGTAAAAGTAATAAGATTTGACATTTTTTTTCATTTTGGATTTTTTATGGATTTTTTTAAAAAAAAAAATTTAAATCTTTAGGCAAAAAATAAGTTTTTTCCTTTATATATTCAATTTTAACTTGGAAACTGTTGCTTGTATAGGAAAACAATATATGAACAGATTAAGGGAATTGTAATTTTAAATTGTTTAAAATTTAATTCAATTAAATCGGGCTAGTGGTTCCCGAGTTATGCCGGACGAAACAAATTAACCAAAAAAAATTTTTTAAAATTTAAAAAAAAAAAAATAGAACAAAAACCAAACGAAAAAAAAATTTTTTATTGCGTTTTTCGAGCTCATGTCAAGGTTATCTACACAGAAAAAATTATCGCATCCGGAGTACATGAAATTTTTTTCATTTTGTTGAGTAGTGTTATTAAACCAAAGTGGTCCAAATTACCTCAAAAGAATCAATGCTTGCAACACGTCGCGTGGTGGTCATTTAAATATTGTCGTGTTTCACACATAATGTCAACGTTCAAACTTTATAATAAAAAAGAACTATCATGAAAAAAAAAAAATACTTTATGTGTTTTATTTACGTTTTTATTTGAAAAACTAAATGTATAACCCTTTACATTCCTTAAGACCTTCTAAAAATATTCAATCATTGAATGCTTCAGGGAATTTGTAAATCCGCTTTGACCCGATAAAATGACCTAACTGACTAAGTGTGCAACTTTTGCTAAAGTACTCTTCAAATAGCATTTTCTTCAGGATTCAATTTCCCATCATGCTAAAAAAAAACACTCTCCCTCCCATAAAACCTTTCTTATACACAACCCAGACTGCTGATGGTGTTTAACAATATAGAAGATCTATCAGCAAAGAGGGCCCTCCCACCCCCTACCACAACCCGCATTTACACACTTCCCAAAAACAAAAAAAAAAAAAAACCCACTCACTCATCCGTTCAGCAATGACAAAACGTTAGCTTATTTTCATATGCACCGGTAATGAATGACAAAGAGTGGCAACGCCAGGAAACCTCTGTTTACAAAGAGTCAAACAGATAACCTCAGGTTGAGGGAAAACTCTTCAAATCGGGTGGTGGTGGTGGTGGTCAATTCAGCCGAGCAGGGGTGGACACTGAACACAAAACTAAGTTATGATTATGTTATAATAACAATAACACTAAAGTATTTTGGGCAACTCGAGAAGTACACAAACAAAAAAGAACAAAAAAGAAACATTAGGAAACGCAAACGCATGGTTGACTCTGGCTGGTTAGGTGGTCGTTTGGTTTGCCATTTGCTGTTGATGGTCATGTATGAGAAAGTAACATCACAAATGAAAGGGGGGGACTCTCATAAATTATAACCCTGTTGCAAGAGTTAAATAGAAAAGCCAACAAAAGTACGAAAGAATATTTAAATATGAAACACGATTATGACCACAATTTATATGAATAATTTACAATATGATGTGACTCTTTACAATGTGATGTGAGTACGTAGTATGACTACGACCATATCGTTGAAATAATGGCAGTCAAGTCAAAAGTTGACTGGAGCACAAACGCAGAGGTTAACGTCGAGTCATGACACATGGCTGAAGGGGAAAGAAGAACCAGGAGATGGAGGATAGAAGAGCTCGTACGTACATATGAATCAGTACTCACGACTGACTACCGGTAGAATAAATAACAACTGTTGTGTGTGGTTTTTTTTTTTTTTTTTTTTGTTATGGTAAGCATGCGGTGGACAACCTTCAAGGAGTTGCTCAAAACTCTGGCACAAAATGTTACTGGATTTCCATAGCTGTGTTGTAATGGAAAATATCATCGGCATGCAGCAAAAACATCTCAAGTCAACATAATTGTATTTCTGGGTTATTGAAGATTTAAAGTTAATTTGGGACATAAAACGAAGTGTTTAGATGCTGTAACGACAAACTAAAGGGTTGTCCAACAAGAGGTGTTATTTTGACTCACCCGTTATTACGGTAGCAGTCACTGTTGAAGCTTTCATTCTTTGACATTGGACAAGTAATGGGTGTTTTTTATTGAGGTATAGAACTTCGAATTGAAATAAAACACAAGAAAATCGTTTTAATGTCCATCAATTTGGCTTTATTGGAAGGATAATTTTATGCCATTAATGTTTAAATATGATTTCGGGCATGTGGCCGCCGCGGCTGGCTCGAATAAAGCCAATTCTACAGGTCCAATTTTCAACCACTTGTTGGAACCACAACTCATCCACATTCATGCCATCCAATTCGGGAACAAAATAGTCGGTTATCATGGCTCTATACCGGTCTCCATTAACGGTAACTGACTCTCCAGCATTATTTCGGAAGAAGTATGGCCCAATGACTCCACCAGCCCATAGAGCACACCAAACTGTCAGTTTTTGTGGATGTAATGGCATAAAATGGACGGAGCTTGCGGTGAACTTCGCGAACTGAACCATTACTTTCGAAATAAATTTGCACGATTTGCAAGCGTTGTTCTTTTGTCAACCTGTTCGTGATGAAATGGCAAACCAAACTAAATATTAATCACTTGACAGCTGACAAAATGGGCGCCAGTTAAAAAAGTGATGCCAACTTAAAGTTCTATACCCCAATAAAAAACACCCTTTAGAAACTACGCCATTACGAAAAATGGAACACTTTCTGAAATGCAATTCTATTCCATTCATCGAGCGCTGTTAGACATTTGGATAACGAAAGGGAGTTAGACCCCGAAACACTTTCTGAAATGCAATTCTATTCCATACCTCCAGCCTACATGATCTCCCATTACCACAATCTGTGCAGGCCGATAGCCTGTCTTTCCAGGCCGATAGCCTGTCTCTAGTTTTCAAAAAAATTTATTTTTTCCACAAAATTTATTTTTTCCACAAAAAGTTTTTTTTTCTTCAAAAAATTTTTTTTTTCAACAAAAATTTTTTTTTTTCAACAAAAATTTTTTTTTTCAACAAAAATTTTTTTTTTCTGCAAACATTTTTTTTCCACAAATTTTATTTTTTTTCGAAATTTTTTTTTACAAAATAGTTTTCTCAAAATATTGTTTACAAAATTTTTAAAATTAAGTAACAAATACATTCTCAATCAAATTAACGGGCGCCATAGGCGCATTACAACTTACTAGTATATAAATAAATAAATATTTATTGGGAGCCGCATTGCAACGGCATGGCGTGCCCATTCAAGTTTGTACAGCCCCCGCCTGTCGCCACACAGTTTGCCGAGTTCATGAGCTTTTGTTGTTTTGTCACTTTAACTCAATTGTGTTGTCGTGTCGCATTAAATAAATTTTAAATAGAGAAAAAAAAAACTAAAGAAAACATACTCCGGTGGCAGCAACTGAAACTGAAAAGCCTTTGTTTTGTTTTTCTCTGGTACGGACTACGGACTTAACTGCTTTTTAACATGCATTCATAAAATGTATTTTGTTTAATATTCTTATGGAGAAACAGGCAGCGGCAAACAGTAACAATGCCGCCATTAACAACAACGGCAATAAACAAAAACCAATCATAATTTCGAAAAATAAAATAACATGCCACCAATGTCGCCGTCGTCGTCGTCATTGTTGTCATTATGTTGCCATTCGTTGGGTGGCTTCAGTGTGTTGGCCTAGCACTGCTCTGTCTGTCATAACTGCCCCCCTCTCTCGTTCACTGTGAAATGTTGGCCGTTTATGTTACGTCGTTTTAACTCCATGGTTGTTGTTGTTGTTGTTATTGCTGTCGTATGTAAAATATGGTAATTGCTTTTTATTAAAACAAGTTATTCATCACCTTTAGTCTTGTTGTATGCTAATTATTCATTTCAATTTTAGATCGCATTCATATTTTTTTTTGTATGTCCAACAAAAAAAAGAGGGGACCGTATGATAAATGCAGGCGATTTGTTTCGGCATTGTTGTTATCAGAGAAGATGTTTTTTTAACTTTTTTTTATTATTTTATTTTTAAAACTGTGAATTTATTTTTGTATCATTTCCCCGTCATGTTAAAGGAGCCCTTTTGACTATAATCAAACTCTGCCATCAAAGCCAGTCAAATGATTTTATTAAAAAAAAAAAAATAAACCGTTAAACACGAGAAAAAGCAATAGCGAAAAACATAATCTATTAAAGGCTTTCCTGTGACATTTTTTTTATAAATATAAACATTAGTTTTTATTTTAATTCTTATGTTTTCCCAATAAGAATACGTGTCTCCTTTAAAGTTTATTTAAAAACAAAAAAAAAATTTTTTGTTTTCATAGTTTTCTATTTTTCTAAATGGTGCTTTTTGCACTTGTTTCTCAAATTTTGTTTTGTTTTTTTTTTTAATATTTTTTTTGTGCCTTTTCGTCTTAATTTTTCGAGAATTGATAAAAATTGTTTTTAAAAAATTTGACGTCATACAGACATTTCCACGAGTCTGCCTGCCAAAAATTAGCTCGATTGGATCACTGAAAAAGGGGTTAAAAATCGGTCGAAAGGCTTTCA
This sequence comes from Hydrotaea cyrtoneurina, assembly GCA_958296145.1. Taxonomy (NCBI): domain Eukaryota; kingdom Metazoa; phylum Arthropoda; class Insecta; order Diptera; family Muscidae; genus Hydrotaea; species Hydrotaea cyrtoneurina. Next base: position 81,557,301 of record OY282514.1, on the reverse strand, counting down.
CACAGGCCACTATACTTCAAACTTCTGACGTGTACATGAAAATCGCCGATACACGTGTATTTTTATTTTTTATACCCTTTCCGAAAAAGTAAATTTGGTTCATAGGACAGTGGTAAGTGTGGTAAGTGTACAGTAGGGTGTTTTTTTAAACCTCTTCCATCTTCGTATCTGCGCTTGATCGCACGACACACAATAGAGAAAATGTATTCTTCAGGCAAACTGTTAGTATGTGGAATACTCTTCCAGCAAGTGTTCTTCTAGCAAGGTGTGACATTCTTAAATTCAAGACAAATGTCTACAAATACTACTGTCTCTAAACTTCTCACAATGCCTTAATTTCCTATAGCGAATACAGATCATTTATAAGAGGGCATTCTCTGAGTTCTGGCCAATTAAAAAAAAAACCATTCAAACCTCCAGAGCATTCCAAAAATTTCCTGAGTCGTCTAATAACTCTATTGGCCAAATCGTCCAGTTCCCCAATGAAATTACCGTTTGTTTCCCTACAAAACTTACCTACGGATTTCAGCTTTCCTGTAAGGTTGACACGAATCTTGTCTGCTTGTCTGTTGCACAGTATGTCCCTGCTGAGCCATGTCGTTGAGAGATCTGTGGCGCTCTGGGGTTGATGTTAGAAGGTTATCTTGACTACCAGGGTATACATTTATCCGACGACAAATCGTATTCACCCAGTGCTAAGACCACCGTGATTTTGGGCCAACATGGATATTCAGGATAATCTGGAGCAGATTTATGGTCGGAGTCTGTAATCTGGAACTGGGTATGGGCAGGAGGCCCCAGGACCAACTTTTGATCTAGCCTGATCAACTATGAATCGGCCTTCGCTGTGGTTTGACATCTAAATGGCATGGAGAGTTCGGCTCGGAGTGGAGTGGAGTGACCACCGGGTATAATGATCCAAAGAGTAGCAGAGGTATTAGTTAGGCCACAACCCATAACCAAGAGGTAGGATTCGCTTACACAAAGAATTCTTGGATTGCCTCCTCACTCACACTGGGTTCACTTGGTATGCTTGTGTGGCGATGGCGGCCACATCGTAAAGTGTTGACCCAAATGAATCCTGTGTAGTCACTGAAAAGGGTCTGTTTGTTTGCAAAATTTGAATTTTGTACGGATACGTCTTAAGATCCAACTCTGCACGTTCAAGGTATACTCCAAGACCATAAAAAGTGGCATGCATTCCAATTCGTTTGCAAACTCCAGTTGTCCGTAATTAGCATGGTAAAAAAAGAAGGGTTTAAAAAAAACATTGTGTAGTTTATTACGTAGAAAAACACATACCTTGACAATATTCAGCGAAAGACTTCGGCCCTCTATATGGACTCTATATGGAGTTGAGGCAGAGGGATCAATTGTCATACTCTGTTCCCACGTCTCCTTCAGTGCGAATATTTCGTTGAACAGGTCTTCCAGGACGGTCGGCAACTGAAACAGTTGCTCAAAACGATCAACTGATCTTCAAATCATTGAGAATGTGGTCACTTGGTCACTTCAGTTAAAATAGCGGCTATAATTTCGCAGCATCAGAATTGATATTTGAGGAGAATAGAAAAATTCGATAGTTTTTAATGCGTTGTTGTTGATTTTAAATTTCCAAGATCTGAGTTATAACCTGCAAAAATAAAAAAAATAAAAATTATGTTAAAAAAAAGTCGTTCACCTCAGTTGATCTAATTTCAGGGTGATACAAATGTAAAATTCTGGTCAATGTTGGGTGAGAATGTTCTGCTATTTCTTAAATGCCCAGCCATTTGAATGAAATTATTTTCCATTATTAACCGGAAGGATTGTACTTTCAAATAAAAAAAGAAATTTGAGAAAATATCCAGTAGTTTTTTTTTATAGAATTTTCAAAAAAAAAAATTATTGGGCGGACCCTGTACTACTAACGCGAACAGGAATTATCCCTGATATAGTTAGCTCTAGGTGTTTGGAATAGAGAATATGGTTCCACCAGTATATCACTCAAATTGTCCAATATTAGGCGATCCCTTCGGAAAAAATACACTTGCTCCAAAGAATAATCACATGTCGTAAGCTCTTTTACTGGTTTCAACTATATATGTCGAATTAAATTCTCTTTAATGTCTTCTATCGATTGAAAACAGTTCTAATTTCGGTTTTAGATAAGAAAAAAGAAAAACAGTTATTCCCAGTTATGCCAGTAATTCCATCACATTGATAGCCTTGTAGAGGTGATGCGTTATCGTGTTACACAGATCTGGCAGTGATCAGTTCGGATAATATTTTTAATTGCCAGTGTCATTCTGTTGCCAGGTAAATAAGTGGGCGGTATCTCAGCCATAACTCAGACGAATATTGGTTCTTTAGTGCTCAAGAGTTAAAGGTTTATCTGCACAAACACGGTCTTTGGCGTAGCCCCACAAAAACAAGTCTGATGGTTCATCACTATAGAAGTTGGCAGAAAAAAAATTGGTTTAACAACTTAGTTTGACAGACGTCGAATTCCAGCCCAATACTTTTGAAACCACGAAATGGATAAGCCTATATTTTTTAATTGGATTCATCACAATAGAAGTTGGCATATTTTCGTCGTGTCCATTATCGGTTGACATATTGACAGCCCTCCAAAAGGCATCTTTTTTAATGGGACCTTACACTAGAGTTCTCTGATATTATTTCGTTTTTTTGTTTGATTTTCTTCTGCAGTTCCTCAAAAATCATTAAAATTATAAAATGTATGAAGATTTCTTTCCTTAACTGTCTACATTTGAGTGCATATAAGCTCTTTGAAGCAATGCCATAAAACAAATCAGCTTTTTCCTTCCCCAACAACTTCATATGAACGGACGTACGAATGAAAGCCGCCCGTGTTGTTGCCACATTTGCATGTCCGTTTGCAATTTATGATTTATTTTACTGCCATTCATTGCCAGCTATGTTCACCTCTCATTGTTAACATTCTCATGCCGACAGGCAATCACACACACACGCACATGAACTAAGGCGGGTAAGAAAGAAAATTAAAAAAAAAAAAAAAAATGACATAAATTTGTTCCATTTGTGTTGTGGATTTCAATTGATATGTTAATTTTAATGCCATTAATATTTTCAGCTCAACTTTTTATGATTACTTAGCGTCGTTATGTTCAAGTATTTTATGAAAATACGTACGTACATACGTACTGAGGCAGGCAGACATTTCATTTGTTTCACTTTTACCCGGCGAGTTGTGTGAAGTGCTTGTAATTTGTTATGGTACGTTAGGCATGTACGAGTCTTTGTTGTTTGCAAATGTAATGAATTCCTGGTAAAGCATTTTTGTTTCATTCCGAATGTCATTTATCAAATTTACCAAGCAGTAAGTGTCAGAATTCATTATGAACGTTTTTTTTTTTATTTTTATTTATTTGGTTTGAGGAACGGCTAAGCGATAAAGTGCGAGTGTAAAAAGGGTAGTCATAGTGTTGGAGGGGATAATTTTTCAGAGTAATGTTAGAATGGTGGAAGGAAATGGTGGACCTTCTTTTTTGTACCGAATGCAAAACACTGTTACCGGTGACACTCGGTAAATATTTCTTATCAAAATACTTCCCTATCCAACTGAAATAGAAAAATACCCCATATGCCTCTTGGCCTACCTGTTTCACTATTTATGTTTGCCTCTCAAAATAATATTTTTTGTTTTTCTATCCGACAAAATGCCCCCAAACAAACTCACCATTTCCGGTATATCCGAGAGATTTCGTAGAAAAAAAAAACACAAACACCAATCTTATCCACAGCAAAGAAAACAAAAAGGAATTAATGAAGAAATTCCATAACACAGATACTCGTCTGAGGCGATAACATATCAATGCCAGAGATGGGAACGCCACGCCATGCCATGCCACCGTCCCGACCGCCATCAACTAACCAACCACTCAGTCATTCCGCCTGTCAAGGGTCATTCAGACGAAATAATATCAAATGTATAAATTACTTTGGCAACAAATTGTTTTCAAGTGTCATGCGAACAAAAACATCATGTTGTCCGACAACAACAGCGGTAGTGGCAGCCGTCGCCAACAGCAGCAGCAGCAGCAACAATCCTAAAAGACCCATAGATCTCAAACACAATCTCAAATGATAGGATACCCAGAAAAAAAAAAACACACAGGCGGACATTGGTAGATACCCATATTTTATTTATTTTTCTTTGTCTTCGCTCCACGTGTGTGTGTGTGTGAGTATGGTGATAATAAAGATGTCAATTTGGTAACGCCAGAATGTAAAGAAAACAGAAGAAACAACAACAATCGATGTATTTACACATGTCCATATGACAACAGATCGGACGCAATGAAACATATCACCAACGACATCAACAGCCACAACAAGTCCAGCACCCAAAGACTCAAACTCAATCGAAATGTATCTTTGAAATGTATGTTGAGTGTTTTTTGTTGTGGCTTTACCCCATCCCACTACAAACCCAGTAAAAAAAAATGACACATAGAAAACATATTTATTGTCATTAGTTTATTTTATTTTTAATAACAAATTTTCCAGCAAGTGTACATCCGAGAGAGCCTCACTCTGTGTGTGTGTGTGTAATTTATGTTTATTCAATACAGGGTGATGCTGGGGGGAATGACAATAAACCCACCGTAAATCGAACAGATTAGTGTTCAATGTCGCTTGGGTTTGACATTATTATTATGATAAAAGACTGCCCGAAGACCGATTTAAAGACACCCACTTGAACTGTACCTACGATTTAGGTGGCAAACCACAGTGACCGTGAAACTCGCAGTTCCCAGTTGGTAGGACTAGTACAATACCCGACAATATGGTTGCACCTTTTCTATCACCCAAAATTGTCCAATATTAGATGATCCTTTCAGAAATAATATACTTTTGCCAACGAATAATCCAGGCATCAATACATGTCTTAAGTGCTTTTTCTGGATTCAATTTCTTATCACGTCTTAAACTATGTAGTATTCTTTCCAAAAATCTGGCATTGTCCAATGAATATCCTCGGACGCTCCATAACACTCAGATAATATTCCTTATATACTTTATATACCGAGGTAACTAAAGAAAAAATTACATTGACTTTTCATCGACGTCGGTGTGTTTCTATCGGTTTAAGCTTAGACTTTTCGAAACGAGCATAGACTATTCTAAACGTGAAAAATTACAGAGTCTTAGCTTAGATTTCTCTAAAAAGGGAAACAGTTGCTCACAAAATCTGAGCTTAGATTTTCTTGAACGCAAAACATGACTGAGTCTGGGCTAAGATTTCCCTAGACGAAAATGTGGCCCCCGCCAGAAAGTCGTTGGATGACAACTACCACGGAAAGCGTAGACAGGGAAGACCGAGACTCCTATGGAAGGACCAACTGCAAGAACACATGCAAATCCCTGTTATGGCAACCTGGAGAAAGCTCACATAAGATCGAAGTGCTTGGAAATCATTTATTAAGCAGCCCAAGACCAACGACAGGTTGTAGAGCCAACTTAACCCTCGAACTGGCACATGGTTCTGGCCAGACATATTTAATTTTCATGCTTCAATTTAGCATACTTCTATTTTAGGTACATGGCTGTAATTTCAGGTAATCTCCCAACATATTGTTGGCTTTCGATGTATAAATTAATAATCGAAAAAAACGTCCTTGGAACAGGACAAAAACGTTGAAAATCGCACCAATAATCCGCACATTGTGGCTCAACCAACAACTCGTATTGCATTTGAAGCGTACTTTGGGAGACCTCTCAATATAGCAAACATTAATGTGGCTTCACGCAGTGGTCAAGACACATTAGCTGCCACAAAAGATTGCTGAAGACAAAATACGCCGTAAGACACGCTTTTTTTTGTGCTGCAAATGCAACAATCCTGTTTGTCAGCAACATTCAAAAGTAGATAATTTATGTTTTTGTTGCCATCCGCAAAATTCTGAATAAAAAAATTCAATGTATTCTTCATAATACTTTTCTATTTTGTCATAAACATTTATTACTTTACCCATAATAAAGAGAAATATACATATATAGAACAAAAAAATTGTTGCCCTTTTCATTCCAAAGATTTTTTCGGGTCTTTTAACCCTTTTTCAGTGATATAGCTGATTTTTGGCAGGCAGACTAGTGGAAATGTCTGTATCACGTCAAATTTTTTAAAAAATAGATTTTGATCAATTCTCAGATTTTCCATTGTTGATCCTCAACAGTTGGGCAGGGCAGACCAAAGGCTGGTAAGGTGTTTTATGGACTCCTGGTCCTCGTCATCCCCACATCTTCTGCTATCAATCAATTATTTAAAGCGGTAACAACTTATGTATTTCTGAGACAAAGAAGTTATGAGATTACCTCTCTCAGACTTAGAAGAGATTTACACGATGACTTTCCACCCGGACTGAGCAGACACGACTATCGACGATTGACGGCAATGGGTAATGGAAATTGGGTGGGAATTTAACACAGAAAATTGTATTTTATTGATATTGCCAATAAATCGGTGGGGGCACTGCCACCAAAACAATCGATCGCGTTCAACCTCAGAGTCACTACAGGCTATTGTTAGGGGAAATAAGTAAGTAAGATAAAGAAAGAATGCTATCCTGTAGCAACTAACCGAATAACATCAACATTTGGCAAAGTTTGTCTTATAGGAAACTGCGTACAACTAATCAAATTTTCGTGCATATTCTTCAGTATCTGAAGGCAAATACACGTCCTGAAAATGATATATTCACAGGGCAAACTAATCTACCTCCTACTTTTAAATTTCCCATTTCGAAACAATAAACACATTTCTGCTAAACATATGAGTAACCACTTTAAAATATATTCTGTTTTCTGGACAAACCATTTTGCAGTTTTTTCTTTCTTTCTATTTTTTCTTTCTTTGTATGCAATCTCAAGTGTCCTCTTCAACTTTTCCGTATGTGAAACATTATAACTATTAATATTGAATAAACGAAAACATGCCTTATGGCTGCGGCAACTATTGGGAAAACAATTTTCTCTCGATTGTCAAGTGTTTCATTTATGTTATGATTTATGGAAAAGTAAATTTTCCATGCACCGCTAAATGTGTATGTTCGGTGTTGATAAGAGAAAAACAATAGACTGAAAATTTTATTTAAAAAAAAAGAAGAAGAATTGATCTTTTCAAGTGGTTGATTCGAGGAAGCAGCAATGGGTTTTCTTAAAATATGTGAACAAAGTGAGTTTTGGAATGGACAATGTTTTGTCCTTACGGTGCCTTAAAATGGATGAAACTTGCGAACACACATTTTTCACAGAGAACGATTTTTGATAATAAAGAAAAATGTCATCAAGGACTTGCAAGGCAAAACGGACTATCACATATGTCCCGCATGAACTGACAAAAACTTATTACTGAAAAATAAAACCAAATATCAAAAATCACCGTTTTCGTTATCGGGCCACGTTGAACCGAAATAATCACGACTACACTGTGTTTAAACACCAAGGATGTATTGGTGATTACGTAAGACCTCTCAGTCGAATGCAAACATCTAACGACTGCAATAAAAACGTAAACGTTACTAAATTACACCTCGAATAAGAAACCTTTCAACTGCGTTCCAAAATAAATTAACATATCCTCAGAATTTTAAGTCATTTTTTATTCGTCTCTCTTCAGTTTAACGTTAAATACACATTAATTATCACTCACGTACGTTAAATAAATCTTCCAAGTAGAAGTCGGTGTGAGACTCAGCAACCATGTTGCCTCTCCTCCCCCCAACCCCCGCCCAAGAATACCTCACATGTTCACATTTGAAGGCGAGTCAGAGAAGAGTTGGCTGACAGAGGGACAGGCCGATTATTTGGACTTAAAGAAATGTTCAAATGCACTCTCAGTTGTTGGCATTCAGCACAGTCACAAAAGTAAACGAGAGAAGAACAGAAACAGAAACAGAAAAGAACAAAAGACCGGCCATCCACTAAACGCTAAAGTAAATCCTAATGATTTAATACTAAATTTATGGGGCAATAAATAAAAATCCTTTAGTTTTTTTTTCTTTCTTATTCAACCAACGCCGCGACTCCTTCAGGCTGGAGGGTTTCTTTAAGAAAGGCTGTGAGACAAAAAAACAACAACGAACTACATTAAAACAAATAAGCCGACATCATTTAAAACTTGTCTGATGTGTTTTGTTGTTGAGTACGGGTTTTTTTTGTTTTATTTCCAGAGCTTCTGACGGTTGTTGTCCGCAATTACTCCAAAAGCCATTCAACAATTCTGGAAAACGCATTGAGAAACTCACGTCTCATGGATTGTTTATGAAAAGAAAAAACAAATTGAAAAAAAAGGCTTCGAGGGGAGAACAGCTGAATTGAATTGGATTTAGGTAGAAGTTGTGGCAATCTACATTTTCCAAATATTTGTAGATCATTACTCCACGAGGTGGTCTGAAACGATATATTTGAGATTTATCATCATTTATCATATGAGAATTTATAAAAATCTATTTTTTTAAAAAATTTGACGTAATACAGACATTTCTACAAGTCTGTCTGCAAAAAATCAGCTCGATTGGATCACTGAAAAAGGATTAAAAATCGGTCCAAAGGCTTTCACACAGGCCATTACGAGCTTCATACTTCAATCTAAAAAAAATTCTGACGTGTACATGAAAATCGCCGATACACGTGTATTTTTATTTTTTATCCCCTTTCCGAAAAAGTAAATTTGGTTCATAGGACAGAATGTGTGTAACACGGTGTTATGAAAATAATTGATTGTAAATGCTCTATAACATAATCGTATATAGAAGTATAATGTAATTAAAGTTATTATTACAATAAATATCAATAAAAATAATTGATTATTTATTGTTAACTAGTAAGTTGTAATGAGCCTATGGCGCCCGTTAATTTGCTTGAGAAAGTATTTGTTACTTAATTTTAAAAATTTTGTAAAAAATATTTTGAGAAAACTATTTGTAAAAAAAAATTTCGGAAAAAAATAAAATTGGAAAAAAAAAAAATTGTGGAAAAAAAATTTTTGCTGAAAAAAAAATGTTTGCTAAAAAAAAATTTTTTGTTGAAAAAAAAAAATTTTGTTGAAAAATAAATATATATTAAGATGCTTGAATTACCAATATTTTAGGTAAAAATCCTAAAAAGGGAGGTAATTACTGTGATTACTTGCGTGTTGTTTTTTTTCCACAGGATTCTTTGGCCGCTTACAACTTGGTGAAATGTTGCTCCCAATTCTCAGCCTACTCGTCGTCTCTGTCAACAGTTTCCCATTGATATGTCTACACGAATTTATGCCAGTAGGCGTGACATTGGCTTGAAGTTTCACTCATTTTCAAAACACTACCAAAAAAACAAAGAACTTGTACCACAAGGGGGTACTCTCCTTTGTTTGTGGCGGCAAAGGTCAAAGCATTGGACCATTGGACGCCAGCCCTGATAAGTTATTCAACACCCCCCATAATCAGAATCCCCCGTATTTATTCAAGAATAAATCAAACGTCAAAACCAGCCTAATATGCCTTCTCATGTGTAGAGGCAGGCGGCTGAGAAAACATAACGAATCAGAAACGAATATGAAGAGTTAAAATATACGACCCCCTGTCAGACAGACATTCACACTTAATTTCCTTTTCAGTTTTTTTGTTTCGTTTCGTTTCATTTCGTTTTTGTTTTCTTTGCCGTCGCTTTATGGTTTCGGTAGACGGATTCAATGATCATATGATGACGATAATTTGATGTGCTAATGTTATGCGGAATTATAATGTCGGTCTGTCTCACGTCAATCCTTCCATTCATCCGTATACTCTTGCTCCCTCTCTCTCCCACCGAGTGTGTGCCTGTCTTCATGGTTGTTTGTGTAGACTAAATTAAATAATGCGTGGGTTTCCGTGTTCAAGCGGCGCTGCGTTTCATCCTGAATGGCAACGCCATTCGCCGTCACCATTATGGAGACGCGTCCCGTCGTCGCAAGGTTCTTTTGCGTCTGACATGTGCATTAAGTGCGAATGCGTACGTGCGTCGGTGCGTGCGTGCTGCTTACATTCGTGTGTATGCTTGTCATACATAAAATGTTTAAGTAAATGCATCATAATCATTTTGTTGTTAAAAACGTCATACAAACATTAAACATTCAACGTATTTCCACCAGTTTAACAGCCCAAACGACCGACCGACTGCAATAACAGCAACACCATCGTAAACGCAACGCAGTCATTGCAACTTCAACTTTATTTCGTTTATTTCTGTTCGAATGGATAGCGAGCGGCAACATTTCTTTATACCCCGTCCTCGTACCCTTCAAGGATATAATTTAGTTTTTATTACAACTGTTGGCCTGGCTGATTGTTGTCGTTGTTCCCGGTTTTTTGTTGCTCGGTTAGTTACTCATCAAAATGCTGCACATGCCTGAAGAATCAACAGGATTTTTTTTATGGCCACATTGAATGTGGTTGAAATGGGGAATACTTTGTGGTATTTGTTGATTTGTTGTTAATGTTTAACATGAGCGACGTACTGGGCGGTTGTTGATTGAGGGCTCTGTAGATTTGAACAGTGGAAAAGGGGTTTCTCCGGCCGATTTCTTAATTAAACGAAAGAAATTAAAAGCAAGACTACCTACTAGTTGTTGTTCACAGAAAAACAGAATTTCCAAAAACAATCGATTATCAAGTAAAACGCCCAGTAAGTATTTAGCAAAAGCATCCGTTACAATACGTCTTAACCTGAGCTCATAAGTCTTCTAAAGATTTATTCATTTAGACAAATAATCAAGCCTACAAAGAAGTGGGTGTTTCCACTAAAAAAAAAAATCAAGGGTATAGGAATTACACGAACTAGCGTTGAGACAGATGAGGTTGAGGAAAAAACTTTCTATGAACACTTTGCACTGGAAAAAAAATGCTGATCTCATAATATTCTCAAATTGAGACCGCAGTGGGGAAATTCTATTTTGCGAAATAAGTCTGCCATTTTAAGCTAAAACAAAATAATTCAATTGAAATTTAATCAAACTGGGTTAGCAGAAAAATAAAAAAAATCCAATTAAATACATGCGGTCACCAGTTCGCAAAACTAAATCATTGTTGGGTCGTCGTGAAGCAACTTGTAGGACAAACGTCATTACACCGTATTTTGCATAAAGATTTTGGTCTTAGGGCTTATAATGTTCAGTTAACGCAAGAATTCAATTGGGTTCTTGAAATGCATGAAAATGATCCGGAATTCCATCGAAAAATCATCTTGTCTGACGAGGCCTATTTCCACCTCGGTGGCAAAATTACCGCATCTGGAGCTCGGAAAAATCAAGAGTTATTGTTGTAAAGCCTCTCCATCCTCAACTTGTGACTGTTTGATGCGGTTTATGGTCCGGCTGGGTCATTGGACCTTACTTTTTCGAATAATGAGGTTGGATCATCGACAGATGATTAATGATTTTATATGATGGGAGTTGGATCATATTGATCCGGACATCGTTTACTTTCAACAAGACGCCGCAACGTGCCACACAAGCAACGAAACCATTGATTTTTTACGGGAAAGGGTCCGGACCGTGATATCTCTCGAAGAGGTGATTAATTTGTTGTTGAATAATTTAAAAACAACCTTCTATTTCGATCACCCTTTATAGTTATTGGACGGGCTCAATATTAGTTTGACACAACTCTTATTTAGGCGAAGAAAAAAGTCCTCTTTCAAGGAAAGATTCGGACTTCTATGGACCGTAAGAAAAATTAGTAAATCAAATAAATATTTCCATTAGGAAGATTGGATATATTCAGTTTCTATTATGTCTCTGTTGGCCATTATGGTTCTCTGAATAAATTTGGGCTATGTTAACATTAACTACACTTTATCTATAATATAAGAATTGCCTTCTTAATTCAGATTTTATTCTAATAAAATCATTTTTATTATCCTACTTACTATTACAAATGATATTTCCCCTCATCTGCCGCATACAAATCACTGTGTGTGGCATTTTATCATATAAATACCAAACGTTTCCCTTTGATCCTTCCAACCGATACGAACATACATTCCTCAACTGTTGCTCTTTATTGCTGTCAATAAATTAAGATTTCACACATTCTAAAAACGAATGAATTTTCTCAATTATCGAACATTTTGGTGAAAAAAAAGCATTAACAAAAACATATGAAAACACACAGAAGCAGATGAATTGTAGGGCAAACCGTTGGACGGACTTCAATGTTACAGTGAGATGTAAAATAACAGAATGTTCTATTTGTTTAACACTTTGCTAACATGTGCGAAAAGCAACAACAACGCCCATATGGAATGACAACAACAACCAGTCGTACATTGGTAATTGCGTGATTTATGAAGAACATCAAAGTCGAAAGAACCGCCTCGAATCGAAGTGCGATTGTAGATCGTCTGGTCTGAGGGCTGAGCTGACAAAACATCATAAAAAAAAACGGAAAAAACGCGTCCGCTGATAAGACGCAGCCCAGCGATTTATTTGCTGTTTGCAGTCTGCAATGTGAGTAATTTGTTAGGAGGCCTCATGGGCGGCAGATTTCAAAAAAAAAAAAATAGTTTTCAATGATATTTTCCGAGATCTGGTAATTGACTGTTCAGTATGATAATGTATTTTAAGTCAGTGGTACAATTTTGTAATGGAAATTACGAAAATCGATATCAGAAAGGGGGAAAAGGTCCCTGGGAGAAGCAAGGGCCTCCGAAAAAAGGTCCCCAAACTTGATAAAAATGTAGCAGGATGAAGAAAATGAAAAAAAAAATCGGCGGGCAGAGAATCGACTCCAGGACCTCCCTTCAGGACCTGGGGCTACTCACACTTCACCAAATTGCACAAATATGATTTAATTTTTTTACAAGGATGTGTTAAAATAAATCTTAAAAAACATTAACAATTTATAAAGAAAAAGGGAAGGAATTTATAATATTTTGTATCAAAACTGTAGTCGTTCTTGTGTTAGATACTAAGAAAAAGGGAAGGAATCTTAATATATATTTACCCTCGACACTGATTCACTCTGTCACGCAGTACGTAGGAATTTAAGTAGGCATTCTATAATTTTCTATAAATAATAATAATAAAAAAAATAATATTTTTTTTTTGTACAGAAATTGTGTTTTCCCCAAATTTTTTTTTACCAAAATTTTTTTTTTCCAAAAATTCTTTTTTACATTCGTTCTTGTGTTAGATACAAAGAAAAAGGGAAGGAATCTTAATATATATTTACCCTGGACACTGATTCACTGACTCTGTCACGCAGTACGTAGGAATTTAAGTAGGCATTCTATAATTTTCTATAAATAATAATAATAAAAAAAATAATATTTTTTTTTTTGTACAGAAATTGTGTTTTCCCCAAATTTTTTTTTACCAAAATTTTTTTTTCCAAAAATTCTTTTTTACAATTTTTTTTTTCTAAAAAAATATTTTTTTTTACAATTTTTTTTTTTTCAACAAAAATTTTTTTTTTTACAAAAATTTTTTTTTCACTAAATTTTTGTTTCCAAATTTTTTTTTTTCAACAAAAATTATTTTTTTCAACGAATTTTTTTTTCCACAAACATTTTTTTTTTCAAGAAAAAATTTTTTTTCAACAAAATTGTTTTTTTCAAAAAAAAAATTTTTTAAACAAAATTTTTTTCTTTCAAGAAAATTTTTTTTTTTTTCAATAAATTTTTTTTTCCATATTTCAACGGGCGCCATAGGCGCATTACAACTTACTAGTTTATAATACATATCCAAAATAGACAACTACCGAAATACCGGGACATGGTTGTTCTCGGTCTGTTGGTGTTGCATTTGACAAAAAATGTTTTCGAATAATTTTTCTCATCTAAAAATACATACAACTCCATCAATGAAATGAAAACAAAACTTATCCTCTTAAGGCAACTCACTGACTCACTTGTACGTGTGCTAAGAACTTCTTACATTCATCGCCCTTCTTTCATCTTATGCCAAGTGTGATCCCCTCTCGTCTACTCGGGGGAAACTTTACTCTATATTTTATGAAGTGCAAATAAATAACAGATAAATTAACTAATGTCATCCCAAAAACCACTATCATCTAATAAAGTAGTATAAACTCTCACTAATGGGACAGACAAGCACACTGGGGCACCGGGGACAGCGAAACGGAGACGGAGAGAGACAGAGGTAAAAACTAAAAACCACTTTATACCAATTGAACCCCAACCATAGCCCGTCATGACCCTTTCGTTTTGGAGAAACCATTAGAACATGCCACATTTCTATGCCACATACAAAACACATCACCCAGGCTGTCGCATTTTCCTTTCACTGCCACTGCCGACACCCTTGTGCACCAAACGGTGACTGGCTGGAGCGAGTGTCGCCCAAATATACTTACCCACCAGTGCGGGCACTACTTGCCTCGTAATAAAATGAAGATAATTCAGGAAAATACTTTGCAACAACTAAAAATGTCATCATGGCAATATTTTGAGACCAAAACCATAAAAATTACTAAATGGCAATACGATGTGAAAATTTATGGAGCAATTTTATACAAAATATATGGCATTGCTTTGGCTTTGACTTCGGTTGGGGGGGGGGTTTTTTTTTTTTGACTCTTTGGTTGGTTGTCGTTTTTGGCGAGACACAAACTCAGTACGACACTGTGCTGACACCACTTTAACTATGACAACTGCCGCTAGTGCCATTCTACGGGTGCTGTGACTGTCTGGCTGTCTGAATGTCGGTACCTCCCTCCCTCCCTCGCCACGGCAGGCAGTTTGTTTGTAGACTCTTGTAGTTCGGAAAATGTAATTTCATTGCTCACAGTTCAGTGAAAAAACATTACCAAAATGTGGAGATGTATGAGATACGAGGGTGGTACGATTGAAGATGGGAAATCAAATATTAATTAAGCGCCAGATAAATGAATACATGGAAAATCTGTGGTTGATTGTGGATGCAGTTAAAGCGGAGAAGGTGAAAATACAGAAAGAGTTTGAGAACAGTTCAATAAGCTACCATTAGATGTATTCTGTGTAGTCGTCCTGTAGTGGTGACTACGGACTATAATTTGTATACTCACAGTCCGTGTATCCCCTGTAGAGTTCACTATTAACCGAAGAGAAGTTTCCAGCAGCATTTAAAAAAAAAATTCTCGACGATCACTTGCTGGATTTCCAATACCCAGATGCCAAGGCCGTGGTGTGGTAGGTGGTGTGTGCGACTATCACACAGAAGAACCCGAGTTCGAAACCGGGTAAGAATATCAAACATTTTTCAGCGGCTCTTTTCCACCTCGTAAATTTTGGCGACTTTACGACTAAGAGAGCAATCTTTATGCCATGAACAATTTCTCTAGAAAAGCGCAAGCGGTTCGGAGCTTTTAGCTTGATCAATTTAGTCGATCGGTTGTACCGTTTTTTTGCATTCTCCATCTTTGTCAAGATCATCAACCATAGCTGCCCTCTATTGAAAAAGCTATGGGCGTCTGGGCTCATTAGATTGTTGGAAACGGTTGAAATTAATTTTCTAAAATTTCCAATATATCAAAAAACATTTCGAAACGCACTGCCAGATGAAATCTTCCAGCCATTTCCCCCCTTTAAACCTTAGGCCGCTAATGATGCCATAAGAAATTTTATGGTCATCAATATTCCCCCCCAGGTCTATCTACATCAACCACCCTCG
The DNA here is from genome assembly GCA_958296145.1 of Hydrotaea cyrtoneurina. Lineage (NCBI taxonomy): Eukaryota > Metazoa > Arthropoda > Insecta > Diptera > Muscidae > Hydrotaea > Hydrotaea cyrtoneurina. The sequence goes on along the minus strand of OY282514.1, from coordinate 81,541,646 downwards.
TAAAGTCATATATTTCTAGAATAAAACTCCTGCTTTAGGGTTGTCAACTCAACTCAAAGAGTAACCAAAGGCACGGGGCAAAATGTCAGCCAGGAGGTGGAGTTTTCGGTGTTGCTATTATAAATATCTTGTTTTAGTTGAAAATTATTGCTCGAATGCTGCAAAAAGATTGAATGAACGAATGTATGGATGAGGGAAACACTCCGCATGCCTAAAATACAATATTGCCTATGCCTGCTGTTTGCTGCCTCTTTGGATGGCTGTTGCTGTTTGGTAGTGTTTAACACAACCTACTACGATAGTACACACACACACACACAAAACATACGGGGCACTTTATCAACCGTACAAAACTTGGGCATAAATCTAATTTCACTGCGTATAAATTTGTGCCCATCTGCAAATGTGGGTGTATAAATGCCTCTCGGTGAACGTTAACGTCCTTTCATTTACGTATGTACGTATATGCAGCACTCATATCTCAGTGGGCATGTGTTTCGGTTTTGTTGGCAAATAAATTCATTTAGTGGCCTTTGGTAGAGCCTTTTCCTAAGAACAATTTCACAAAATCAACAAAATCGTAAAATATATTTTGCCATCAAATAAGACTTTATTATTGCGGTTGTCGTGTATGTGTGTAGTGTTGTCGTTTTGAGGTGGGAGGAGGTGGCTTCATTAGTGAAGAACAAATGTCTTCGGGTTAGAGTTCAAGTTATTTTGACAAGGGGCGAATTTGGGTAGAGTGGGGCCGTACAGAGTAGGAAACGTTAAAGGATTGTTGTGGATTGCTTAGTTTATTTAGCACACATGGAGAGTTTGGGGTAAATGTGAATGTTTTCATTCATTGAAGGGATAAATAAAAATCGTTGATGCTTGAACTTTTTTTAAAATATTATTCTGTCTCTGAAAAAAGGAAAGAGTCGCGATGGCTCCCTGGTCCCCCGAGTAGATTTATCATGTGTCAAGCCCTTCCAAAACTCAACTGCTAACGATCACACAAATGGCAGATCCGAGGTGTCCAATTGGCATTGCCGAGAGACGACTGACAACACAGTGCAAGTCCAAGTCTTCACTATACCCAAACTAACAAAATTCTTACAAAATCATGTACCAAAACAAACTCAAATTAAGACCAGTTATGTAATCAATTCAAGTACTTTTGTAGTTATAGTAAATTCTACTCAACTGTATTACATTCTACTAGATTTGAGTATGAGCAACAAATTTACTCACTTTGAGAACGTTTTTTTTTGTATTTTTTTTATTTGGGTCCACTTGTCGATATCGTTCTAATTTTAAAGTACCCTGTAAAAGGGTGGTTCAAATATAAACTAAATTTCATTGTTTATTCGAAAGAGCAAATATTTGTGTTATTTTGTGGAACACAATGTCATTCGTGGTGAATTCTGTAAATCTGGCACTATCTCACGAATGAATTGATCGATATTCGCCTTAAGGGTCTGAATCGTAGAACTGTACAAAATCAAGTCTAAGAGCGCAAGTTCCGAAATGGCCAAGTGGCATCGCCGAGATGGCTGATAACACTATACCAAAAAAATTAAATAAAAAGTGGGAAACTAAAAAGTTATTTGTTTTATTTTAATTTGATTTTTTTCATTTTTTTTTTGTTTTTATTTCTATTTTAATTTTTTATTTTTAATTTTTTGTTTTATTTTTATGGAAAGGTGAAAAACTTGCTCGTACCGTTTTTATTTTTATTTTTATATTTATTTTACTTTTATTTTTTTAGCTGGCTTCAGGGTAACACAATACAACAAAAATAAATATAAAAGTTATTAAACTTATTTAATTTTTATTTTTTATTTTTTATTTTTTATTTTTTATTTTTTATTTCTATTTTATTTTATTTTATTTTATTTTATTTTATTTTATTTTATTTTATTTTATTTTATTTTATTTTATTTTATTTTATTTTATTTTATTTTATTTTATTTTATTTTATTTTATTTTATTTTATTTTATTTTATTTTATTTTATTTTATTTTATTTTATTTTATTTTATTTTATTTTATTTTATTTTATTTTATTTTATTTTATTTTATTTTATTTTATTTTATTTTATTTTATTTTATTTTATTTTATTTTATTTTATTTTATTTTATTTTATTTTATTTTATTTTATTTTATTTTATTTTATTTTATTTTATTTTATTTTATTTTATTTTACTTTATTTTATTTTATTTTATTTTATTTTTTAGCTGGCTTTGTTTAATATTTATTTTTATTTTTTTATTTTTAATTTATAATTATTTATTTTTATTTTATTTTTATTGTTAATTCTTTATTTTTTATAAATTTTTTAGAAATAAATTATAAAAAAAATGTAGCATTATTTTTTTAAAAATTTTTCCAACGACCGCTTACGTTTTTTCCAATCCCCAAATGCGTCAGTTTTGATTGCTAACAAAGCCCGGCGATATAAAAGTGCAATTCGTTAGAAAATCATTGTCCTTTAAGGGCGAAACAGAGAAGCGTTAATGAAACGGATTGTGGTGTGTCCAAACATGCTGGTGAATCCTTACGTGCTATTAAACATGGGCTTCTGGTAGAATAGTAAATACCCTCTACACCATGACCGCTCTCTAAAGGTTTTATGCACTTCCACCAGCCAACTCCGGCATAAAACTAACGTACGCAGCCACCCCTTCAGCGATATCATTAAAGCTAAATTGCCTAAATTTCTTGTATAAATTATTTCAGATGATTTCCAATTAACCACATGACATTTCTCGTTCAATACAATGAACCGAAAACTGAAAATCTCCCAACACAACAATTTTCCACTCATTAAACATTCAATTTGAAAACATAATTAAATTATTGTTATAAATATGCTCAAGTTTTTGTTTTTGTGTGAAACCACTGCAAGTTTCCTATGGAAACCCAAGACCCCACTGGCAATGAAGTAATCGAAAAAACCAGGAGAAATGACTCCCTTAATAAACAATGACTTTGTCGAACAACATCAAGGAACAGCAGGTTGTTAATGGGGGGAGTGGGGAAGGGGGGAGGGAAATCCACCAGCCCCTACCACAAACTGGCGATGAACAGAGGAACGACAAAAAAACACTTCTTGACAAATTAAATGATTTTCTTTCATTCCAGGCAAACAAATACCACCACTTATGTTCAGCTATAAATGAGTGGGTAGGTGAGTGGAGAGTGTGTGTATGTATCAGTGTGTGTGTGTGTGTGTGAGTTTATATTAAGATCCTCCTCGGCAATTAAATTCATATCCATTAACAGAACCACCACCATTACTACGACCGTCATACTCTGAATATAATGAATATATTAAACCTGTCGTCGACATCAAGTGTTTCATGTTTTCTTGTCGTCGCTGGTGCTGGAGCTGGAGCTGGAACTGCTTCTCCGCCAGTGGTATGTTGTTGGTGTGGCTGGTCTTAGTTATTTGAAAACGATGATGAGGATAATGATGGCGATGGCAATGGAGTGGTATCGCTTCGTCGGTTCTTTTTATTTTCATTTCGGTCTCCTTTTCAGCCCGACATACATACTTTGCCTTCCTTGCTCTCCTTATTAAGCATTTCTATATAGTTTCTGTGTTTCTGTATGGACGGGTCGTCGGAGTTGTGCTGACAAATCAGGCGGGTCTCAATAACAATATTGCCTACATGGAAAACAACACTTGCTTACAACGGCTGGCAATGATAGCCTGACGATGTATTGGGTGTAGGAATAAATTCTGGGACCAATAGGATAAATGGAAGAGCTCAGATAGAAAACCAAAGAAGGTTATCTAACATTTTTTTAAATGCTGTCCACATTTCTGATCTGAGAGACGAATATCGGAAAGGCCATACCGTGCTGCTGTAGAAAAAAAACTTGTCAGCCTGTCCCACTTAGCCTGAGAGCATTGATACTCTGGCAAATATAAAGTAGAGTTATCCTCGAATTACTAGCTTGCTTTTTAGCCACTAAGCCAGATGGTCTACCGGCATGCACTCAAGTTGAGACAAATAATCTGAAATACGCTGCCAGAGCTCCTCGATCTGATAATGAAATATGAAAGTTGTTTTGGGTAGACCCAAACTCAAGACAAATATAGCCACACTTCCATAACTCGAAACACCATTATATCGTAGAAAACTTCGACTTACGGAGACTTGGAGTTGTGGAATTACTTGTAAAATTGTTAAAGGAAATTTGTCTTCTTAACAGCCTCTAGTCATCTCACCATAAGAAAAATTACCGACAGTGTCATCCACTAGTTTGAAGTACGATGCGGTCGTCAACAGCAACCAGGCAGTCTGTCTTCTTGAAGATAAGCTCCTTCCCTTTGATAGTATTAGTCAGAGACTCTGTCCATCAAAGGTGGACTTGACCAATGGCCTTAAGTTTGTAAAACAGCCTGAACTTAAACTTACATTTACGATCCGGCTACCAGTCTATCGGTCGATGGAAGAGACAGAATTTAAAATCGTTGCGTTTACGAAAGATCGGAACTCCGGTGGAAAAAGCAAATGGAAGAAGAGCGATGGGCTTGAAAATCATTTATAAAGTAGACCAATACTAACACCGGGTTACACACATTCTGTCCTATGAACCAAATTTACTTTTTCGGAAAGGTGATAAAAAATAAAAATACACGTGTATCGGCGATTTTCATGTACACTAGGGTGGGATGAAAACATGCTTTTTTTTAATTTGAAAAAGTTAACCTCGGAAAGAGACGTAGTCTGGGGTCCTAATGAGGGGAAAAATAAAGAAAAAAAATTTAAAAAATGTATAGGGGTCGCGCCACTCCCTCAAAATTTGGAAATTATCGCTATTTTGGCGTTGATTTTAGAAAAATCCTAAAAATTAACGACTTATCTTATTCGAAATTTAAAAGTTTGAGCTTGTTCAGTGCCCAAACAAAAGTATTTGAGGCAAATATGAGGATAATCGACTAATATTTGTAGCTTTGGTGGCGATTTCATTGTTCAGTCAATTTTCTGAAGAAGGGACGATTTGACTTATTTTACTTTTTGAAATTTTTGAACAATGAGAAAAAAATTTTTAAATTTTGTCATGCCCTTATTTCATTGTTTACGCTATTGCAAACATTTATTGACATAAAACTTTTTAGGATTTTTCTAAAATCAACGCCAAAATAGCGATAATTTCCAAATTTCGAGGGAGTCCCTAAAATTTTTTTTAAATTTTTTTCTTTATTTTTCCCCTCATTAGGACCCCAGACTACATCTCCTTCTGAGGTTAACTTTTTTTTTTGAATTTCACTCCACCCTAATGTACACGTCAGAATTTTTTTTTTTTTAATGTTGAAGTATGAAGCTCGTAGTGGCCTGTGTGAAAGCCTTTGGACAGATTTTTAACACTTTTTCAGTGATCCAATCGAGCTGATTTTTTGCAGGCAGACTCGTGGAAATGTCTGTATCACGTCAAATTTTATAAAAAATAGATTTTTATCAATTCTCAGATTATAATTAAATTAAAGAACATTATAAATAAATTAAAGAACAAAACCTAAATATGTATGCCCAACATTTATATAATCAACATACAATGTCAAACTTCTCCAATCTGCTCCCTTGAATCCTACTGAACAATTGTTGTTCTAATACAACGATAGCTCATTACCTTCCCTCCAACTCATCCTCTACTTTGTCACCGCAAATCATTGATTACACATCCTCAACACAAGGCAGGACCATGACTGCGATTATATTTACCTACACCCAACACACGCTACCATCGTTCATCTAAATGGGGGGGAAGGGGGAAACAGATTTTTTTTTAATGTCGTGTTGGTGGTGCCAAGGAAAATGTGTTGAAAGAAAATCAAATCAAAAGAATACGGAAAGTGCCAAGTAGTGGCAAGTTCCGTGAAACGATGAACAAGATGAAAACGAACTCATCCACAACAATGAAAATCAAACAATTCACTTAAGCGTACAACAACAGAACGAACGACCGAAACGTCGCGACGGACAGACACTTCATACCAAAACCAAAACCACAAGTGGGCGCTACTACAAATGCGGAGCAAACAACGACAAGCAAAAGAAACTCGCTATCGAAACCCTCATCATCGTCATCTACACGTTGTACGCTGTATTCTCTTGCAGCGCATTGTCAGCGGTACTGAACTAAGACATAAAGTGAGTGAGTGAGTGAGCATGGCGTGGCATGACATGGAATTGAAAATGAAATCATTGGACATGTTTAAGTATTTTCATGTGTCATTAGTGAAGACATTGTATAGACCTTCAATGTCATAAACACTTAAAATTGTCAGAGTCCATGAAATGGAACAGAACTTTTTTTTTCTTCTTCAAAAACGTCGTCAGTGGTGTCTGTCTCCATCTTCCTGTCAGACCTAAACTTTGTGTGTGTGTGTGTGAGTGTTTTCTTTTTCTTGTCGGTTTTGGGTGAAAATAACGACGAAACCTTAAGCGTACCTGTCATATAACATCATCATCGCCGTCACCGTCACGACATAACCATAACCGCCATCACCGGCCCGTCATCATCTCTGCCATTATCGTTATAATTGTCTGCTCATATTCCACTGAAGTGGAGACTCACAAGTGGTATGTGTTAGCAGCGGCGTTTTTACATTTTCCTATGATCGCCCGCCCCATCATCAAAAGCGTGTCATATTATGACGCGTCTACTTGCCCTCATCAGAAGCATCAACGCCATCGTCTTCATGGACCATCATCGTCTTCATGGACCATCTTCCTCGTTGTCTTCGTCTGCGGTTGTTCGTGTAATTTCATGTTAGTTTCTTGTTTTATGAGTTTCCTGATATACTCATTTAGTGCCCCCATAATAATTGATAGATGAAATTATTGTTAACATTTCATTAAAAATAAGCGTAACATGTCTTTGATCTCATGGTTCATTGGAAGCAACCGCCAGTTCGGCCGCCCTGACTGCCATGGTAAGCAGCGGGGAAATGCTGTCGTTTGTCGTTTATTTCTGGAAAAACATCTTGTTCATCGTGGGGAACTTCTGCGGCAAGATATCATAACATTCTTGCTTTTCATCATGGTTTTGTCTTGTCATCCAGTTATATTTAGTCATTATAATTTGGAATGACAATGGCATTTGTTCGATGTGTCGATGAGAGAGTTTTTTGTTGGTAAGACCATCTTCTCAGAAATGAGAGCTGTCTGCGAAGAGTACTTATGAGGCTTTCTTCACAGCCTCTTGTTGGTCTTGGTCTGCTTAATAAATGATTACCAAAACACTTCGTTCTTAGGTGTGCTCCAGGTTTGGACACATCTTCTGTTTTCAGTTGATCATTCCAACGAAGAACAATAAAGGCTGTTCAAGCGTAAAAGTCGTCCACCAAAAACGGTGTATCTCAGAAACTACTTGAGAGTAATAATTTTTTTTTTTCTGTTTCTGAAAGATAACTAAATTTCCTAAATTCTAATGAATGATTGATTATTTTTCTTGCTCCGGCTCTATACTTAAAATGCGATTGTTTTCTTTAAACAAAATTTCCGAACATTTTTGTTTGAGTGTAGACTATTTTCAGATTTTTTATTTTTTACCTTAACTGTCCTTAAAAAACGAAAAAAAACAAAATTCAAATATCTCAAGTCGTTTTCAAGATATAAAATTTTGAGTATTTCACAAAAATACTAAATTTCTGAAATTTGCAATTTTCAAATTGCAACAACAACAACAACTTCAGGAATTTTACTTTTATTTTTTGTGGAGTTTTATATATTGACATAACCTTTCGATATATGGACTAAACATCAAAATCCCTGACCCACTATGTCACACTTCTCGTGGTCTGACCCAGCTCTTTTATCTTTTTTTGTGTCTTCTTCAGAGACATCTTTATTATCTTCCATTTCAATTACCTCTTTGCCTTCCTTTCGTCCCCCACATTTCAAACAAGGTTCATGGGTTGAAAGTGCATTTTTTTTTTGTTTTGTTTCAAACTCAAACTTGAAAATAACTTGTAAAGTATCACCGAGCTGTAGTTACAAAGAAAATGTGTACATTTTCACAGTTGATGAGGCAGCAAAAAAAGCCTAGTGTCATCCCACAATGAACCCGGCGAGTTAGGTCGGTCAGAAAACTAGAAACGAACGAGCGCACCTGTTGTCACATCTCATGACGGTTTAGAGATTTCATTTGACAAAGGTTAACATTATTTCCGGGGAAAAGGTATAGAAAACTTTATGAACTGTTAAACAAAGTGATAAGTAGTAAATAACATTGTTTTTGTTTGGTTGGAAATTCGAAAAGCGGCAAAGTTTCTCAGGGACAAATGATGCAATCAGCGGATTTGAAAAGTTGGCTGGTATCTGCGGAGTATTGGGGTATGGAAATGCGGTTAATTAAATAAGAACAAACAAATATCGCTAGTGCTAAAAAACTTTCCTCGTTTGTTGGCGAGGAACCTTATTCGATTCAGAAAAATATTCATATTTTACCATTTTATGTCTTCAATTGGATCCTCAACAATTTTCAAAAATATTGAACATAAATGGAGGTGAGTTTCAGCTTAAAGTAGTTCGAGTTGTTCCTTAACTTCTTTGCTTGAAAAATTTTTTTTTTCAAAAATTGTTAAATCTAAATTAAATTGAGACATTAATCTAGTGAAAATCACCGCAAACGTATGATCATGATCATGATTAAGGGATATGAACTTGGAAAATTTAAATACCCTAAAGAAAAATGGCATTCTAAATTCAATCCGAATATTCTTAATTTGAACTAAAATTGTACCTAAAAAAGTAAGTACGATTCGCATTTAATTATTCTTAAAACAACTATAAATGGGATAGTTTTAAAATCATGTACGCAGATTCCAATAATAAGAATAAAATACTTGATTGATTTGTTTGCTTTACTGATTGTCCGTTTTCGAACTATGCGCTTGTAAACTGTAGTTTTCCTTTAATTAAGGAAGACTATAGCACATAATAAGCCAATGATTGGAGAAGAAATCATTGAAAATGGCTGCCGATGTATTTAATTGTAATTAAATATTTATTCGGAAAATTAAATCCAATTTGCAGTGAGGTAAGAGAAAAAAAAATCGTAGAAATATTTCTGAGAGAGAAAACTGAGACCTGGATAAAAATGTACGCTCTTTAAATCCATTTCGAACTCATTCTGTCCTATGAACCAAATTTACTTTTTCGGAAAGGGGATAAAAAATCTGTATAGATTTTTAACAATTCTCAGGTCTTCCAAATTTTTTTTATTTTTTTTTAAATGGTTATCGTTTTTTTTAGGTTTCAGTTCAAAAAACATTTTTTTTTCGTAACGCTTAAGTAGTTTAAAAATTTGGAGTCTCTTCAAGTTAATTTGACGTGATACAGACATTTCCACGAGTCTGCCTGCCAAAAATCAGCTCGATTGGATCACTGAAAAAGGGTTAAAAATCGGTCCAAAGGCTTTCACACAGGCCACTAAGAGCTTCATACTTCAAACTTAAAAAAAAAAAAAATTCTGACGTGTACATGAAAATCGCCGATACACGTGTATTGTTATTTTTTCCCCTCTTTCCGAATATGTGCATTTGGTTAATAGGACAGAAAAAAATCTATTTTTTGTAACACGGTGTTATGAATGTAATATTCTTAGAATAATAAATATTGTAATGTTTATTTTTTTCTAAATTTTCCTAAAATCCATCAGAGTTTCCGATAATTTCGGGCTTAAATTAATCCAAGCGGTCTACGCATAAATTCATTTCGAACTTATTTCTATTCTATTATGAACTTCAATCTATCCTAAAAATTATGCCCATTCTGGCTCAACTATGGCTAAAGCTAGAAAAACTCGTACTTACATCAAGTTTGTTAACTTGTTTTAAGGAAACCCGTACTTACCCTACTTTTGACACTACTACCGCTTAATTCAAGTGCGGATTACCTAATTTGTTTTATCCGTGTAGGTGTGTCCATCGAATTGGCTGATATTCTCTAAGAAAAATAGGAAATACATAAAGGAAATACAATGAAAAGGACAAGACGACAATGTTAATGAAACCCTGCGACATTTATCCCGGCTGTCAGCAATACAAACTTGTCGATTTGTTTGGAACGAGCGATGACGTTATATTGTCGCCGGCCCAAAAGGTGGCCCACAATCCTCATCAATGTCAACATCGTTTGACTACTTTTCGTTTTTGTATGAGAAAATGTTTTTTTTTTTATATTTGTTGTTTTAACCCTTTTCGTACCAGGCAGTGATTTCGGGTCACTATTGATTACTTTTATCTGGATTTTATTTCATATTAATCATTGTCGTCGCTTAAATAGTTTACTTAAAAAAAATGCCCATTTACATTTTTTTTATAATTTTTCTTTTTATAATTCGTTTCGCTTTTGACTGGCGTTACTTTAAGGTCCAATTAGTCTTGACGTTAGACTCAATATTGTGCGATTAGTAATGATGGTAAGACAAAACCAAACAAAAACAGCTGATCGAAGAGCATTTGTACAAAACAAAATTTGTCTTCGTTTATAAGTATATTACGCATAACATTAAAATTTAATTTACAACTTATAAACAATTTCCGCAAAGCAATAACAATAAACAGCTGATCGGTCTTGACGGTTGACGGTACAACCTGCAGAAGTTTACCGTCAATTTTAGTTGTCTCTCTCTAACACATGCAAAATGCAACCCCAACTCAAACAGCTGGTCGTCTACCGTCAACCGTCAAGACTAATTGCAGCTTTACGTTAAAAACTTAGCTTGGTACAAATGTGGTTAAGGATTGTTTACACATTACAAATTTTATTTTTTACTTTATTCTTACTTAAGTATTTCCCTTAACATTCCATGAAGGAACAGACGGGGAACTTCCGTCGAATCACTGATCTGATCTGATATTTGTATACTAGGGTGGAGTGAAATTCAAAAAAAAAAGTTAACCGCGGAAGGAGATGTAGTCTGGGGTCATAATGAGAGGAAAAATAAAGAAAACAATTTTAAAAAAATTTTAGGGGTCGCGCCACTCCCTCGAAATTTGGAAATTATCGCTATTTTGGCGTTGATTTTAGAAAAATCCTAAAAAGTTTTATGTCAATAAATGTTTGCAATAGCGTAAACAATGAAATAAGGGCATGAAAAAATTTAAAAAAAATTTTCTCATTGTTCAAAAATTTCAAAAAGTAAAAAGTCAAATTGTCCCTTCTTCAGAAAATTGACTGAACAATGAAATCGCCACCAAAGCTACAAATATTAGTCGATTATCCTCATATTTGTCTCAAATACTTTTGTTTGGTCACTGAACAAGCTCAAACTTTTAAATTTCGAATAAGTTAAGTCGTTAATTTTTAGGATTTTTCTAAAATCAACGCCAAAATAAAATGTTCAACCAGAGAAGGGCACGAACTTATTTTACAAAATGTGGAGTCGTAAATTGATTTGTGTGTAATGGCTCCTTTACAAAAATTTCCCTAAAATATCATCGTAAAACTCGGTCTGAGCTATGGTCTTATTGAATCACCCTAATATACGTATACATTTGTTTAACTTCCTATTCATCTCAGCCTCGTTGGGTGTTTTCGAATATTTTCTTGTCCGTCCTCTTGCCACCGTTCGTGATTAAATGCCATTCAAATTATCTAACCAGATCGCCACTCGCAGCCATTTTCATCAGCGCATACAACCGTCCTACTCTGTCCCCACCCCCTGTTCGACTGTGTGTTTTGGCCTAACCGGAAACATATTCATTTCATAATTCTAAATTATGATCTCATAAATAAAATTAAAGCGAGACAAGCAACAAAAAAAAAAACAACGAAACACTAAATATTTCTTACACATTTAACACGCTGCTGATAATTAATTGCATTTAAAGGCCATTAAAACGGTATAAATTGGAATAGAGAGAAGACAGAAATAACATAATACCCAAATTTAGTGCTTAAACATTTCACACTAAATTAGTGAAACCGTAACAAAATTGAAACAATCTTTCAAATACATATTTCTAAAAATAACATCAAAATATGTATTTGAGCAGTCTTCGAAAAACTTCACATATGTCGTAGTTTCTCTTAGCCGAAGGGAGGTGGGGAAGAATTTACATATCGCTGGGAGCAAAGGACAGAACTGGCTGGACTCACACACACACACACACTTGCTGAGGCTGAGAGAAGAAAAACTCACCACCATTGTTATCGGCTTTACTGGCCATTAATTTACATTTATGTGCGCATTATTCACCCAAAAAAAAAAAGGATATTTCCTTTTTTCTTTTCTTTGAGGAATTTTACAAGTCTCCTGGTAGTTTTTGCGGCTGCTGTTTTAAAAGTGAATTATGAACAGTTTGCGTTTTGTTTTCTTACATAATGAGCCGGTTTTTGGTTTACATTATCGCAGATTTTTCACACAAAACAGACACCGAACATGGCAACGCAGTTTTTGGAATTCTGGCCAGGGCATTGTGTGAAAATATGTTAATAAGGTCCAAGTCGATCTTTTGGGGTTCTTTTCTTTCGGCATTTTTCATAAATTCAATTTGCATACAAGCGAGATAATTATCATTATCCTGTTATTTATTTACATGTGTAGCAGTTTCAGTCTCACCCCGTGACTGACCGTGAATTAGATGGACATTGTGGTAAAAGGACACAAGAACAAGAAACGGTTACTTTTGAATGTCAGAGCTGTGCGAAGGCATCATCGTCATCCATGTCATCAAATGTCATCAGCAGACAGTTGTAAGACATTTTTTGGCTTAAGTAGAAAATGTTTTCCCAAGATATCGGATGACATTGGTTTATCTTTCTTTAAAAAAAAAGGGGAATCATTTTTAAGACTATAACTGGACCAAAACCAGTTGGATGAGTTAAATCAAACATTACTCGACTTATATTAAGGCCGACTCTTTGCATGGTAGCCAGACTTTCTTTTCAGCTCTGGCATCTGTCACAGTATAACGATGGACATATGCAATAGAGAGAATGAGGTCATTTCTAAATGTTTTTAAAGAAATATGTATGAACTAGTAAGTTGTAATGCGCCTATGGCGCCCGATGAAATATGTGTGGAAAAAAACTTTTTGTTGAAAAAGAAAATGTTTGTTGAAAAAAAAATTTTTGTTGAAACAAAAGTTTGTTGGAAAAAAAAATTTTGTTGAAAAAAAAAATTTTTGTCGAAAAAAAAATTTTGTCGAAAAAAAAAATTTTGTGGAAAAAAAAAATTTTTGTTGAAAAAAAAGTTTTGTAAAAAAAAATTTTTTGTTGTAAAAAAAAATTTTTGAAAAAAAAAATTTTGGTAAACAAAACTTTGGGGAAAACACAATTTCTGTACAAAAAAAAAATATTATTTTTTTTATTATTATTATTTATAGAATTATAGAATGCCTATTTAAATTCCTACGTACTGCGTGACAGAGTCAGTGAATCAGTGTATCAGTGTCGAGGGTAAATATATATTAATATATAAGATAAAGATAATTTAAAAATGTCATCAAGTCCAACAGAACAGACCAATGAACCGCAATGCACTGTCCACAGATATTCTGGTTTAAACGATTCCCTCAGGCACATCTCTGTCAACCAACTATCACATCAATACACTCAGAAAGGTCTAGTGTCCAGGGGCTCTCTCAAAGATAGGATTCGGCTAACTAAAATCGATTGAAAATTATCAATGTTTTTTGTAGGCTAGGAAATCATTGAATGATTTCCATAATATGAAATGTCCCCCAGAAAATATTTAAGAAAAAACCACAGCTACATTTTTAAAAAAAATATTTAACCAAAAGGAAAAAACATTTTTATTAGTTTAAAAATGTGTACAGCTTGAAAATAAATCGTCAGTTTATTCATGAATGGGAGAAGCCAAAGACAACTGCGGTTTTGGTGCTGGTAGGACTCGACTTTACTTTTGAATTGACTCCCAGAGATGACAGGGTTAGGACCACAAAAGTTCTCACACTATTGTCTTGAAACAAATAACCGTCATCGTAATTATAGTTATCAAATAATCAATATAGGAATAGTTTTCCCATACCGCCCCTAATATTGAATGTGACACATTAAAAACGCAATTAATATTTAATGTTACATTAACATATTTAATTGTTATTTTAATACAAAAAAAAAAGACAGAAACAAACAAAAAACATGTCTATCAACATATGCGTTTGACGCCCAAATACCCCCCAAAAGAAAACGTTGACAGGCATTTGTTCGGTTCTACTTGAAGACATTTGAAAAATGACACAAATTAAAATGAAACATTACCCCCGAAGAAAAAAACACACACACAACAGCGCTTAACAAACAAATAAAACAGCAGTCATTCATTCAGTCAGTCAACCAAGAAAGAAAAGGGTTAAACTATGATAATTTAAGGTAGCACTGCGACAGAAAACAACACCAACAGTAAACACACAACAGTCTATAATTTTCTGGACAAGTTTTCCGTGTGCCCGTATACGGAACTCGACCAGCCACCATTTTCAGTCGTGAGCCCCGTTTGAATTGCTGTTGTCAGAGGAAACGTCATGGAACAACATGAACAGAAGGTTGTCATTGTCGGTCTATCGAAATTGTATCAAATTGCATCTAATAAATTGACAATTTTGTGGTAATCATTCAATTTCATTACAAAACATTCACATAATAAACAACACACACACGCACAAAAAAAAAACACTACCTCTTTTTGGGAGTTTCTTTTGGTTTGTGAATGGGGGGTACAAAAGGGTTAAAAGTGACAGTTGTGTTTTAGTTTTTTTTTTTTTTTTTGGTATGTATTATTGGAACCCTCCATTTATTTTTGTCACAAAAAAAAGACCAACTATAGTCGAGAGAAAAAACAAATGATACACATACTTTTTGGGTTCATAAATTTGAAAAATATTTCCTGTTTCCACACACACACACACAAATGTGAAGTATGTGGATTTATGTGAAATGGCTTCACAAATAGTCAGTTTTCATGGTTGAGTGAATTAATCAGAAAAAAACAAAAAAGACACTGAAAGAAATGGAGACAAGGGGAAACACAAAAAAAAAATGATATTCCTAAAAAAGGAAATTCTGCATTTATTTATCCTGGAAGGTCTTACATATTTTTGGGCGCATTTTTTCAATATATTTAAGAAAATATATAAAAGTCTGTGGAAAAGTGCCAGCAAACACAGAGAAAATATTGTCAGGATGTTGTAAAGTATCAAATAGAATGCTCAGACAAGAAGACCAGAAAAGTTTCGGTGTAGAATATTAGAATGGTGGCCGAAAATACGACAAAAATCCTTTAATCCCTTAACAAACCTCAGCAGTCGTCGGATCATAATGGAATCAATTGAGATATTGTAAAGGTCTAAATAAAAAGGTCTATGAAGACGATCTGAAAAGTTTCTATGGAGAATATTAGAATTTTCGGCCACCATTCTAATAGGTGGCCGAAAATACGACAAAAATCGTTTAATCCCTTAACAAACCTCTGCAGTTGTCTGATCATAATGGAATCAATTGGGATATTGTAAAGGTCTAAATAAAAAGGTCTATGAAGAAGATCTGAAAAGTTTCTGTGGAAAACATTCAATTCGTGCCCGCAAACGCGAAGAAAATCTTGCCAGGATATAGAAGATCTGAAAAGTTTCTGCGGCGAATATTAGAATGGTGGCCGAAAATACAAGAAAAATGTGATCATAACACCGTGTTACAAAAAATAGATTTTTTTCTGTCCTATGAACCAAATGCACATATTCGGAAAGAGGGGAAAAAATAAAAATACATGTGTATCGGCGATTTTCATGTACACGTCAGAATTTTTTTTTTTTAAGTTTGAAGTATGAAGCTCCTAGTGGCCTGTGTGAAAGCCTTTGGACCGATTTTTAACCCTTTTTCAGTGATCCAATCGAGCTGATTTTCTGCAGGCAGACTCGTGGAAATGTCTGTATCACGTCAAATTTTTTAAAAACAATTTTTATCAATTCTCAGATTTTCCCCAATTTTTATTATTTTTGAAAAAAAAATATTTTTTTTCACTTTTCTTAGAGACTCCAAATTTTTAAACAACTTAAGCGTTACGAAAAAAAAAAATGTTTTTTGAACTGAAACCTTAAAAAAAACGATAATCATTTAAAAAAAAAAAAATGAAATCAATTAGAATATTATAAAGGAATAAAATAAAAAGGTCTGTCAAGATGATCTGAAGAGTATCTGTGGCGAATATAAAAATGGTCTCCGAAACACACAAAAAAACATTTAATTCCTCCCTGATCATAACAGAATTAGTAAAGGGTGTTTTTTATTGGGGTATAGAACTTTACGTTGGCATCACTTTTTTAACTGGCGGCCATTTTGTCAGCTGTCAAGTGATTAATATTTAGTTTGGTTTGCCATTTCATCATGAACAGGTTGACAAAAGAACAACGCTTGCAAATCGTGCAAATTTATTTCGAAAGTAATGGTTCAGTTCGCGAAGTTCACCGCAAGCTCCGTCCATTTTATGCCATTACATCCACAAAAACTGACTCTATGGGCTGGTGGAGTCATTGGGCCATACTTCTTCCGAAATAATGCTGGAGAGTCAGTTACCGTTAATGGAGACCGGTATAGAGCCATGATAACCGACTATTTTGTTCCCGAATTGGATGGCATGAATGTGGATGAGTTGTGGTTCCAACAAGTGGTTGAAAATTGGACCTGTAGAATTGGCTTTATTCGAGCCAGCCGCGGCGGCCACATGCCCGAAATCATATTTAAACATTAATGGCATAAAATTATCCTTCCAATAAAGCCAAATTGATGGACATTAAAACGATTTTCTTGTGTTTTATTTCAATTCGAAGTTCTATACCTCAATAAAAACATCCTTTATTAGAATTAATAAATATTTTTTTCTAAACTCTCTTATCAAAACCTAAAAAGAGTCCCACTGTTTCAATGCCTTCTTTACCCTCCATTAGATTTCTTTCAGTGTAGATTATTGTAAACGGTAATATGATTTGTTTTTTGTTGTCCTCTCCTCTTTTTTTTTCACTCTATATTCTCATAAACCTCACATACGGTATGGCATTTCTGTGTCATGCCACAACAATAGTTTTATATTTCATGCTCTCTTCTATATCCTTTGACACATAAAATTGAAACTGTTCACATGCACTCAGTGGCGTTTCGCTTTCGTATCCTGTTTGTACACTGCGAGACCCGGTTATTATTGGATTACACAGAAAACCCTTTTTTTTGCTGTACTTCCTCGTTGGACACTTCACGAGGAGAGATGTCAAATAAAATTGTTGAAATGTTATAAAAATTATGCTATTGTTTGTGGAGATTTAGTTCGTTTTTGTGTGTGTGTGTGTGTGTGTGCGAAATGGCAAATAAAACGCTCAAATAATGTTGAACTTTGACACATGTTTGGACATGTCATGAGAAATGGGTACATATTTATTGACAATAGTTGAGAGGTTTTTTTTCGTGGTCTCGTATGATGGGGAAATTCTGTAGATATTTTGTTTTTTGTAGCTGATTAAAGAATGGAGTTATGAGAATCGGAAAGACAAACAATGGAAATGTAGGTATGTTTAGGCAATGGCATTGCTGTTAAGTAATGACTACCAAACGTAATAATTACAAATTAAATTAAATTAAATTTTTCGTAGAGATGCAGTAATCAGTAAAATACGATTATATTCCGTATTTCAAAATTTATAATTTATTCAAATTACAAATAATCCAAAAATAATCAGGATTACTTGCGATTACCCTAAATAATCAAAAAGAATCAAAAGTGATCCCACTACTTCCAGAGATTACTTTTGATTAATTCTGATTATTTATAGTAATCGTAAGTAATTCTGATTAATGCCACTGAATGATGCAAGTTTCTGTCCACATCAAATTCAATCAGTATTTGGTTTGAGTTGTATTTTTCTTTACCGTTATAAAGTGTATACGATTTTTGTTTGTCGTTTTTAATTGAAAAGTTCGCAATATTTCATTTTATCAATTCTGTGTCCTTTTTGATTGTATTTCCCGGCTGGCGGCAATTCGAGTCCCGTATTCTTCGAGGTTGGAAAGTCTCCTGTTTTCTGGTTAGATTTAAAATAGAATTTGGGCCAGTTCTATTGGATCTGCTGTAGTCCATGTGGCCTCAGAGGTGTGTATCTGTTTTCGGTTTCATTGTGTGTGGTATTTTCTTGAGGCGACCAACCACTGAACCTGAATAAAGGTACCTCCGATCAAACGTTAGCCGCTGTCTTGGCGGAGAATAAATTACCGTTCTGGAGAAGTCAACATGCGGGACGACTTGAGCGGCAGCCGATAAGAATCGCACAGGATTTTCAAAGACGTACTGGATTTAGCTGAGACGTAACACCACGCCGAGCGGAATTCTCCCACCACGAAACTCCCCAAAGGGAAAAGTTGGTCAGGCTAAACCCGATTACAGACTCCGGTGAGCCGAGAAGTATACACCACACTTTCCTCCATCATATTCACGGAATGAATTGTGCTTGATATAAGTTTTGACCTCACTGACCTTACAGTTCGATCTTACCGACCGACAAAGACATTTCTGGGTTTCAGTCAGTTTAATTAATCCACAGACATTTAAACCGATATTTTCAAATCTATTCCAAGAGGAAATTTCAAATTATTTGTTTCCAAAACATGTTGTAAGTAATTAGCGATATCCGATACATAATTAGTTATTGTCAATTGCTATCAAGCCTTGTATTGTTGGCCTTCCGTATTCCCCAAAAGAGAAACTTCGTGGCTAAAAATCGAAACAAATGGCGCGTGACATTACAAGTAAAGCAAATACTAACAGAAAGACTGAAAACAAAAGGATACACAGAGAGGAAAACGGCAGTTCATAAAAATAAATTGACACCAAAAGTTGAGATGCGTTGAAATCGGATGAAATAGAGACAGGACGAGGCAGTTCCCAAAAATAATATCAAGCATCTGGTGGAGAAAAGGACCGCAGAAAAACGTCAAGGACAATATAATAAATGGACAATTATACACACACACAAAGGCTGGCAAAGCACACACACCCAGACAGACAAAGAGACAGTTATAAAGGATATGTCGTTTGGGCAGTAAATGATGAACACGATGATGGTCGCTGACGTCTGTCTTTGATGGCTGACAACAAATAAAATTCGCCACGTTACAAAGTGTTTCACACATAATTAAAAACCCAAACACAACAACAACAACGACAATGCTTGCAATGTCAATAAACGCATTTGTCAATTTGTCAAAAAGGACACAGCAGCAGCAGCAGCGTTAGGGCACCGAGGACACCAGGAGGCTGGGCCGGGGAAGGCGCGTCACATTGATGTGCAATAAAATTTCAACAATTAAATGCAGTAAAGCCATAAAAAGACAAGAACAAGCAAGACAATGAACAAGTATTGACTGACTGTTTGACTGCATTCGGGGCAGGCTGGCAGAGAGGCAGGCAAATCCTGACCGTCGGGGGTAATGAATGGCAATCGTAAATCATTCGGGAACAAGCGGGCCACATTGGCAAGCGGCCATGCATCAAATTGGATTCAAGGATCAACCGTGTGCTGTGTGTGATAAATCTACCGGACCCGACCACTGACAATACGGATAATCAACCTTGATTGACCACATTTCTTTATTGTTGCCTTTGTTGTCACTTCGATATTTAGCACGTACTCGGTCCGTCTAATACCCCTAAGAAGGGAGGATGGTGTTACGGCTGCTGCTGGCTGGTCTTGCTGTTTCTTTAAAGATCCGTAAAATATCCTTGAAGTAATTGTTTCGAAACAAGCTGGTTTAGTTTTTCTTCATGTTCGTGTTGTCGTTTCAGTACCACCACCCCTGGCAGGACTCTGATGTATAAACAGCATTGACGGTGCATGCCTCATAATTTTACATTTACTTTCATACTAAGCCCTTGAAGAGACCAACACATACTTAACACATTACCCGGCATATATTCACACATCGTTGTTGTTGTAAGGACATTGTCCTACCGTACTTAAACATACCTCTACACAGCAGATGATGAAACCTTTTTTTTCTTTTGCTTTTGTTTTCGGTGTTTGCTCTTTGAGAAAAAAAACAAAAATTTCATTATTTTTAATTAGCATATATGGACATGAATGGGGGGGGGGGGACAAAAAGGACCAGCAGCCAGCCAACAACCACTTTGGCAAACACACTTCAAGTCGTAAAAAATCTTTTAACGCTTCTTCATCGTTTCGGTATTTTTTTGTTGTTGTTCTTCTTCTTATTGTTTGGTTTTCTTATAAAAATTTGTTCATCCAAACAAAAAGTGTTACTGCAGTGTTAAGTGCGTGTATGTGGCGATGCTAGGTACATAACGTGGACGAGAGGAGAGGAGAAAAAGTCATTGAAGAAAAGGACACGTATTCACACTTACTGTAAGGGTTGCCAAGACAATGCAAAGTCCAGGATTAACATAAGAGATGGGCTACATCGAAAATGTTCTCAAAAATTACATCAAGCATCTGGTGGGGAAAAGGGCCGCAATAAATGGACAATTACACACACACACAAAGGCTGGAAAAGCTCACACAAACCCAGGATAACATATGAGATTTAAACATTTATATTTTAAAAAATATGTCAAATTCAATTGTTGAGCTAAAATTGAGCGTTAAAACCAGATGAAATAGGCAGTTATAAATGTTCCCAAAAATTACATCAAGTTTCTCGAGGAGGAAAGGACCGCAGAAAAACGTCAACAAATGGACAACCAGACACACACAAAGGCTGGCAAAGCTCTCACACACCCAGGATAACATATGCCACCGAAGTATGTTTTGGCTTTAAAAATTAACAATTTATATTTTCAAATATATAGCAAATTCAATTGTATCCCCTAGTTTGCCTTATCACAAAAAACACACCTGAAAAAAAATTTTTTTGACGCTTATATACGTATTATATAACAAAAATAATTTTGGAAATCAGAAATACTCGCAGTATTGCTCTTCAAGATTCATTAAATATTTTTGAACACGAATTTCCACAAGAAACTAGTGTAGTCTCCTAAAATTCCCCCATCGGAAATTGTTAGTGCCGACACATATCTCCCTTGCTTCCTTAGGTATAAACCTTCACCTTCTACGAAGAAACAGAAGTGAAACTTCCTTTAAATCAATGAGATGGACTGTATGGCCCGCCCAAGCACAACTAGCAGTCACACTAAAACAACCAAGTAAAGTCGGTACGCCTGGGGTGCCATTTTGGGCATATTCTCCCTTGTCCTAACTCCTCCGCTACTCTTTTTGTGATATCATCGCAACTCTACGCCGAGTCGAAGTGGGCCTGTGATTTACGTGGGAAACCATCGCAAAACTTCCTAAAGCTCCCGTCAGGCTAGGCAAAAATCTCCTTGGAGCTCCTAACCACCAGCGATACCAGTTTGAAGATTCCGATCACGTAGCATAACTACGATCGCCAAAAACAAAATTGTACAGGAGTGGATTTTTTGAAATGAATTTTTTTCGAAACCCGTATTTTAATGAAATCCGATAGAAAATTGACAAAAGCTCTTAATTTAAAAATATTAAAAATTAAAAATTTATATTTTCAAGATATAGCAAATTCGCGCCTTTTTGATTGACCACCCACAAAAACCCCTTCTGTAAAATTTCCTTTCCGTCGTTTACGTCTTTTACGCGGTTAGAGCTTGACAACTTCCACTTCGAGCCCAGCACAAGGTATTCAAATTGTATCTAAATTCCGATTAAGATTAGTAATCAATTACATTACTTTTAAAAAGAATTATTTTACGTATATAATCGTCTATTAAACAATTTGTGAAAAATTATTGATTACAATTACAAATAATCTAAAAGAAATCCACATTACTTTAAAATAATCAAAAAGAATTACCGCACAGGCGATTTGTTCCTTCATCTGTTCCTTCATGAATTGTTATGGGAAATAAGTAAGTCTGTAATCAGAATTACTTTCGATTACTATAAATAATCGGAAATAATCCGAAGTATATCTCTGAAAGAAGTTGGATTATTTTCTAATTACTTTTGATTCTTTTTGATTATTTCTGGTAATCGCTAGTAATCCGGATTACTTTTAGATTATTTGTAATTGTAATCAATTATAGGTCTTGAGAAACAAAATATAATCGTAATTTACTCATTAATAATAATAAGTAAATAAATAAGTTAATAGGTAATCATTACTTAACGGCTTTCATTCAAATCTGTTATAAGCAAGAGAATTTTTTTGTATTTCTTTTAATATAGCAGGAGGACTACATAATTTCACCTATGAGTTATGAGGTGACCACTTTACCCCTCGTTGACTAGTTTTTGTTTTATTTCATCTAGAAAAGGAGATCTGTTCTCTGAGGAAAATTGCCCATACAGCTCTTGGTGCTACCGGTACCTGGTTTCTCCCTTTCCCATTTACGTATTCTGTTCAGATGAAAATTGGTATTGTTATTCAACCACAGAATAACTTTGGCAACCCTAAACCATTCAGACTTGCACAACTCCACTTCTCTCCTTCAATTATCATAAAAAAAAGAGGGGAACATAAAAATTCGTTACCGTCTGCAGATACTTCCATACACAGACACACACACACATGCTTGCATACACTTAATAACATTTAACTATGGGTTTGGGCTGGAGTGTATAAATTCATGATATGATATGATATGAATAAAGAAAGAGAGAAAGAGAGAAAGAAAGAAAGAAGAACAAGTAAAAGATGCCATTGCAAGTAATAACATTTCTAATTTATGAGCTTATCAAAAGGATGTAGTCATTTTTATGTTTCAATGCACACTCACATGTTTGCGTCTACGTATACGTATACTCGCGCCAATACCCGTTTGAATGCAAAAGGCAACTGAACCGAAAAGGACCATAAAAGGATACGGAAATGAGTGTTGCTGTTGTTGTTGGCTGGTGTGGTGGTACGTTCAGCTCACCAAAAAAAATATTTTATGATGCCCTTAGCCTCTGCTCGGTATGAAATGAACAGCAGCAGTTAACAAATAAGTGGTTATTTTTTTACGACTCCGCACTTCAAATCTTGAATGAAAAAGATTGAAAACAAAAAACCGAAATGAGGGGCGATATAAAACTGTAACTCGAGTGGCAAAAGGAAATTTCAGTTTGACTAGAGGTTGTTGTGGACCTCGTCTCTCTATCCTGCTTTATAATGTCATTATCATTTTTTGGGTTTTGGTTTGGATTTCTTTTCTTTCTTTCTTTATTTTTTATTGTTGTTGTCGTGTCTTGTCTATTTTGTTATGGAATTTTATTATTGCATATATGTTTTAATACTTGTCTTTCTTGGTTGTTTCATTTCATTTCACTGTCACTGGTACATTGTATAAATTTTATTTTATGACCACTTTTCAGATTTATATCTCGATCGTCATTGTTGTTTGTGCCATAGCCCATACGTGTTTCTATGGAGGTCGGCCGTAGTGAGTGCCTGCTGTCGATGGCTGGCTGCTGACTGGTCCTCATCGAGATACGGTCTCTTTTTATGACCACTCATAAATGGCTGTTTATTGGTGCCATTGTTTAAAGTCATTTTAAACCATAATATACATATATTATTACTCTTACACTGTTGTTGTCTTTCCTTTCCACATAGGCTTCTTTTCAAATGTCTATGTATATATTTCGTCGGCTGATAAATATCTCAATGTTTTTTGTTTTTTTTTCGTTGGTTTCGTCTGTGGGTCATTCTATATATGGCCCATTAAATTGAATAATAGAGAAATTTCTTGGGAATTTATGCGTTGTTTTGTGGTTCATCAATTAGAAAATTATTAACACACAGAAACATGATGATTACATGATTATTGTCAAGTTTTTTTTTTTTTTTTTTTTTAATATTTCCTATGTTTTCTTTCAAGAAACTCGGGGGGAAAAAAGAAAACCTTTCATGAAACTTAATATTCAATGGAGCGTTTCGTCATTTGGTTTTTGTTTTGTGGTGGTATTAAAAATTGTTCGAAACCTTTGTCTGGCTTTCAAAAAAATATAAAAAAAAATGAAGATCTGTAATCTTTTCAGTTGTAAATTTTATTGTTGGAGCGCCGCTATCGCTTCAGTGAAATCGTTCTCCCCCCCACCGGAATGAAACGGAAATGGTAGCGCTGGCGAGGAAATGACAGTGGGGACACGACATTCAATCAAACATGTTTGTGGTTTTCTGGTAAATTTCAATGGAATTGAAAAAAATCTCTTCATATTTACTTAACACAATAGGCAGTGGCCAATTCATGGTTGTGAACGGAGTAGTGTATCCTGGATTGGCCAACAAATTTACAGCAGATTCGAAATAATAACATTGGCAAATAGATTCTAAATTTCAGTGTAATTGAAAAACTATTAATAGAATTATGAAAATACCTTCATGTTTACTAAACCCGGCAAACAGTGGCATGAAGTTGCCACAAGAATATCCCTGATCGCTGACGAAAAAAATTGACAACTGACTCGAAATAGAACGATAAATCAGCATTGGCTCTACCACCAATCTTAATATATATTTACCCTCGACACTGATTCACTGATACACTGATTCACTGACTCTGTCACGCAGTACGTAGGAATTTAAATAGGCATTCTATAATTCTGTATAAATTATATTCTATAAATAATAATAATAAAAAAAATAATAATATTTTTTTTGTACAGAAATTGTGTTTTCCCCAAATTTTTTTTTTACCAAAATTTGTTTTTTCCAAAATTTTTTTTACAATTTTTTTTTAAAAAATTTTTTTTTCAACAAATTTTTTTTTTTTGCAACATTTTTTTGTTTTACAAGACTTTTTTCCAATTTTTTTTTTCCCCAAAATTTTTTTTTTCAACAAAAATTTTTTTTTTCCACAAAATTTTTTTTTTTCAGCAAAATTTTTTTTTTCAAGACAAAATTTTTTTTTTCAACAAAAAATTTTTTTTTTCAACAAAAATTTTTTTTTTCAACAAATTTTTTTTTCCATATTTCAACGGGCGCATTACAACTTACTAGTAATCATATATAAAAAAATCGTGAACGAGAGTTCGCTTAAAGAGGGCATAGAAAATTTTTACAAGTGCATGATAAATATCTCATGAATCCTTTATTTTTAAAGGATTATTTCATTTGTGGTTGGCTTGTGTTTAAGACGAGAGACTGCATGTGTCCCCACAAAAAATAGTCTAACGATGTGGGTAGATTGTTTTAGTGCCAACGATGATGTCGAATTCATCCTAAAGCCATGTAGCAGGAGGCGAAAAAATAATGAATTTGCCAACGTACATCTCAATCCTAGCTACCTGTGAGGTCCACTGTACTATATTGCGGGACAGGGGATAATCTGTACAATCTCGGAAAATTGTTATCATGGAAAACTTTAACCTCATGCACGACTCCAAAGAAGACTTTCGGATTTTCTAGACTTCTCAAACTAAACCACAAGAACAGTAGCCACCCCCTTCTCCCCACCCCTGTTCAAGCAATCACCAAGGATACGACCAAAAAAAAAAATCGGTAACAAAGAATTTTATTGCCAAATGTCGTGTTATTAGTCTAAAATGGCTCTCACATAATCCACAGACTTTATTATCATACAAATCATAATAAAACAAAAAAACTGGTGATATCTTTAAAAATCCAAAAAACAAAACGAAAAATAACCATAAAAATGCAACTACAACATTTGATTTATGCAGCATTACGAGGGTGGTGTATTATGAATGCCGAACACTCAAAACAAATACCAAAGTAAAGCGAACAATTTACGTTTGCACAAAAGGCTGGAGAGGAGAGCAACGGGGGGAAAAAGTCGTAAAAATAAAAATAATGCAATAAATTTGACATTATCTCTGTAAACAGGCAACAATATCAGTTGGTCCTCATATTGTCGCAACAACCAGTCAAGTATCACGCCAATGTTGCAAGAACGAAGAAGTGTATGGCTGTTGGAATGGTACAGGTGACAGTAGGGTGGCAGTTTAACAAAACTGCAGTGGCTATTTTTAAAGTGGATGTTGAACTGATACTAATTGTTAGATGATCGTCAAATTGAGGATGTTGTGTAATAATTTAGGCCGGCGCACAGTGTCGTGATTTCATACAAACGGTGGCCAAAAATAGAAGGAGTTAACATAGAAAGATGAAAATTGGTACACATTGCTTTTATACATAGGAAAGAAAAAAAACGAAGTTTTGTGAAAATCGGTCAAAGGACTCGCCTACCTCCCATATATCCTGAAACGAAAAAAGGTTACATTTTCCAAAATTGTTGTTGGAATTGAACTATATTTGACTCGATTTGTCTCCAATATATTACTGATAACTGTGGTGATTTATATGGAATTATCTCAAAGGACACGCCCACCTCCCATATATCCTGAAATGAAAAAAACATATAGTTTCCAAAATTGTTGTTGGAATTGAACTATATTTGACTCGATTTGTCTCCAATATATTACTGATAACTGTGGTGATTTATATGGAATTATCTCAAAGGACACGCCCACCTCCCATATATCCTGAAATGAAAAAAACATATAGTTTCCAAAATTGTTGTTGGAATTGAACCAAATTTGGCTAGATTTGTCTCTGATATATAACTGATAACTGTGGCGAGTTATGTGAAATTATCTCAAAGGACACGCCCACCTCCCATATATCCTGAAACGAAAAAAGGTTATATTTTCCAAAATTGTTGTTGGAATTGAACTATATTTGACTCCATTTGTCTCTAATATATTATTGATAACTGTGTTAAGTTATATGCAATTATCTCAAAGGACACGCATACCTCCCATATATAATCCCATATATATAAGTTTATTTTATTTAATTTAAAATTATATTGGTCTTTAAGCAAAATATTAAAAAAGCAGTTGTGCACAGTAACAGGCATGTAGTACCAGGGGTATAGCTTAATATATAAAATAAATGTTTCCTTTAGTAGCTCTTCAAAGTTTGTCACATTTATGTGCAGTCCACTAGACAATGTTCTTAATATAACAGAAAAGTTGTTTATTAAAGTTTTATCAACACCTGTTATCTGAGCCGCCTGTTCAATATTTGAAAAGAAACGTCTGGCCGTGTTTCCATCGTTCGAAGTGCCATATCCTGTTTTAATCATGTCTACAATAAGCCCCATTTCATCCTTGAATTTTTTTTGAATCTTCTCTTTATTTTCCGTTACTACTCGCGTATTTCGTTCATCCACTATACGCCATGACTTTATGGGTAGTTTATATGCAATGTGAATAATGCATTCAAAAAATTTTATCCACGCATGTAAAGTCGATAACCCATACATATGTTGTTAATTGTTCAATTTCACGATGAATGTTGTCTTTTACTTTCACTATAAGCTCAGAATTTTCTTTAGTAAATAAAATTTTCAGAGGTCTACATAGCCGAAGAGAAGAGTGTCTGTTGTTTTGCCACAAAATTTTTTCATTTTTGTCTTCCATGATACGCAATGGTACGAAAGATGCAACAAACAAAAACTCGTCAGTAGCGTCTTGGCTTTCAAATTTTTGTTTGTATATGCTATGGCCGCTACTGCCATCAAATCCCCACTTGCACTCTAAAATAACATTATTTTCCGCACCAAATTCCAACTTATTTAAAATGCTATTTGCGGTTTTATCCAAAATTGCCTGTAATGGAACATGTGCTTCCGTTTCTGAAACTTTAATTCCATCTGGAATTAATTTTTTTTTTGCTTCTACGATAGAATAATAGGACGGAAAACAATTTTTATGCACAGCATTCACAACGTTTCTCATCATATTGTATTGCCTAAAAGAGAGATCCATATCCACGTACAATGCGAGGGCTTTTTCCACTGAAATAGTTCCACTGTTACTTGTTTCGGAAATTTTTTCTGCTGCTTTTGTAATAGCTTCTGCAGATGTTGACGCAACAAGTTCATCAACACGTCTTCGCTTAGTTCGATGTGATGCTTGGTCGAAAGACAAACGTGGCCTACCTTTAACAGAACTTGAACTTGGTTCCTAAAAAAACAATAGAGTTGTTTTATCTCTGATTGATGCCAAGAACTGATAATAACTTACAGCAGAAGTTGGATCCCCATGCAATATTTCACTATCCAACCAGCTACTAACGGCTTTTTCAAACGAAGCCTTTTTCCGTCCATATTTTTTCCAATTACTGCTAAATTTCCAAAGCGTAAAGTGAATTTGTTTTTTCTCAGAGTCGTCTAATTCTCGATCCAAATGATTTTCCACAAATTCTTTTATTTTACACTCGATTATGGTGTTTTTGTTGTGCTTCACCTCTAACCATATATTAAATATTTCGCGTATCTTCAATGGAGTAGACACTGAAAAATATTCATAAAAAATAAAAGAGCACTCTGGCGCAGCTGAAATTTAGATATGTTAAAATACACACTATTGTGAACTAAATATCCAAAAATTAGAGTAGTATTTTGATGTATTTTTTTTTTAAGTCTTCACAACATGCGGTTCACATTCACTTTGACACATCTTTAGATATATGTTTCAGCTAACGGTACTTTCCATGTGATACATATTTATCAACAAAACCAGTGTTGCCATATTAAATGCAACTCAAATTTGACATTTATATGTAATTTATACCGACAGTTACATTATGTATTTGAAATAACAGCATTTCTAAAATATATAAAGTTCTACATTTGGCAATGATGTACCACTGGCTTAACAACTATCACAATTGAGCTTCTATAAAACAAAATCTAGTCCACATATCCAGAAAAAATTTTATATTTCATCTAATATAAGTGTTTACTTGTAAATAAAGAAAAAAAAATTATAAAATTTTAATGTTCACTTATATCATTTTTGGCCACTGCCGTGACACTGTGCGGCGCTGCTTTAAATTAGCACAGATGTTTGGTGAAGGAACAGTTTAGAAAGATACAGCCAACTCGCGGAAACATGAACATTCTAAAGCATGAAGGACTCAGAAATGTGGACACCATATTGTCTATACACACACCCTATTGTCAAATAAAAGATAACTGAATTTTTTAATTATGCTCGTATACAATTTGCAAAATTTCCGTCATTGAACAACAAATTTTAGTTATTCTTTACACAAAATGAATTTTGTTTTTAATCAGTAAAACATTTTCTTTTATATACTAGGTATTGAATTTATTAATGGAAGTTCCTCAAAATTTCTGAATTCGAAGACATGAACGAAATCGTGAAGGTGAACTCCCCTAACAATGATTAGTTGACTTTTCCGCGAGTTGACTGTAATTTGTATACTCAATGACCGGAAACTACTGCTCTTCCCACAGAAGTTTTACATGGCTTTAAGATTAAACTGTTACTCTGCGAAAATGTCATCCGAAAAATCGTTGATGTTCTGAATACCAACCTCAGTTGCAGTTTTACAAAATGCCACCCCAATGTCACACTGTCACACACATTAGCCCAGCGTGGGTTGTCTGCCTGAAACCTTGTACCTCATGGCACTTAAGTCATAAAAATTACGCATACAATGACGAAAACAAACTGCTAAATGTTTGGAAAATAAATCGTAAAAATGGAGAGAAGAAGAAAAATCTTTTAAATAAATGCGATTATCTGTCATAAAAAAAAACAAAGCAGACAAGACAAGAACGCCAGCCACAATAAAATGCTAAACCATAGCAGCCAATAAACATTTGTACATTTTTTCAAGAACGCATATCTCAATAGGCAGGATCTCTTACCGTTCAAAGTAATAAGTTGTTAATCATTGAGGATTAAAACTGTGGCAGATGGAATGTGTTTAACAGGCTTTTATGTCATCTACAGTAGTGGGCGATATTAAATTGAGAAATACTGGGGTTTTCCAAAGTATTCAAAGTAAAATAGCATTTTTTTAAATAAATAATCGGATGTTTATTTCATCTTAATATATATTTACCCTCGACACTGATTCACTGACTCTGCCACGCAGTACGTAGGAAATTAAATAGGCATTCTATAATAATTCTATAAATAATAAAATAAAAAAAATAATATTTTTTTTTTTGTACAGAAATTGCGTTTTCCCCAATTTGTTTTTTTACCAAAATTTTTTCTTTTACAATTTTTTTTTTACAAAATTTTTTTTTTCAACAAATTTTTTTTTTCAACAAAATTTTTTTTTTCCACAAAAATTTTTTTTTCAACAAAAATTTTTTTTTTCAGCAAAAATTTTTTTTTTCGACAAAATTTTTTTTTTCCACAAAAATTTTTTTCCACAAATTTTTTTTTTCCAATTTTATTTTTTTTCGAAATTTTTTTTTACAAAATAGTTTTCTCAAAATATTTTTTACAAAATTTTTAAAATTAAGTAACAAATACTTTCTCAAGCAAATTAACGGGCGCCATAGGCGCATTACAACTTACTAGTAATAAATAGGAAGGTATGCCGTTAAATAATGAAAAACAACACCACGGCCACGTTTACATGACCATATCCTTTTCATGACATTTTCCATAACCAAATCGCAAAGTTGCTGCCCTATGTCCTCGAAAGCCTCACGAATTCTATCTTTGAGGTTTTCAGTCTATTCTGGACTGTTGGCCCCAAAGGAAGAAGTCGCAAGGTGTTAAATCACAAGATCTCGGTGGCCAATTGTGATCACCTCTTTGAGAGATAACATGGTCCGGACACTTTTTCCGAGAAAGAGCAATGGTATTGTTGCTTGTGTGGCACGTAGCGCCGTCTTGTTGAAAATAAACGTTGTCCCGATCAATCCAACTCTGATCATAAAAAATCATTAATCATCTGTTGATAGTGCAATCCATTCACCGTAACAGTTGATCCAACCTCATTTTCGGAAAAGTAAGGCCAAATGAACCCGCCAGACCATAAACCACACCAAACAGTCACACGTTGAGAATGGAGAGGTTTTACAACAATAACTCTTGCGGTTTCCGAGCCCCAGATGCGACAATTTTGCTTGCTGACGTAGCCACCGAGATGAAAATGGGCCTCATCAGTTCAATATGATTTTTCGATGGAATTTCGGATTATTTTCATGCATGTCAAGGATGCCTAAGGTCAGATTTTCAAAACTATTTGGATTTATGAGAGATGTTCATTTGTTGCGACGACATGACATAATCCCCAATTTTTGATATGATTATCAAAAAAATATTTATTTTATTTGGACCGCTCTTGTCTAAATTTGAAAACATTCCCTTTACACTGTGCAACAAAAAAAAACTGAAAGGGTTTGTTATGAATAACCACTATACAATTTCCCTGGTTGAAATTTTTTTCAAGATTTTTTTTTCAAATTAAATTTTCTTAGACTTTTGGATTTCTTTAAAATAAATTTTAAATCGGAAAACTTTTTTTTTTCTAATATTTTTGTTAAAAATATTTCTAATATTTTGTTAAGTCGGAAATTTTTTTTTTCTAATATATTTATTGAAAAAAATTTAAAAAAAAATTTTTTAGGATTTCTTTGAAATAAGTTCTAATAAAAAATTTTCCTAATAATAAAAAAATTTTAAAAAAAATTAATTGAAATAAATTTTAAGTCGGAAAATATTTTTGTTGAAGAAATTAAAAAAAAAAAAATTGGTCGACATCGGAAAATATTGTTTTTTTTTTAAATATTTTTGTTAGAAAATATGTAGAATTTTCCGTTTTTTTTTTTGAAATACATTTTAAATCGAAAACTTTTTTTCCAATATTCTTGTAGAAAAAATTTAAAAAAAAATGATTGTCCTGTATTTTTGGTGAACAAAATTAAAAAAAAGATTATCCGTTTTTTTTTTAAATATATTTTTAGTTATGTCGTAAAATATTTCTGTGGAAAAAAATTAAAAAAAAAATTGGCCGATATCGTAAAATATTGTTTTTTTTAATATTTTTGTTAGAAAATATATAGAATTTTCCGATTTTTTTGAAATACATTTTCTGACTTAACTTTATTCTTTGATAAATATAAAGTTAAGCCACCGCGGTGGAAATGGGCCTCATCAGTCAAGAGGATTTTTCACTCAATCAGTAAAGACACGACGTTGTTGATGATCGGCCGGCCTGAGTTCTTGTGTTAACTGAACTTCATAAGCCGTATGACCCAAGTCTTTAGGCAAAATCCGGTGTAATGACGTTTGTGGAATGCCCAATTCCCAAGAACGACGAGCAGTGGACAAACCTGGGTTTTTTTTCAACACTTTGGGCAACAGCAACAATATTCTCAGTTGTTATCAATTGTTCAGTTCTAACTTGTGCCAACAGCTCGAATTTGTCAACCAATTTCTGTATTGCGATCCGACAAGGTGCTTCACGTGACTCAACAATGCTTTAGTTTTGCGAACTGTGACTGCAAGACTTTTAATTTTAAAAACTTCGCATCTCGTGGCCCTTTAAGAAGATTTTCACCATTTTTATAGTATTTCAATGCGTCGCCTATCGTTGTATTTTTAGTAATGTCGTCAAATGTCAAAGAATAAAAGCTTCACCCGAAATACCGGGTAATTCAAAATAACACCTCTTTTTGGGAAACCTCTACTGTAGATCTCTGTCGGTTCCTTCATGTAATTTTGATTTAATTTAATTTATACATTTATTGATAGAAATAGATTAATAAAAAATTATAATAAACTTAAATATAAAGGGCATTAAAAACACAAAAGCCTTTTGGTCCGTCATGTAATGATCCTGGGGAATTCTTGATCCACAAATACCAACACCTATGCCATAAGACTCGATGTTACATGTAACCTCACCCAACACCCCACATCACAATGAAGACGATGTAAGTGTCTCCATACAAATAAGAAGTGTGCTTCTGTACTCCGTACTAAGACACTAATTCATGCATGACGAAATATTACCACCGCCAACAGCCAAGCAGAACGAAATCTTTTTATGAGCTGTTAAAAGGTAAGAGACAAACTCGTAAATCCATTTACACCGGTAAACATCGTCCACAAATAAAACCCTGTCTAAACTGAGAAAAGATAACAATTTTCAGTATAACCGCCAACCAACTTCTCCACTTATGCTTCATTCCTTAGGAATGTCAGTAGATGGTGCTAAAACGAACAGACAACAACTGGAATGGAATGAATGGTAACCAAAAGTTTTTCTGGCTGTACTGTATACTTCAGATTAATTGCTCTCAATGTGTTATTCCAGTGAACCAGAAACAGAAAAGTGTCTACTTTTTCTCGTTTTCTTCTTCTTCTAATTTATGTGTAAAATAAATAAATAAATAAGAAGGAAGAGGAAAACTACCAAAAAACGACCCCACATTAAGACCATTAAATTGTTAACGATGCAGCAGCAAAAACAACAGACGGGAGGACGGACGGAATGGGTGTATGTATGGCTTGACGGACGGGACGGTAGTTAAAGTACAAAAACATCAGATAATCGCTCAAGTATGAATGTGCTCTTCATTCCAAAGAGAAAGGTCTTAAAATAATATTTATGTTGCTTTTTTTTACGACTCTCAATATTGTTCCACACATTTCCTAATATAGGGGTAGCAGCTGTTATAATGGTGCGGTACGGTGCTGTGCTGTGTTTGGTTTTCACATTTTCCTTCGAAATCTCGGTAATAAAATTTTTGCACTCATTGTCACTGGCCGACCGACAGACGCACACCCTGTCACACTGTTCACAATGCATTTTTCATTTTGTCCGTCCGCCTGTATTTTACTTTGTTCTCACTTTGGTTTTTGTGTGCATTCGAAACATTTTGTCATTGACAGTTTTTTTTTTTTTTTGGTTTTCCCCCTCTCACTTCCCACTGTGTTACTATCGCTTTACTACCGGCATGGCATCGTGTCCTTTCTTCTCCGATCCTGGAAAATGCTAATTAATGATTTTGGTGTGGTGTGTGATTTATGGCCGACGTGTGCTAATTTTTCAATACATTGTTGAAGCTGTCTGGAGATATTTTGAAATTTATTGCAGCAAATCATGAATAAATTACAAATTGCATATGTTTCGAATGGAACCGAACAGAACCGGAGGAAAAAAAAATCTATCATTTCGCAACTTGTCAAATTGTGACATTGAAATATTAATAGCAATGAAATGTCAGCTGTGGTGGCGAAAGATTTGCACATGTTCGATGGCAATACAGTCAAACTTCAATAGCTCGAACCACCATAACTCCAATAGAAAAGTTTCACTTACGGAGACTTTGAGTTATGGAATTACTTATAAAATTGTTAAAGGGACTTTGTCTCCTTAACGATCACTGAAAGAGCTTTGACTCAAAGAAAATTCAACTTATGGAAGTTCCACTGTATATGTTTTTTTTTCATATATATGTATCTATGTTGTAATAGGACTAAGCGCAGTATTGTGACAGACGAATAGGCCAATTCAGTGTTATTTTTTTTTGATAGCCTCGTGGTGTTTCTTGGAAAGGTGTTTGTCGCATTAGTTTTTTCGATATTTATTGTTTCTGTTGTTCGAATTCGAGATCATTGTTTCAAAAAGAAATTAGTTTTGAATTTTCAACAAAATTCACAAAAAATCCAGATTTTTTTCGAAAGAACAAACGTTTCCATTACACCGTGTTACAAAAAGTAGATTTTTTTCTGTCCTATGAACCAAATGCACATATTCGGAAAGAGGGGAAAAAATAAAAATACACGTGTATCGGCGATTTTCATGTACACGTCAGAATTTTTTTTTTTTAAGTTTGCAGTATGAAGCTCGTAGTGGCCTGTGTGAAAGCCTTTCGACCGATTTTTAACCCCTTTTCAGTGATCCAATCGAGCTGATTTTTGGCAGGCAGACTCGTGGAAATGTCTGTATCATGTCAAATTTTTTACAAGCAATTTTTATCAATTCTTGCTTGAAATTTTGAGTTTTTGAAACCGAAGGCGAGCCGATAAGCCACGACTGAGTGGCATACTCTTGATTGCGGCAGCCATTTTCCTGTCAGTGTGTACGGTATTACGAAGTCATTGAGTTTTATTATCAAACACCGTGCTTTTTTTTAAAATAAAAATGTGTTTCTATGAAAAATGCCCCCAAAAAAATATTAATAATTCCCAAAAACAATCTCTGACAAAGTACCGAGTTTCTGCTTTAAGGATCCATTTTCGGAAGCCTTTTTTCACTCAAACTAGTTGTTCAATCGAAAAAATGAGACTACATTCTTTGTCCTATTCAGGTCCGCTGTGTGTGAGCCAAATATCAACAAAATTGATTTTTGAAAAAAAAAAAAAAAAAAAAAAAAAAAAAAAAATTGAAATAAAAAATACTAATTTTGATGGGTGTGAGCAAAATATCAACAAAATAATTTTTCAAAAAAAAAATCTCTAATTTTGATGGGTGTGAGCAAAATATCAACAAAATTATTTTTGAAAAACTAAAATCTCACATTTTGATGGGTTAGCAAAATATAACCAAAATTATTTTTGAAAAAAAAAATCTCAAATTCTGATAGATGTAAGCAAACTATCAAAAAAAATATTTTTGAAAAAAAATCTCAAATTTTGATAGGTGTAAGCAAAATATCAACAAAATTATTTTTGAAAAAAAAAAATCTCTAATTTTGATGGGTGTGAGCGAAATATTAACAAAATTATTTTTGAAAAAAAAAAATCTCAAATTTTGATAGGTGTAAGCAAAATATCAACAAAACCTATTTTTTTAAAAAAAAAATCCAAATTCAAAATATACATTTTGAGATTGTAAAATTCCCTAGGCAATCCTATGAAATTGAGCGTAGCATACAAGTCCCAAAAGGTTAATAATAGTTAAAAAGTCCAGCTTTAATTCGGTACCACATATGTTTTAATTCTCTTTTTTGTTGCAGAAAAATTGTCCAAATAGTATCAAGTGTCTTAAAATTTCGAAGACCGATTTTCGAAAACCTTTTTCTCCCTAGCTATTTGGTCAATCTCTGAAATCAAACTAAAGACTTTTTCCTATGCAGGTTCACTAAGAAACTAACTCAAAGTATTATCCCTTCAAATACATTTATTTGGTATTTCTGGATGTGTCGGAGAATCTACGTATACCAGTTTCTGAGATTTTCCCTCAAAATCCAACAGAGAATTATATCCCATTACCTCTACATTAATCGGTGGAAACATTTTAGATATGTGACAATTTTTCTAGGTAAGAAGTACATGGGGTCTGTTTAGTTTTCGCCCGACTTTAGCTAGAAGACACCAGAAATGTGAAACATAGTTCCCATTACTGCAATATGTTACTTTTTTTTAATACTTTCTAATCCCCCTTTAAAAAACTGGCTCACATGGTGCCCAGTTCACCCCCTGGAAATCATAAAGTCATTAGTGCGATTGCTGTTCCATGCATGGATAATAAATAGCAACAACCATCATAATTCCATAATTTATTAATGCCATTTAATGCTATTGTTATATGTCAGTAAAATATTAATTGGACGTTGAGAGTTGATACACAAAAGGAAAAGATACACAAATCCCCTTGTGTTACCCTCACGTTTTGGCAACACCCCTCCTCCTTTTTTGGGCACCAGGAAACACCCAGCAAACAGTGAATGCCAGGATCAGCAGCACATCACAGGACGACGACACAGCATGACTCCTTTGCAACAATAAAGTCCTCTTTTGCTATGGTCACATTTTTTGATATTTGCAATATTTTCAACTGAAACTGACAAACTGCATGCTCATTGTTCTCCGAGGAGAGTAATCTTAGTTTGCAAAAAAATAAAATCGCATTTTTTTTCTCTTAATTTAAGTGTAAAATTTTCAATGTCACATTACTTGTACTCATGGTATTGGATTATTTCGATACCGGATCGAAATGGAGAAATAAACAACAGCGACAGCCAAAATCAATTGTTCTTGACGTGTGCATTCAGTTGTGTGTGTGTTTGAATTTCTTTCATGGCCTGACATGACCAGAGAGCAGCAGATAAATGGACGTCAATAAATTATAGAGATTTTTCAAAAACAACAGCGGCAGACACGTTGCACAGCACGACATAATCCGACGTTTTCTGTATTTGTTTTATTTTTTTTTCATTTGTCGCTTTTTGCTCGACCGGTGAAAAACATATAATAGACTGCAAATATAAGGTATGTACGTTTCAATAAATATCGCACGAACGCACATTAACTAATGGCAGAAGGACGAGGAGGCGGCAGAAAAGGAAGTCCCCTTCTTTTTTTGTTTTTTGTTACTGGTGCGTTTTAATGCCATTGAGGATTTATTGCAGTTCGAGGGCTGTCAATTTGCTGTCGTTTAGAGGACACTCTTTGAATTCTTTCGTTGGCTCATATTTCAAATTGTTAGTTTTAATTCAACTTTGACCTCATGTTCAATGAAGGAAAAGCTTTCAGGTAAGATAATAAACGGAAGTCTGTCACGCGTTACAGGAAACTTGAGTCATATGTGCAATATTTTCCAGTAACGATTTTAGTCTGTTAATAACAGCAGGTATTTCGAGTGTAATGTCTTATTTTTCACCTCAAGCCAACGGCATTTTCTGTATGGAAACAGGCACTGGATATGAGCCTGATATTAAGACCACTGTTCTTATCAGGATATGAGCGGGATATTAAGACCACTGTTCTTATCAGGATATGAGCCTATTATTTTTGCAGGGCAATAGTTATCTGAAGTACTCGCTGACTTTTCTTCAGTCATATTTTTACTTACTTACTTGTTTCCCTTAAAATTCCCCGAAGGATCAAACAGAGAATTTCTATAATTTCTATATTCACCGATATTGAACTACGATTTTAAAGCCGGCTCCGAACAGCTAAGGCTTTTTCTAGAGAAGTTATTACATAGCTTAGAGATTACTCTCATACTGGTATTTACGAGGTGGGAACGGCCGGTCTTAGCAGATTAACACACTGGTTTTGCATTGTGCCTCACAAACCACAGCCGTCCACTTTTTTCTTATCCTTTTCGCCGCCATTAATAACACGGATCAAGGATTATCTTACTAATATTTTAATCATACCTACAAATATCTCTACATTAAGAGGCACTTGGGACTTTTTCGCCAAATATTTACCAAGACTGCCTAAAGCCACAAGTAAAATATTTTGCATATGTTCCACAAATCCCACACAACTTAAACGAAAAACAATGATTTGTCTTTCTTTTCACAAATATGATCTAACAAAATCGAGATTACACAGATAATATTTCCTTTTGTTGCTTTTTTGGAAATATAAACTAAATAGCAAAGGCTTTCCTACCTACGCAAATATCTGATTACAACATCGATAACTACACCATAGTCTGACAGCTAACTGTCAGAGGGATTATGTAACACTTAAGCAAAAATATTGCCGATAATCCTACCAAACTTGGTTTGGATTTGTAATTAGTAATGCATACAGACATATGTGGCAAAAGATCAAATCTCTCTTCGTAATCGATGGTTTTTGCACAAAAAAAAAAATCCGCCTTAGTCCAACTAAAACCATGCATGGTATTTTGTAAAATTTCTTAAGAAAATATTTATCAATATTTTATCGTAAATCAGAGATTTAAACACATGTGTATAAACAAGGTGTGTTGTATTGAAAAGGAAAACGAAAACGAAAGAAAACATGGACTTGGTAAGTCTGTGAAATCGTTTTAAGCCGGATGTTTATGTTGGGAAATCTTTCTCTTGGGCTTAGCTTGCCGAGACTGAAGGGATTAGTAGAGCAAAACTCATATAAATCAGGTGAAATAATAGATCATTTTCTATAAGTACAGCAACAAATGACAAACACAAACAGTAAAATATTGGGAAAAATTAATAATATTGTGTAATAATATTTGTATTATTAATTTTTCCCAATATTTTAGTGTTTGTGTTTGTCATTTGTTGCTGTACTTATAAACCATAAACATCAATCCGAATTACCTCAATCCGAACTAGAACAATAATAATTAAAACTATCTATAGACAACAATAGATAACCACATCATATTTTAATACTTTTGAAATTTATGTAACATTTACAGCAAAAGCATCTGGGGAATTGATTGTACGGATTTTGAGATTTGAGTTTACAAAGATAATTCGCAAAAAAAAAAAAAAAAAAAAAAAAAAAATACCCCAAATTTGGCATTCTCAATAAGGACTTCGGAAAAAAAAACTCTAGCAAATTGGGTTATTTAATTGGGTTTTTACATTCTATTCTGATTAGTCGCTGACAAAACAGTTAAGAAAGCCAAATTCCATTCAAGAGCTAAATCATTTGAAAAATCAAAAAACAATCATTGTTTTTTTTTTTTTAATTTTGATAGCTGATTTTTTAT
This sequence comes from Hydrotaea cyrtoneurina, assembly GCA_958296145.1. Lineage (NCBI taxonomy): Eukaryota > Metazoa > Arthropoda > Insecta > Diptera > Muscidae > Hydrotaea > Hydrotaea cyrtoneurina. Next base: position 81,502,451 of record OY282514.1, on the reverse strand, counting down.
AGAAATATTTACTATTGTAGGCTGAAATATATAACAAGGGGTTCGCCAGTTGAAGAAATCTGTAAAAAAGATTCTGGCAAATTGGTTTACTTAACGGGGTTTTACAATTCCGGCCTGATTAGCTGCTGACCAACAGTGACAAAGGCCAAATTTAAATGACCACCACAAGTACAATTTTGTTTATTATTTATTATTATTTGAGAGGAGATTATGGTTTATGGTTGTGAATCACATTTTTCACTCGGCGGGTATGCTAATAAAGAAAATCGTCGTATTTGGGGTTCTGAGAATCCTCAAGTAATTGAAGAGAGGCCATCCACATCCACAAAAAGTCACTGTTTGGTGTGCTCTTTGGTCCGAAGGTGTGATAGGACTTTACTTCTTCGAAAACGACGAGGGAACGGCTGTTACCGTTAATTCGGAGCGTTATGGTCGTATGATAACCGATTTTTTTTGCCTGCTACTGAAGAATACGACTTGGAGAAAATGTGGTTGTGCCATAAATTTTCCCCCCTTTAATTTCTATGAGGAACATAGGTCGCAATAAAGTTGTTCCAATCGCCTCTTTCATTTGCCATACTGAATTCTGAAGTTCCGATTTCATAGTCGAGCTGCCGTCGCCATGTATGGGCCGGTCTATCGGTCTTGTAATAAAAATAATTCTAGAAAAAATCAACTTTAATCGGGGTAATAAAATATCGAGTTAGTAATTTGAATGTTTAAACGATTTGCCTGTGTTCTCCTTTAGTTTACAGAAAGAAAAATATGAAAATAGCCAGAGCAACGAAAATTATATTTAAAAAAATTTGAAATACCAAAAAGACTTGAACTTTTTTTGTGTTTATTTTGCTGCGCCTTAAAAGTTTCTTGAGTTTTTTTATATTTTTTCAAAATCAAAATTTTCACTATTATATTCACTAAAAAATTAACAGTTTTCGCGCACATCTCTTTCAAATAAGTGAATTAGTCTCATCTAATATAACATGGCATTTTTTGAATTTCATCACTTAGTTATTATAAAATACAAATCTTCATTTGTCTAATAACTGGCAATGTCATATTCCTTAACTTTTTCAAAGCTAAAAACAACACAACCAAAAGAGCATTTCGGCTTTCTTAATATGACCACTTAAATGGCCGCCTCTTTGGGTAGACAAATTTATTTGAAACAACCAAAACTCAATGAATAATGTCGACATGTTCGGGGGGGAAAATAAACGAAAACTATCTCAAAGTTTATTAGCGAAACCTTAAAATACAATAACATTAAACCCAGACATGAAACAATTAAAAACTCCACACAGAAAAAAAAAAACAAAACGAATTATAATGCCGACGGTAAATAATTTTAATGAAAAAGAACGTGCACACAAAAACCACAAACACCGGTGCAGGAAGGCAGTCCAAAAACACGGCAACAGAAAAACTTTTTGGTAACACAGTGAAATAGAAAAAAAGAAAATATAGACGACGAAACCAAATGAACAAACAACATGAGAAAAAAAATTAAACAATTTAACGGATAAACTTTTTCCGACAGCCAACCAGGCAAACAACATTTTTCCACTTAAAAAGACGGAACCGAAAAAAATCATATAATCTCAAACAGCTGGAAGGGGTTGGACATTTTGCAGTTGGCCAATAATATTAAACTTAACGATTGGCTAAGTTAACGGCTAACGAGGTGGTAAAGAAGAAGAAGTCGATAGGAATACTTAATTGATGTCATGAATCAGTGGGAGAGTCGACGATGTTAACTACAATTTTTCGTAAATTTATTTCTGTGATTTTCACCATATTTTTTTGTGGGCGATGTCAAATTTTTGCTGAGGATAACCGATTTCTTGTATAAAATACCACAGCTGCGGTTTGAATATATTTCCGTCGGACAAACACAAGTGCCCAAGTCCATTCATTTGCAGTTTAACAAATTTTATTATTGAAATACAATTTTGGAAATTGATAGCAAATCATCGTCTTAAATTCCATATTTGCCAAATTGATCTCTAACCGCCGATTAAACACATACGATTATCTACATATTCCCAGGTTGACAGACAAAATATTTCCAAGAACACATGATGATGGAAAGGATCATAATTCAAATTCTAATATATTTCCGAACATTTTTCTCCTGCATTTGGAATTTTTTTCACGACTGTAATCTATGAGACTCTGGTGGCACTAAAAAAAAAAGAAGGACCACCATAATGCTGATAATGACAACAGTTTTTCTTATTTTCTCGCCGTCGTCTATGACTAACGTCAAAAGGCGTAATAAATTATGACAGCTTTTATTACACACACCATCCATGACAGCCAGCATATGGTGGTAGACTGATGGAACAAATCCACAGACCGGACATCGAGAGTCTAGAAAAAAAATTGTTAATGTAATAAAACAAGAGACTGAAAAATCACCAGAGACCCAGAGTAATATTCGGAAATTTAACGTGAGAGTTGCTCTCTTGGTATAAAAATGTGCTACCAGTTGCTCTTTGGTGATTTTATACAAGAAATATAAAGGCAACCCCAAAAATTGGGGTTGCCATTGTAAAGAAATTTTCAAATTGCCCAATTGCGATTGGTGGATTACCAACAGAGAGAGCTCATCGTTCCATTTACAACATCAACTCATCTCTGAGCAGGCTAGGGGTTATTCACCATAAGTTAAGAGTTATGCTCTCTTTTAGGCTAAATTTAGGCCTTCTCTCGGTGGCGATTACTCAATTTCCCAAGAAAACCTGTTTGCTTCCTGTGAAGTGTCGATGGACAACACATGCCTTTGGTAAGCCTAGACTGCGTCCAATACTGCTTACATTTATGGCGCATGCGAAATGATTGGCTGTTCAAGACGCCATATTTGAAAATTACTCCACCGATAGAAGAGATAACACATAGCAGCATATCTCTGTCTGACATTAACGGTATACGGGAAATGTGTACAAAACGCTACGTTTTAAATATTAAACAGGTACTGAGCAGTCAAATGTTTACTTACAGCCCAGAGAGTTGGGTAGAATAGTGCCAAGAGTACAAGAGCGTAAATACAAGCATTAAATGTTTACTCTCTGACACGTTTGTGAGTGTGTGTTTGTTGTTGTTGTGTCCCATTAATCTCTAGCAAACCAGAGAGCATGGCTGCACACACAATGCTTTTTGCTTATGCCATGAAATTCTCGCCGAGGTAAGGTACTCCTCAGAGGTTTCACACAGAAATCAGTTCGAGTTCAACTGTCGCAGCGTTCAGACGTTTTCGGAAGAACAAAAAGAAAAAAAATACTAAATAAGCCTGACAGCTCTCAAACGGTGCTCAGTTATCAAAGCAAAACATAATTGAAATCTAAAAAAAGATCATTTCTATATGACAAATATTATAAACAACGGAAGAAACGATTTTCTCCCAAAAACAAAAAAAAAATCTTAAAGTAAACAGACTACTGACAAAATAAAGAAAAGTTAAAAAGAAAATTGAATTTCTTAAAAAAACAACCATTTTTCTCTAAAGAAAAATTAAACAGAAGTGAAAGTGTTTGAATACCAAAACCATATATTTTGTGGATTATTACAAAAATAAAATAAAACAACCAACTGTGGATTATTTTGTAAAGCGGCTTTAAATTTTGAAAACCAAAACAAAACAAAAAAGTTTACTGCCCCCCTCATCCTCATCAGCGCAGATTTTTGTGGATTACTCCTGCACGCCTTGCTGTAATTTTTGTGGATTAGTTCCGGTTCAATCGCTCATCAGCGCTCTTCATCATCTACAATATGGTTGTCCTAGAAGGTGGCGGTGGTGTTGTTACCATCGGTAACAACCAATACTTGCAACCAGATTATTTGGCTCCATTGCCAGCAACGGTTAGTATTCAAAATTTTTAGCAAACAAAAATTTCAAAATCCCCAAAACAAAAAAAATCGAGGATTAAAAAATGTCAAATTTGAAAGAAACGAAAGAAAATTAATGAAATGATTTATTTCATACCAGAAACAAATTTAAAAACCAAGTTGAGTGGTAGGAAAATATCCTCAGAGGATTCGAACAGATAAAGAAATAAACTCATATCTTTCTAAAGGCTTAATTTATATGTGTATTTTAAAATTTGATGAGCCTTTAATTTTTTTCTCAATATTTTCCATTACAAAATATAAATTCAATTATTCAACTTTTGTTCAGTCTTCAGATTATTTAAATGCTGTCTTAGAGAAATTTTAGAATTTTTTAAAAAAAACTGCTTTATAAAACTGTTTGAAATGGAATTCTTAGTTCTGAAAGAATTGCAATCGGAGAATTATTAAATTTCTCAATTGTTCAATATTTCTTTGATTCAAAAATTCTTTTAAATATCATACATTTTTAATAATGAGAAATATAAATTTTAAAAAAATCGATTTCAGAAAGATTGAACGTAAAAAATCGAAACAATTCCGAAATAGGGAAATACAAAATTCACAAAATGTCTTCAGAAAGATTAAAAGAAAAAAAAACGTTCCACAATAAATTTTTTACTAAAAATTTTAGAATACTCAAATATTTTCAATACGACAAAACAAAACTCAAAACACGGTTAACTCCTTGTTTTTTAAAAATTATTTTTTTCTTTGCAAATGCGATTTATAAGTCTGAATGAATTCTCGATTTTAATTCGGGTAATAAAAAATCGATTTAGAAAAATGTGAATGTTTAAACGTGTTCTCCTTAAACAAAAAAAAACTTTACCGAAAGAAAAATATAGAAATATGTAGAGTTACGATAATTCTATTTTCAATTTTATTTATTTACTCCTAAAAAGCTTGCTACACATTTTTTAATATTTTTTCAATGTCAAAATTTTCTGTATAAATTGCATTTCTCTTTCAAATAAATGCGTTTGTATCCTTTAACATAACATCACAATTTTGGATTTTGAATTTAAACATTTAATCAACGGCAGACTTCAGAAGTTCATATTTCGTTCAATACTTTTCCCAAAATTGCGATAATCAGTGAAATCATTCAACAACTCCTTAGCCTCAAATTCGTTAAGTTTTTTGAAGGCAAATTCATTCTAGTTTCAATTTTCACCTCCACTATTGGTAATTTAAGCAAAACATCTATTTAAAATTACATTCGAAATTTTTAAAAAATCTATTATGTACAATAAAGATGATAATTCAAAATTATACCGTTTAATCAACTAGAAACTAAACAGAAAGGAACTTCTTTAAAATAAAAAACAAATGTAATTCTCACAAACTGAGTGAAGCCCCACCGTCGGCTGTTGCGAAATGAAGATAACAAAAATATTAACAACACCAGAGAAAATCCTCGGTTGATTTTTTGCTTTCCCATTTCTTTACCTAAACATATTTCTTTCACAAAATATACTAATGTTGCGCCTTTCCCCTTCTGTTCTCCTTCCAGATGGATTCCAAGAAAAGTCCCTTGGCTCTCTTGGCCCAAACCTGTTCACAGATTGGCGCCGACTCGTCGGCCGTCAAACCATTGCTCGCCATGGATAAAACGAAAAAATCCGGTTCCACATCGTCGGCCTCATCGTCCTCGTCCAGCGTTACCTCTGAAACCGGGTCAGCTAAATCGCCCACACAAGCTAAATCACCCAAATCGACTACACCCACAACCACGGAAGTGAAATTGGCTTTCAAGCCGTACGAAACAAATGTCCTGAGTCACCAGAATCAGAATTCGTTCAAGTCATCGGCCAGCATGGACGACAATCGTCCCAGTTCCAAGGCCTCGTCACACAATGGCGATGTTACGCGTGTGCCATCGCGCAACAAGTCGAACTGCTCGCCCGACAGTTTCAATAAGTCACAGGATTTGTCGCACAATGGCGGTGGCTCGACTACGCCACATGATACCAGCCGCAAGACTGTGTCGCCCGCGGGTTCTTCGCAAAGGGGAGCCAGTCCCATTGTACGCTCCGGCATGGAGGTTTTGAATAATGCCAACGGCTCCGCCCAACATCCCAAGGAGATGAGCAGCATGGCCCAGGCTGCTGCCGCCGCTGCGGCTGCTTACAAAGCTGCCGGTGCTCCCTACGGCCTTAATCCCTTGTCGGCATTGTGCTGCCCTCCGGGCATGGAACAGCATGCCAATCCCGCCTTCCGTCCACCCTTTGCGGCCGGTGGCTTCTCACATCATCATGCTGCCATGTTGGCGGCTGCTGCTGCCAATGGCGGTTATCCCGCCGGACCCAACCAAAATCAGCCCAATCCCTATATCAGCTATCAGCGGATTAAGACGCCTGCCGGCGGTGAGGCTATTGTGCCCGTTTGTAAAGATCCCTACTGTCCGGGCTGCCCCTACTCGGCTCACACTCAACAGATGCTAATGGGTGCCCCCTGTCCGGCCGGTTGCACTCAGTGCGAACATCAGAAATATGGCATGGCCGCTATGATGGGTGCGGCCGGTTTGCCGCCGGGTCATCCCTATTCTCAGGCGGCTGCTGCTGCCGCCGCCAATGCTGCTGCTGCCCGTTCGGCTCCCTATGTCTGCAGTTGGGTGGTGGGCGATGCTTATTGCGGCAAAAGATTCCAGACCTCGGATGAGTTATTTTCACACTTGAGAACACACACCGGCAACCTGTCCGATCCGGCAGCTGCCGCCGCAGCCTTGGCCCAGTCTCAGGCTCAGTCGTTGTTGGGCTCATTGTTCCCTCCGTCGGCTTTGAGAGGCGGCTATCCCACACCTCCATTGAGTCCGATGTCGGCTGCTGCCGCTGCGGCCCGCTATCATCCGTATGCCAAGCCCCCAAGTGCAATGGGCGCCGGCGGTCCCTCACCATTCGGCGGACCCGGTGGCTTTAATCCGGCCGCCGCCGCTGCTGCTGCCGCCTTGGGTCCCTACTATTCACCCTATGCCATGTATGGTCAACGTATCGGTTCAGCGGCTGTACATCAGTAAGTGGATGAGGCGACACACCGACAGCCGCTGAGGGGCTGCAAGTGCAAGTGATCTTGAAACCATCTCATGAACATAATACCAAAAAAACCAAACAAAGGAGCGAACCATCCTTCTTTCTTCACCACCCCCCCAATGCACTGAAAGCTAATATAATGTGAAGTAGTAGCAGCAGCAGAAGACAAAGGCGAAGGCGAAGAAGAAAACAAAGTTTTGAAAGAAAAACTCATTGAGAAACGAACGGAAGAAGAAAATGTCCCCCCCAAAAATGAGTCAAAACCGTCCAACTCGTGGACTGGTTTCAATACTGTGATACTAAATTGTAGTTTTGAGCGATAGTTTGTTAGTTTTAAAACCGAAAAACATAATTTTTAATAAGACACACAAAACAGACAAAAAAAAACTACAAAAATGAGAAAAAAAAAATCTATTGAAGATAATATGAGTATTTTTTTTTTAATTAAAACATTTATGTTAATTTCAAAACGAACAGCCAAAGCATTCATATTTCCATTATAACATAAAGAAAGCCGACAAGTAAAAAGAAATTCTAAAATATTTTTTTAAAAAAAGAAAAAGAAAATCCTAAAACTTCCATACTTTTTGTTGCTTTTAAGGAAAAGAAGATTTCAAACATTGACTAAAATTAAATTATAAACAAATTTGTTTTTTTTTTATTATCTCTACTTTGCTATTTTTTTTTATATAAATTCTATTAAAAAGTGAAAGAAAACAAAAAAAAAGAAGAAGAATATCCTTTTAGTTATTTAGTCCTTAAGTTATTATATGTAATTTTGCCTAGTTTTATAGTTGCTATACCATATGTCTGTGTCTCCACATCCAAACATCTTAGATTTGCTATATATACAAAAAAAAAACACAAAAACAACAACAAATTGATACTATAACATCCATCAATATACGATAACAAAAAATAATAATAATTAGAAGTGTATATTTTTCATTTGTTTGGAAAGCAGACAACAACAGACACATTATAAATTATATTAAAACAAAAAAGAAAAAACTACAACTAAAAAAAAAACCAACAAATATAACAAAAAAAAAAAACATTTTGAAAAATTTAAATACAAATCTTTTATTTGAAAGTGAAGGGAAGACAAACAAAAAGTGTTGCACACAATGCGCCCCATTGTCTGTCTATTTATGGGAACTGACGACATCTGTTCCCCGCCTCGTCAGTGATAACCTTTTCCTGGGCACTCTTAGTCTCAGTTCGGTCCGCCTTTGTCAGCACTTCAAGTCAAGTGCTCCTTATGACACTTTACAATCAATCAAATTATATATTTTGTTAACTGATAACACAGAATGTGAAATCAATTGGATTGTTTTTTTTGCAGCTGCTGTCAAAACGGTCTGATTAAAATACTCAAAATGTCAAGAAAATACTCGAAATAATCGACGCATGTCCGACGAAATGACTGACGGGCCAGAAATGTTATCTCGGCCATTGGTGGGGTTGAATACTCGTATTAAAAATTGAATTCGAAATTGCGAAACTGATGAACGGGGCTGACCACTTAACCGAGGTTCATTGATTGGCATTTCAATTATTCCGGTTATCGCGCACATATTCTGGGCGAACAGCTCGGCTAATGAAATACTACGGAATGAAAAGACGACAGATTATTTAAAAAATCTTGTCAAATTATCCGACATATCTACCAAGCATCTCTCGCTGTTATACACTGCAGCGCTGCGTTATGAGCAGCATGATCAATTTCATTGCATGTTTTATCATCTCAGTTCTGAAAACCACCTTATGTTGCTCTACCACACAGAGTTGCGTTATGGGCAGCATGATCAATTGGATTGTGTATTTTATGATCTCAGAACTGAATTTCAGATGTCTGAAATGCGGCTCTTAGTAAAATACCATGCAGCGTTGCGTTATGGGCAGCATGATCAATTGGATTGCGGCTTTTATGAACTTAGAATAGAATTACAGATGTCTGAAATGCGGGATTCAGTGCAATACCATGCAGCGCTGCGTTATGGGCAGCATGGTTAATTGGATTGCAGATTTTGTGATCTCAGGACAGTCTTTCAAGATGTTTGAAAGGCAGTTCATGATGCTATACCAGTGTGATCAATTTGACTGCATGGGATCAGGGTAGAGTTCTGAAAACCACATCATGGTGCTCCAACACACAGAGTTGCGTTATGGGCAGCATGATTAATGTGATTGCGTGTTTTATTACCTAAGAAGAGTCTACCAGATGTCTGAAGTTGTTGAAGCGTGTATCGTTCCATTTTTAGTAATGGCGTAGTTTCTACATGTGAAATGTCTAAGAATAAAAGATTCAAATGTGACATCTTAATATATATTTACCCTCGACACTGATTCACTGATTCCCTGATTCACTGACTCTGTCACGCAGTACGTAGGAATTTAAATAGGCATTCTATAATTCTATAATAAATAATAAAAAAAATAATATTTTTTTTTGTACAGAAATTCTGTTTTCCCCAAATTTTTTTTTTCCAAAATTTTTTTTTTTCAAAATTTTTTTTTTACAAATTTTTTTTTTTACAAATTTTTTTTTTTACAAAATTTTTTTTTCCAATTTTTTTTTTCAACAAAATTTTTTTTTTCCACAATATTTTTTTTTCAACAAAATTTTTTTTTTTCCACAAAAATTTTTTTTTCAAGAAATTTTTTTTTTTTCAAGAAAAAATTTTTTTTTCAACAAAATTTTTTTTTTCAACAAAAATTTTTTTTAAGAAAAATTTTTTTTTTCCACAAAAATTTTTTTTTCAACAAAAATTTTTTTTTTTAAAATTAAATTTTTTAATTCAACAAAATTTTTTTTTTTCAACAAAATTTTTTTTTCTACAAAATTTTTTTTTTTTCCGAATTTCAACGGGCGCCATAGGCGCATTACAACTTACTAGTTCAAAATAAAACCTTTATTAATGGGCACTCTCAGTTTCTTAGATATTCTACATGGAAAAATTATCTCGACATCTAAGACATTTTCCCCAGTAAAAGTATCTCAGTAACTACAAATTTCTCTATAGGAAAATTTTATTGTTGAGGTTGGTCAACAGTGGTCCTTACTTTAGTGTAGGCTCTATACAAATTAACCTGTCCACTGGAGATTTGATTTTGCTATTCTGCCATACAGGTTAATCTTTTGGACTTAATTGCGCACTGTCCATTGTCATCGGTATGTAAGTAACTCTGATTGAAATTAGCATAACGGCCCATGTTCTAGTATATTCTCCATACAAAGGTCCATTTTTTAATGGTTTCCCTTAATCGATCTAGATATGTTACATCACTTTTGTGAACCACTGTAATATTGCTCTACTACGGAATACAGTTCAATCCCAGAAACATTTCAATTGTCTCACCATAATAATGAAGAGAAATATGTACGTTATTCGTTACACTGGTTACACTGTGAGTTGGCCATCGCCATGTGATGTATAACCTTCGTCATCAGCAGGAGTCACTTAAAGTTCATAGAAAGGCACCCCACAGCGCCTGTCTGCCTGTCTGTGACAAACAGCGATAAACAGCTTAAATTCGATCAATTTCGAAAAATATACAGAAACAAAATCAAAACAATTGAAAACATTTGGAAAATGTGCGCTGCAATGTTTAACAGTTACAATAAATCTAAATAGAAATTTCCACTGACAAAATACGCAACGAAGTGAAACAAAATCATAAGGCCGGGGGCGGGGAGGGACAAGAAAAAATCTCAATACACAATACAATTATTGGTGTTGTCGCCGTTGTCGTTGAATTAACAAACATTTATTTTGAAATAACCCGCATTGTAACCATAATAAACACCGCGTTTATTTTTTTTGTTTTTTTTTTTTTGCAACCACTATCATTTTGATTAACACTCATAATAAAGAATGAAAGAGAGAGAGAAAAAACCGTTCATAAAAAAGCAGAAATCACAACAAAACGATCACTTTTAATAAAATTTGATATTGTTCATGCGACAGACAGACAGACAGCGGACCGACATACAATGAATGTGACATGAAAAAGTTACAGAGCAAAAAAAAAAAAAACAGAAATATTACCGGCCAATGCACAAAGCGCTGTCATTTCAATTGTTCAGCCGTTGTTGGTCTCATAAATAAATTAATTGTGACAATATACAATTGATTTGATTATTGCCTTACGCCGTACATAAAATTATCACACACTGCATGGGACGGACAGCCGAATGTATGAGCATTAATAATCTCATAACTACAGACACACACACACTCAGAAAAAATATGTTTCCGAAAATTGTAAAGCGAAGCCTTGGTGAAAGGGAGAACCTTTCTTGCAACAACTCGCCCATCGTCAACGGAATTAACCAGACACACAGAAAGGGGGACTGGTGGTATGAGAGAACATAGCGAAAAATATTTTGGGCTTTGACATAGACTTTACAAACCCAGTTTCGTATCCTGGCAAGAACATGAAAACAACAATTTTCGGTGCCCATTTTGTCACCTTCTAGAAGTCGGCGTCTGTACGATTAAGAGAAAACTTCTTGAGGCACTGTAAAACTTCTCTGGAAAAAAGCATTAGGCATTCGAGCCGGCTTTATACAGTAGGTCCTGGCTATGACTTAGACTTTACAAACCCAGTTTCGTATCCTGGCAAGAACATGAAAACAACAGTTTTCGGTGCCCATTTTGTCACCTTCTAGAAGTCGGCGTCTGTACGATTAAGAGAAAAGTTCTTGAGGCACTGTAGAACTTCTCTGGAAAGAAACATTAGCCATTCGAACCGGCTTTATACAGTAGGTCCTGGCTATGACATAGACTTTACAAACCCAGTTTCGTATCCTGGCAACAACATGAAAACAAAAATTTTCGGTGCCCATTTTGTCACCTTCTAGAAGTCCGCGTCTGTACGATTAAGAGAAAACTTCTTGAGGCACTGTAAAAGTTCTCTGGAAAGAAACATTAGCCATTCGAACCGGCTTTATACAGTAGGTCCTGGCTATGACATAGACTTTACAAACCCAGTTTCGTATCCTGGCAACAACATGAAAACAAAAATTTTCGGTGCCCATTTTTTCACCTTCTAGAAGTCCGCGTCTGTACGATTAAGAGAAAACTTCTTGAGGCACTGTAAAAGTTCTCTGGAAAGAAACATTAGCCATTCGAACCGGCTTTATACAGTAGGTCCTGGCTATGACATAGACTTTACAAACCCAGTTTCGTATCCTGGCAAGAACATGAAAACAAAAATTTTCGGTGCCCATTTTGTCACCTTCTAGAAGTCGTCGTCTGTACGATTAAGAGAAAAGTTCTTGAGGCACTGTAGAACTTCTCTGGAAAAAAGCATTAGCCATTCGAACGTCGTCTGGTAGCTGAAGTTAGAACAGTTAGCCGGTAAACGTGGCTATCCAGAGATTCACTATTGAGAGAATTCGTTCTTACCCTATCGTTAATCCAGTGGGACCTCCTCGTTTTTAGTGAACGAAATAAAGAGGCTATGGCCAGACTCAGTCTCTGGTCAGAGTCATATCTCGTGTGGATATCTGGCCACAGGAAATGAACTGGTGGACGAACTAGCAAGGACTTCTTCTCAGAGGCAACACAATGATACGAAGTATTTCCCCAAGGCTACCATGGACCGTATAGTATTCATTTCTCAATTTACAAAGTCCAATCCCGTGCAAATTTCTCCGTTTCACTCGACAGACTGTTGTTACTTACTCTCCACCAACTGTTTCTCTGCGTGTACCTTTCGAACAATACATTTATTCATACATTAATGTGTATGTACATCAAGCAATTTGTTCTCTGATATATTCAACATTTTTGTTGTGATTTTCCAATTGAAAATTGTCATATCTACACCAGCACTGGCAACCACTTCATTTCGTCATGGGCGACATATGATGATGGCGATGACGACAATGATGATGTGATACAATGTTAATGAAGATGATGGCGATGGCGATGTTGATATGATGATTTTTGTTTTCAAGCCATTGATTGATTCAAGTGTTTTGAATTGTGTTCACATCGACCATGCATGTATGTATGTGTGAGTGCCTGAGTACATGTGTTTCTTCGATTTGTTAATTAAATCAAATCGTTTATTAATATTTCAATTGAAGCAAAGACATTTTGCAAATCTCCGAGTCTGCGGAGTTCAATATTATTGAACTGGACAAAGAGAAATTAAGATATTTTCTAGAGTAGTTTATGAATTCTAGAATAGTTCATTTTCCAATGGACCCAGTTCTAGAAAGTTGAAGTAGCCTGGAGTTGAATCTTAGATATGCTTTAAATAATCATCAGTTTAGTCCCTCAGGAAAGAGGTTAACCGAACGGGCCCAGCTGGCTGGCGTCTAATTGAAATAAAGATTTCTAGGGAATTAATCTTCTAGTGGACATTTCCTCCCTTTATCACAATTCTTCCACTTCAAATGGCCGAGAAAACAGATGTTCTGCTTGAGCAGATTGATTGAGACCAGATTCAATGTCAATTGGCCACCTCGGAGCAGCGATTTGATGTCGCCAAACTTTATTTTACATTACAGTCGAATTCGTCTAAGCGAAAATGACAAAAATCAAGAAATGCGGGATTTTCAATAAACAGGACTTTGGATAATTGACTCTTCTATCATTTAAAAGAATTGAGTATGTAATTTTGAAATTGTTCTATGAAACGAAGAAAGAGACTTGTGGCACAACACTTGAAATACATGTCTGTAAAATTTAAATTCAATTTTAATGACTTTGGATGGAAATAGTCACTTATTTTCATTTGGTTGTGGTGTCTTCGATGTGTTTGATACATAATGTTTTGAGATCACTTGTTTTGCCCGTTTCTGTCGCCATTACATTCAACATATTTCTCTTAAGCGGTGTTCGCATCATACAAGTTGTGTTTCACATAAACGATTTTTCAATAAAGCGGATTTTCCGTTTAAGCGAAGTACAGAGCATGGAAAATCATCCAGAACAATCGTTACTAATATTTAATATCAATTAAATTTAATATCAATTAAATTTATATTTAATATCAATTATTTAATATTATTAAAAACTATTTCGTTTCGTTAAAAATGCCACAATGTGCTGACGTCGTCGGTTAATAAATGTCAAGTGTTTTCATATGTTTTGAAATCATTATTCCATAATCTGAACAGTAACGGCAACTTTAACCAACAATCTCCAGTAATACGAGCAATACAATTGTGATATTTGGTTTGTGGAATTTATCGTTAAACAATTTGTTGTGTTACTGTCAAACAGTTAACATGTGGCAAAAGAAAGAAAAAAACTATGTAAGCGTGTGATTTTCTGCACATTTAACAACAATCGTATTCGTAAAACTATTAACAAATGAGTTGCTTTTGTTTATATTAACAGAAGATAAGTGCATAAGTGTTAGTGGTAGACTGACTGCAGTTGCTTCAAAAATTTTGGTAAGCATCGGCTTAACAACCGGCTCGTTGGTCTAGGGGTATGATTTCCGCTTAGGGTGCGGGAGGTCCCGGGTTCAAATCCCGGACGAGCCCTAAATCAGATATTTCCAGTTTAACTTTTTGTAGATTTTTTTTTTTAAACTAATTTTCTTATTACCGCCTCCATAACTCAATATCAGTGGAACAATATAAAACTTGTGACATGACAGGAAATAGAAAATGTCCTCTTGCTCCTTGAAAATATATAAAATTTCATCTCATAGAAACCCGGACGAGCCCTAAATCAGATATTTCCAGTTTAACTTCTTGTAGATTTTTGTTTTTAAACTAATTTTCTTATTAACGCCACTATAACTCAATATCAGTGGAACAATATAAAATTTGTGACATGAAAGGAAATAGAAAATGTCCTCTTGCTCCTTGAAAATATAACATTTCCTGTCATAGCAACCTCGGTGACCCCAGTCTGTGTCTACATAGGTAAATGTCGTCTAACTGTTTAATGGCCCAGCCAGCGCAGTCGCTGTATTTTGAACAGGTTAATAAAGTTCATGCACAATATCTATAAAAATCCCAACCTAACCTAAAATTTGAATGAGTCACTAATCCCGACACACATGGACTTTCGTAGAAAAATATAATTTTAATCTTAATCATTATCCCGCTGGTAATAAATCGCTCAGATATATTATTTTACTGCTCAAGATTAAATCCGCAGTTTTTACAAAGCCTTAATAATAACAACGCATGGTTGTCATATTTCAATCATTTGTGACTTTAATACTCTTTCGAATCTTTGGAAAAAACAGAAAAGCGAAAAATAATAATAATCTTTTGTAGCAAATCGCCAAATCACTGTAGATTTATTATTTAGTGACAGACTGACTGTTGGGGTTGTGCTTAATAATATGGATTTTTGGAGAATGATAGTCTGTGATTTGTTTTACGAAATGACTGGTTTTTTTTCGTTACACTCTACTACATTTTGAAGTGTGTATTACTTTGATCATTCTGGTTGTTACACTGCAGTAAACTTCGCTTAATAACCTCGTTGAAAATGTCAAGCATTTTGGATAAATACCCAGGTAAGATAATTCAACGACAAGGCTTAATTACCTAATTTGGGTAATTATACGAACTTATAAAATAAATTATATTTTTTGTTTAAAAAGAATAATTTAGTGGACAACCATGTTATTTATTGAAATGCAAACAGAAAAGAAATATTTTCAAAAAATTCTGTAAGCGTAAAAATTCACAATTAACGGTAGTTGACAGATCTGTAGTCAAAGATTACTTCGGATAAATATGCGAGGTAAGTGGAAAGTCAACTTTATTTCGTTGAAAACGTTGTTTAATTAAACAAAATGGGTAATTAGACATGAAAAAGCCAAGAAGAAGACCGAGGTGCTTGGAAATAACTTATTTAACAAGCCAAGACCAAGAACAGGTTGCAGAGACATCCTAAGTAGGTAAGGCGGTAAATAAGCGCTACTTTTTGTATAAAACAAGGAGCAAAATAAATGGGTATTGAGAAAATGAGGCAATTAAGCGAAGAAGGCAATAAAGCGGGGAATACTGTGTATGAAACATTTGATAATATTCGAACAGAAAAAATCGAAGGGCAAACCGTCAACCAAAACTCATAGGGAAGTACAATTGTTTTCAATTTATTCAAATTTTTTAGTTTGGATTGGAATTGCAGGATTTTAATCGATATTCAATGGTTTTCGGTTTTCGACATTGTCATCGCCTAACCGTTCTCCTTGTTCGTATCTCGTACCTTCCACGCTTTTAGGAAAAATTCAAGATGGAAATGTGAGAAATTAATTTTGAATCATTCCGAGAACCAATATTTACGAATTTCTAATATTTTATTGAAATTCTTAGAAAGAATTTTTATTATATTTTTTACTCTTGATAAATTGGAAAACAAATCCTCAGTGGCAGGAGACTACTAGCGACAGAGGTGCCAGTATCAGGAAATTCTCAACAACCGAGCGGACCAGTAGCAGGAGACTACTAACGACAGAGGTCGCCGGGAAGTAATGCGAATCCTGACAAATGATTCGGATCAATCAGGACAAAAATCGCTGCAAATCTTTCTCAATATGAATGTAGCGAATGTGGGTTTAGCGAAAGCGAATGCGAAAATTCGTAACATATGCAGTGTTATTTTGTTTCGAATGAGAAAGCGAATTTGGAGATATTTTTTTCTGAAAGCGAATATTTGAAAAAATGTTACATCCCCTAATTTTGAAATACTCGGATTGGAATTAGATCGCAACACAAGTCGGCAAGAATTGATTTGATGTTTTTTTTTTAAATTGAATTTCGGAGGGGCTTTTCAAAATATTTTCCCAAAATATCTAAGAAATCTAATATTCCTAGGAACAAGTCCTACACTTTTTCCAAATTAGGAAAATCTATTGTTGTATTTTTGGGGGTATTTTTCACAATATTTTTCTAATACTTTTAAGTTTTTTTTTTGTTATAAAATAAATTTTTTCCTAATTACAAAAATCGATTGTTGTATTTTTGGGGTATTTGTCATAATATTTGGGGGATTTTGCATTGGGTAATTTTTCAAAAATTGTTTAGGGGATTTTTCAGAATTTTTAGGGCTTTTGGGGGGGAATTTTTCATTTATTTTTTGGAAAATTCTCATATTTGGACCATTCTTAATTTTTTTTTGGGGCATTTTTCATTTGGGATATTTTTCGAAGAGCCTCGTGAGATAGGGACAGAAACTGTCCTCAAAGTCTTGGTAATTTTGTTTGACAGTATGCGAGGAGTCAACGGAGGCCGACACATGAAAAAAAATATATATCCCGAAAAAATGGATTATTTTTTTTATAATTTTTTCGAATTAAAAATAAAAATCTATTTGCACCACACTGAGTGTCAATAATCATTAAATCCTGAATGGATTTATTTTCTTTTCGAATAGAATTTTAAATATTCGATCTCGCATCTGAATTTGTAATATTAAATATTGTTTGAGGGGATTTTTCAGAAATTTTGGGGAAATTTTCATATTGGGCTTTGATGTTTCATTTTTTTAGACCATTTTTTAGTAGAGCCTCGTGGGCCCACAAAATTGTGGTAAATTTGGTTGGCAGAATGCGATGAGCCAGCTGAGGCAGGCACATGATTAAAACTGTGTTTGCTCATGCGAATAAAACAAAAATATGACAAAAAAAATTGATTTTTTTTATCATTAACTAAAAATAAAAATTTATTTGCACCAACATTTATTAAATTCAAGCAAGAGTGAGCAAAAGTCTTTCCTGCTGCCTTAATGGATTTATTTCCTTTTCGAATAGAATTTTAAATATTCGATATTGCATATTAATTTGTAGTATCGAACACATATGTCTTGCAGTAGTAGCAGCCCATTGCAGTCGTCAATACGTTCGACTTTTGATTAAGTCATAATAAAACGTGTCACATTGCCATGATATATATACGTTATTAAAAAGTATTAACACTTTTTCCCCCAAGTCACATGTATTACCAGTGATTTAGACGTAAATACACGAGTATTAAGCCAACAAATTCTTCACAGAATTTGCCACAACTAGTGGTGGTTTTTTTTTCTATTTATTTTTATTGTTGTTCTTTTTTTTAGCGATTATTGTGATTATTTATTAGCTATTTAAACAATATGTGTATTTGTTTGTAGTCACACACATGCATATCCCTTTACTTTATGTTTTTTTTTTTTTGTTCTTTTTGGTGTGTGCTGTGGCAATTGTTGTAGTAGCTGTGGCTTTAATCGCATCGTAAATAATACAGCAGAATGAATGGCTTATTATTATCGCAACGTTATGTACTTGAATGCGGCATTTGGTTGATTGAACTATATGGGAGCTTTTTCGCTTTACAAAAAATACAGAACAGAAAAGTACTAGAGAACTGTGTTGTTGTTTTGTTTTGTTTTTATTTTGTTTCTGATTATAAATTAATAAAGTGATTTAAAGCCATTATGAGTAATCGTAATTCAAGTTACAAATCAAAGTCAACGTCGACTAAACAATAAATTTTATTTTAATTTTATTTATAGCCCGTACTTTTTGTTTATCATCCATGGCTGATCAAAGGAAAAAACAGAATCGGCGGTAGGGTTTTGTGAAAATGAATCGGTAACATTTGGCAATTGATAAAAATCTATAGAGACTTGTTATTGTTCGACAAACATTGGTCTGTCGTCGCATAACCCACTGCACTCGGCAGTGGAATGGCAACAACTGGCAATGTGCCAACTATGCCCTGCCTTTATTATTCCGATGGAGGCAAAGATTACATAAACTATGTCGTTCATACTAAGTATGTCCGTCCAGCTGACTGTAGTCGAAGTTGATCTTAAGCAATCTTAATGCAATTGTAAAACAAAACGTTGTCCGTATGGACCTTGGTAAATTTGACATGACCGAGTCCATTAAATTCTCCACCATGAATTGAGTTCCTAAATTTCATGGACAGTAAGTTTTTCTTAAAGAGTTGTTTCAGAATTTTCTGAAAGCGAATTGCATTTAATTATGCAAAATTTCATGATGATGGTCGAACACCGATTTCAACTAAGTCCTTAGAAAAATGTAAAGAGATCGCAGTCGATCAGTTGACAAATGTCATTTGAGTTAACTGGGTCCCGATTCAAACTACACAATTCTCAGTTTGTAGAAGAGGAAGTAAGGGAAATGGAAACGGAAAAAAAACTTGCTCGTACTGGCAATACCTTTTGTGTTTTTTCATAGTGTGAAGTTGGCTGTAGCTTACATTGACATTTTGAAAGGGATGTTGTAATAAAAATGCCTGATTGTTTATTTAAATGCAGTGGAGAGCGTTTTAGGGAAATGGAAACGGAAAAAAAACTTGCTCGTACTGGCAATACCTTTTGTGTTTTTTCATAGTGTGAAGTTGGCTGCAGCTTACATTGACATTTTGAAAGGGATGTTGTAATAAAAATGCCTGATTGTTTATTTAAATGCAGTGGAGAGCGTTGTAGGGAAATGGAAACGGAAAAAAAACTTGCTCGTACTGGCAATACCTTTTGTGTTTTTTCATAGTGTGAAGTTGGCTGCAGCTTACATTGACATTTTGAAAGGGATGTTGTAATAAAAATACATGATTGTTTATTTAAACGCAGTGGAGAGCGTTGTAGGGAAATGGAAACGGAAAAAAAACTTGCTCGTACTGGCAATACCTTTTGTGTTTTTTCATAGTGTGAAGTTGGCTGCAGCTTACATTGACATTTTGAAAGGGATGTTGTAATAAAAATGCCTGATTGTTTATTTAAACGCAGTGGAGAGCGTTGTAGGGAAATAGAAACGGAAAAAAAAACTTGCTCGTACTGGCAATACCTTTTCTGTTTTTTCATAGTGTGAAGTTGGCTGCAGCTTACATTGACATTTTGAATGGGATGTTGTAATAAAAATACATGATTGTTTATTTAAATGCAGTGGAGAGCGTTGTAGGGAAATGGAAACCGGGAAAAAACTTGTTCGTACTGACAATACCTTTTGTGTTTTTTCATAGTGTGAAGTTGGCTGCAGCTTACATTGACATTTTGAAAGGGATGTTGTAATAAAAATGCCTGTTTGTTTATTTAAACGCATCAAATGAAGAGCGTTGTAATATTCTTCTTTATTCATACAATGGTCTTATATATTATTTCGAATACATTTCTACTTATGAGTTCTACTTAGTTTCCATAAGGGTGACACACATTCATTGATTCAAAAATTGCCACAAGTCAAATAGTTGTTAAGTCAAAAGGATTTCGGCCATCAAAAACGTTCCCATGTTCTTTCTGACATCTGGTGTTTGCAGCCGTACTGCAAATAGTCTTAGAACGCCTGTTCTCTGCGTATTCTTTAGTTTTGTATGGAATTTCTGTGGAGATTGTCCACATTTCTTTTATCAACACCCAAGATATTTCAAACGACGCGTCAATGCAATGTGTTTTTCTTAGAAGTCTAAAGGGTCGAATCTCCACCGGGCTTCGGACTGTTTCCATATAAATTGCAACACCTCACTTGGCAGACGGCCAAATAATCACTGGACCGACAAAATTGTCGCTGGACCGACGAGTACCATTTCACACTCTGTGGCGGTAAAAGACTGCCGAGAACCCAAATGTTTCGTTTCGTCATCGGGCTTCTTGGCGACAAGTGAATGAGTTGGCGACGTACTTTGCAAAAAAAAAATGTTTGCAGGGGTTTCCCAATAAAGAGCAACTGACCCGGCTATATCGCTTAGACACTGAACTGGGCTTTTCCAAGCAAATTTTCATGATCGACTAGGCTTATTTCAAACTCTCTGTCAACTTTACAAAACAAACTTGCTGCATTTAGGGCACGGAGAAACCCGAAGATCAGATGGTGCTTTTAAAAAAGTCTTAGATCGGTTCTTGTTTCAATATGAAGTTGTCCCATGGACAAAAAACGTGCATACACTACAAATTCCATTAAATTCAATGGGAGGGACTAATAAAAAATATTACGACAAGTTGTTTTACTTATTGAAAATATTTAATAAAAATTTATGAAAAACAAATTAAAAAAAAATTAATTAACTCGGGCTCGTCCGGGATTTGAACCCGGGACCTCCCGCACCCTAAGCGGAAATCATACCCCTAGACCAACGAGCCGGTTGAAGATACTCAGCCAACAGCAAGTTTTTAGACGCTGTGCAAACACGCACAAACAAAAGTGAACACACAAACCAACCGGAGATACGAAGAGCTAAAAATAGCAACACATGAAAGTTGTTCAACTCAGAAGAAGCACACACACACACACATTTTACAATGAGCGAGCGATTGCATTCGGTGCTGGTGATCATGAGTGGATAGTTTTTTTTTTTTTGCAAGAAGTTGAAGTATTTAAATGGGTCTGAGTCGCAGTATTTTCTGCGATATTACCAGTTACCAGTATTTTCTAAGAAAGCCTTTGTTTTATTTATCTGTTATGCGCATACTGGCATCTCTAGATCGTAAAGGAATCTCTCCTATGTTTGGTCTTTGGATAAATGAAGTTGGGCGCTACTTCTAGTTTGGAAAAGTGTTATGTGTATCATCAGATATTTTATAAATTCGGAAATCCACAAATCCTACTGCATGGCTACATTGGGTCTTGTAACTGTGAGATCATTTAAAAAATTATTTTAAATGCAACTACTTGCATTCTGAACTCTTCAATCTCTGCCCTCGTGTTAGTTAACCTAAAAAACATTTTCTGTTTCAGTTTTTTTTTTGCTTGATTGATGTAATGAATTTTTAGTTTGGGACTACATACAATTAGTGTACAACAGCGACCTGGTTCTTTCCCTCCCCAACCGGACGACTTAAAACTAACGACACACACCAAATGAAAACAAACCAAAAAAAAAAAAAACCAAAACGAAACGAAACATAATCAATCTTAGTCACGGGATATGTGTTTTACGTTTTCGATTTTGAGTTAAACTTTTTTTTTTGGTAAGTTGGTAATTTGGGTGTTTAAGTATGAGTTTAAATCATAAAAATGTCAGAAAATAATCAATCATCTTAACGAAGAGAAACAAAACATACCAGAAACACGCCAAAACTGGACTGTATAATTAGTCAGCGACGCAGTGGTTTTCAAACCAGCAAAACAGAAGAAACAGAAAATAATACCACACATACAAAACAAAAAAAAACCCTTCAAAATCCGACAGAAATCTATTTCAGTTTGTTTGGTATTGTTGGCGTTTCGTTTCGTTACTAATAATATGTTTGATAATTAACTAATAATTTATTGAATAATTAATCACCGAACAGAGAAAAAAAAAACACTTGAAAGCCGAGATACACAAAATAGCAGCAACACCGTCGCCACCGCGACCAACCGCCCGACATTGGCATACCGATATTAATTTTGTTCAATGATTAATTACCGCCGATTTGGCGGTGTCATTTGCAAAACCAATGCGTAACACTTTTCTGTTGTTGTTATTGTTTTTAATTTGTCGGTTTCGAATATTTCATTTCCTCCACTCAACATTTTCGAAATGTTTATCATTGAACACCGACATCGACACCGCCATAACCACCATTGACTGCTACTGCCGCTGCCATACACAGAGACAGAGACAGGCAGTCGGACGGATATGACACCGATGATCGCGGCCGGATTAACCAAGAGGGGATCTCGGCGAGGGCCCAAATATCAGCAAGGCAAACCAGACCAAGATAGCTCGATTAGATATTAGAAATTTATGTAGTTAAAGAAACGGACGAGCAACTTCTCACACATTTCGGACCGAGAAGGTCGGCTCAATAGGTTCAGCTATGCATATTGAGCAAGCGGATAGATCGGTCAAATCGCCAATCACTTCTTTACAATGCAGATGAATTAAATACTAAACGGATTTGATACCAGATTAAGATTTAGTACCAAATTAAAGCTAGAATTAACTACTATTATCGAAGAGTTGTCTGCTGGGATCAGTTTCACAGGATTTACTGTACATCCGATTTCTCAAAACTCTCGATACTCTCAAAATGTACTCTCAAATGTCCCTAATCTGTAATGGATAATGTTATAGAAACCATATAAGTTGATAAATAAATCATTTTCAAGGCAGAAGGAAGGCAAAAGGAAAAGATTTGGAAATTCGAAAAAAAAAAAATTGTTGACCAAAAAAAAAACCCATCAAAATGTTGGATTTTTTGAAAAAATTGATTTTGCTGAATTTTGGACCTTAATCTGAGCAAAACGTTGTTTTTATTTTTTAAATTGAAGAACTAGTTTTGGAGAAATTAAATTTTACCAAAAAAAAACCAGGTGTTAATCCATCAAAATTTTAGATTTTTTTGAAAAAATAGATTTTGATGCAATTTTGCTTATGCATAGCGGACTTTAATCTGAAATGGCTAATGTTATACAAACCAAATAAAAATGTAATTACATCATTTTGAAGGCAGAATAAATTTAAATGGAAAAGATTTGGAAATTCGAAAAAAATTTTGAGCAAATCCCCATTAATTTTGGATTTTTTTCAAAAAATAGTTTTTATTGAAATTAAGGTCATGCATAGCGGGCCTTAATCTGCGTAAAACGTTGTTTTCCTTTTTAAATTGAAGAACTAGTTTTGGAGAGACTAGCTTGAGAAATTGTTTTTTTCTCAAAATTAGAGATTCGAAGGTCGCTTGAAACTATTATTAAATTTTTTCAGCAAAGGCTTAAGGTATCCAAACGGTTGTGATATCAAAATAAAGCAAACCTTTAGCACTACTATTAACCCATTGAGAGTTATATAATTCGATCATATTCATAGGATTTGTAGCGTATCCCATGGTGACCTCACAAACTATATTTTTTTTACCATAAATCGTTAATGACTAATGTTATATAAATTATATTTGGTTATAATTACACCATTTTGATGGCAGAATACATACTAGTGCAGAAGATTTGGAAATTAGAGAAAAAATATTTTGGCCAAAAAAAAAACCAAGGGGTTAACCCATCAAATTTTTGGATTTTTTTGAAAAAATAGATTTTGTTGCCATTTTGCTCATGCATAGCGGACATTGATCTGAGCAAAACGATGTGTTCATTTTTTTCAATGAACAAATTGTTCTTAAGAAATTGTGTTCAGAAAATGGGGATTTCTCAAAATTAGAGATTCGAAAGTCACTTGAAACTATTTGGACAATATTTCAGCAATGGACTAAGGTATCGCCATAAGGGTAGCACCAAATTAAAGCTAGAATTTACTACTATTATCGAATTATTATTAATAGTTGTATGCTGAGGTCAGTTTCATAGGAGTTACTGTACATCCGATCTCTCAAAACTCTCGATACTCTCAAAATGTATTTCTTGGTCATTTATCTGTAATGGCTAATGTTATACAAACCAAATAAAATTGTAAATGCATTTATTTTAAAGGCAGAATAAATGCAAACAGAAAAGATTTTGAAATTCGAAAAAAAAAAAATTTTTACCAAAAAAAAAAAAAACCCATCAAAATTTTGAATTTTTTCAAAAAAAATAGTTTTCGTTCAAATTTTGCTCATGTGTAGCTGACCTTAAACTGAAAGAGACAATGTTTTCATTTTTTAGATGGCACAAATAGTTCGGGAGAAATTGCCTTCAGATGATGGATTTTCTTAAATTTTAATAAATCCGACTATTATTAACAATGGACTTTCTTTTGTTCATTTCATGGAATCTTGCTAAGCAATCCGATAGATTTTAGATCATAAGTACTTCATTTCAAATGTCAATATCGGAATGAGAACAAGGATTTTTTTCGTTGAACAAAAAGATATGGTGGCCCAAACATATGGTTGCACATACAGTTGGTTGCGCATACATTTGGTTGCGCATAGCTTTGGTTGGAACTCTTAGAAATATTGTTTGAAACTGTATTTGCGCAAAATTGTGTTTTCTCAAATATTTTGTTGCTCAAACATTTGATTGTACAAACTTTATTTGCACAACCAAATGTTTGTGCAAATTTAAAAGTAAATATTACTCTACAAAAAAATTCTATACTAACAAAAAGTCAATAGATTAAAAAGATTCTCCATTTTGTATTTCAGAGAACGCTATGGACTCGGTCATTTGGAAAATGGCTCACAGACAGTGATAGTGTTTTTTGGTTGTCCTCTTGGACGAAGTTTAGTTTTCAGTTTCTGTGGGACTATTCTATATAACAAAATGTGGGGGCAACTATACCACCTGCCTCAGGCCCAACGATCACAATTTAAAACGGCACTGCAGTCGTTGCTCTAAACCACAATCACACTTGGCTCGATGTCTGTTTCCTAAAATATAATTAAATGTATATTTTGAGTTTAAAAATTATTGCGTTTTGGTTTATTGTTGTTGTTTTGTGTGTGTGTGTGTGATAGAACATGATAAACAAAAAAATGTTGTATGCGAATGCGTGTGTATGTGTGCTTTTAGGCCATAACATTTTATTTTATTAATGTCATAAATCATGCCCGAATATGTTGTTTCAGTTTATGTCACACAAACATTTGAATACGCAAACACATTTTTTCAAACATTACGGCATTCATTAATTTCGGCAACACACGCGAAAAGCACAAAAATTATCATAATTTTTATGAGCAGTCAAATGTGTATCCAAATGTCAACCGGCCAGCCTGTCTGCCGGCCGAATTGATTGAGTGGTTGTGTGGAGGTGTTTCATTATCATGCAATCCCAAAATGGACAGGAAAACATTGTGCCAGCGATAAACAACGACACGACAGTGTCAAATAAACAAAAAAAAAAAAAACAATGAAAAGATAAATGAAAAACTAAATTGCTTGAAAATGAACTAATTTATTAAAACTCCTCCGGTGAAGGAAAATTCAGAAAAATAGTTTGCTGGTTGGGGCTTAACAAGTTTAGATTTGTATGAAAGTTATTTGTGTGAGTAAGTGAATTGTATTCAAGTGATGTTAGAAATGTGTTGCCGGACTTAGTTTTTTTTAAACATTTTCCGACACACCCGGTTTCCAACGTACATTATCACTAGAGAAATGTGAAGGCTTCTCGTCATATTGATGTGGTTTTCCCAAATACCTCAAATTTGTTTCTTAACGTAACCATTCAAATAGAAATGATCATTGTCGGAGAGACCGATTTTTTCTGCTAAATAACCCAGTTCATCTTCAATGAAAGTTGCTCGTTTGACTTCAATTCTAGGACTTGAGAGCCCAATCCGTACTTAAAGTCAACATCTGGCTCAATTATTGTGTACACCCCCAAATTAAAAATGTTGATCTTCGTTTCGTAGGGCAACTTTCTTTTGAAAGTAAATTTTATTTTATTACAAGTTCCCGATACAGGTCTCTTATCGTCTCTCAATTACAAAAGCAGACACACAGAACAAACAGCAAAGTGATATCAACGTGTAAGAAATTATAATCGGGGAATGTGACTAAAAACAAACCCCCATAAAGCAAAAGTAAATTCACAGTAAGCCCACACATAAAAATATTTCTGGAAAATAAATCGCGGTATTAATCTAAATTTAAAAGGGGTTATAATTTTCGTCGACGATAAATTGTATGCTTATCGATCGATTGGCTTGTTAAAAACCTTATTGATTACGGCAAAGGCAGCCAAGCAAACAAATAAAACCCACAGCCCCCATATACGCTTTTAGTGCCCCAATCGATCCGCTGCCCAAAAGAACATAAATTATTTATTTATTGTCGAAAAATTCTGTTCAATGAAATGGCCCACCAAACCCCCCATTTAGACTTAACTATGTATGTACATAAGAATAATTTATTTGCGTGTATTTGCTTTTAGTTATTGGATGATTGTCGAAACTTTTGCTATGAAGACGCCAAACTAATACATAATTATTAGACTTGTTGGTGGTTGATAAGCTGGCAAATATTTGCCATTGAGTCATCGTTGAAAGCAGTTGAAAGAAGATTGATCAGATGGCTGGAGCTGGCATGAGTTTCTAATAAGGAAATGGTGATAATTGAATATTTAAGTAAGGTGTGTCACATTTGAATTGGACAGAACAAATTCTGAAGAAAACACTTGAAGATACCATGAAATTTAGAAAATGTGGACACTTGAGGAATTCTAGTATAACCATCAACTATAAAAACTATTTAAGTGACTAAGAATTCAGAGGTGAATAATCGCCAGTTGACAAACGTAAAATCAGCAAAGAAAGCCTACGCCAGAATTACTTTTCAAATTGATATGTCGAATAATAGACTGTCCTCTACTTCTAAGTCTTATTGGCTTCAACGCTCCTGCTAGACATTTAGGTTTTGTAGAATATTTTTACTCTGCCTATACATAAATGTAACTACTCAGTCAATGAACGAGCCTTAAAAGAGTTTAATTCTATAAATATGATTTTTCATTGTCTTTTACTAAGTTTAATGAAATTTTAGATTTATTCCACTCCTAGTTATAAGCTAGTCTATAAGGATTGTAATTTTCCCTAGACTATAAATATAAATAAATAAATATAAGAGTGCATACCGAGGAGAATAGTGCTGTTGTATTACCAGGATCGGGATATGTCCACCGGATTCGTGTTAATCGACCACCTGGAAGGTCTAAAGACTAAAGTCATACAAAATACAACTGAGGCAGACGCTGAAGCTGTCGCCTTTTCGGTGAGAAGCAGGAAGCAGATCAAATTTGTTTTAATAGAAAAATTGTGTTATTTTTGCCTCAGATTGCCGAACTTAGAGCGTAGAGCAGCCGGACAATGTTCAGAATGTCGACCTACACAATGTTAGCTTTCTGGTGAATGGACCTTAGAGAACCTGAATGAAATCATATTGTTTTTATCGAGATTTTTGTTTGTCTCGAAAAGAGGCTGTTTATGAGAATCAAAAGGTAATTTGATCTGTAGACAAAACAGTGGACAAAATCACGAGTTGACAATACACCCCATTCAATATTCAATGCGTTATAAAATGGATTTCAGACATTATTCCATTCTGATTTTCAGATATATGTTAGATATCGGCAAATGGAACACAATTCCAAAAAAAATAAGCTCTCATTACTGATAAGAATTCAATTTATTGCGCCTTCAATTTTGACAATTTGTAACGAATGAACAAATTTGTTTTATGGAAACAGCCAGTAGGACCAGTGGCAAACTCACTACTCGAGGGTGACGAGGTGCAAGTTGTGCTTTGGAAAATAACACACAATCAAAGCCGTTTCTTCAAACTTTATGGGGCCCATTTTTATTTTTTTTATAAAAAATTATTTTATTTCAAAAATTTATTTTCTCTAGAATTTTTAGTAAAAAAAAAAAATCGTTTTTTTTTTGTGAAAGTGCAAGAAAATAACCCTTTACTTCTGAAAATAGGCGGTGAATAACCACAACAACAAAAATGATCTGGAAAAAGAACTCGAAATAAAGAAAAAATTGTCAATCAAATGGGTTGCCAGAAAGTTAGAAATGACCGAAGTATTTCGAAAAAAAAATTATCCCCACACAGTGAGTCAAATGCTGTCAAATCCGTTGAAATGTCAGATTTATTTCAAAATAAAATATATTCTAAATCTGCCACAGTTAGTCAAAGGCGCCTTTTCCACACATTCCACCAATCAGCTGTGATATGAAAACGTTTTAGCCATCATTATTTTTTTCTCCCTCAAATCGTAAATTACCCAACATTCCCACACAAATGCATTGCATTCATCAAGTCTTGATGGATCTCAGCGTGATGGACTAGCTGAAAATGGAAATGCCCGGAATTTGAATAAATTCAGCACCAGCATTTTTCTCTTGCCATTTATTTGTATTTCGTTTAAAGGCAAAGATTTATTATTCTATTAACAATAGTGTTCAAATGCGATTATAAACTAATATATCTTTCAATGGAAGGTACAGGGGTACGACAACGACGACTATATTCCACAGAGCATTAAGAAGTCGTACTGCCTCCTCCTTCCACCGATGGCTGCTATTCCCTGATATTTGTTGACACATTCGGCTGCAAGATAAATGAATGTCTCCACAGCGGGGTATGTGTGTGTGTGTACGAGTGTAGGTCCCAGCAGTGTGTATTCTGAGGACGTAATTTACAGTCAAAGATCAAGTACTTAAATTATTACATATTTATTTAAAACGAGACATCCACTTAAACGGATTTCCTTGAACAAACACTTCGAACATACACACACACACTCACACAGAGGGAGGGAGAAATGCGACAAACACGACAAGACACCCAACACGACAGCAAAAACGTTAACGTTACGTTACGTTACGTTACCTACTCACATGCGACATTGCGACAGTTTCGAACGATGGCAGCGGCAATGTAACGATGGAAAGAATGAACGGCAACTATGGTGTCAGCAGCAAAAACAACAACAACTACAGCAGAAACCTAACGAAAAATACAAATAAATAAAAAGAAAGACCTAATAAGGCGTCAACCTTAAAGGAGTTCCAACCACTCACATTCACATACGAACACATGTGCGGATATGGCGACACAGACACACGCGTTGCCACATCACTTTGCACAAAATAAATGTCTCCCATGTGAGTGGTGACAGCATGTCACCTACAAATGTCATTTACGAAAAACGACACATTCAAAAAAACACAACAACAACAAAAAAGAACCGAACTGAAGTGAAAAAAGAAAAACGAAGCAGAGAGGACAACAACAACAGAAGAAGAAGAAGAAAAAAAATTGAATAATACAAAATGTATGTTGGTATGGGTGTGAGTGGTTGTTGTTGGCGGTGTTGCTGCTGCTGTTGAGCTGTCATTATAAAACAAAAAATTAAACAGCACAACCACGAAGGCAACAATGAATGGCAACACGATAAATACAAGAGATACGACGAGATACGGAGTAGTACACTCACACACAGTCACAGACAACTTGAGTTTTCAGTCACATGTAAATGTGTAACATAAAGAAAGTGTCAAAGTAAGCATTATAAAAATGACAGAAGGAAGCCATAAATATTAAACCGAAAAATACGCCAACAAAGTAGCAATATGGCAACAGCAGCAGCAGCAACAACAACAACAACCAGAACAACGGTAGGAGCAACAATGTCAGCAAGCAGCGACATCGAAACACTGACAACATTTGACATGCACGCACCAAGCCAACGCCGAGCCACGTCGACCGTCCCACCAAAAGTGGTGACAAACTACTGCAATATATCATGGGCGTAACGTAAATGGATACACCCCCGAGGGACAGCAAGAGGGTGTCAAGGCTAATGACAATGGAGTGCGGTATGTAGGGTCACAAGAAATGTACCTCATCAACAAAAAAAATGAAGAAAAAAACTCTGCTAGAAATTCCCTTTCCCAAGCTAGAGGGTCAAATTTCTGTAATGAAATTCCTGGATAAAACTGAAGTCAGCAATGGAAAATAAAGTTTTCTCTAGGAAAAATGAAGGACTTACTTATACTAAAGTAGTGTTGTGGTAAAATTGCTCGATCTGTTCTAATCTCTCATGGGAGATCACCTGGGAAAGAGTAGTCGTTGCTGGAGTTTCACCGATTCACATGAATTGTTTTTTTTTTACTTCCACTCAGGGGATGCCCCCTGTGAACGCAATGTATTGTGTTAGCGATAGGAAATCAGGATATTGGAAGGAGGAATGATGACGTTGGCCTTGAAATTGATAATGTCAGACCAGGCTGGAAAAACACTTGTTGCAAGATTATTCTACATACGAACAGTTTGGCTGAAGAACGAATTTTCTGTATAGTGCGTCGTCCGGTCAACCGGACATTTGACAATAAACGGAGGCGTAAGACACTTTTAGACGGCCTTCTTTGTCAGTTAAAGACACTAAGAAGGCCGTCGATAATAAACATATCTACCAACCTTTTTGTGAAATGAATGCTCCCATGTCAGGCGGCTGAATAGGTGTATAAAACCAGCAGATCTTCTAAATGGACTTCTTTTCAGACCCAAAACATGTTGTTTAAACATAGACACATGAAAATAGATTATGAATGCAGAGTCATGACACTCCTCTAAGAAGACCATAAAGCTGATTGGCAATTACCGTATTCATTCATGAGTAGGGTGTTCTTTATGAAAAACTTCCTATTGTTTATTAGGCAGATTAGCTACAAATGACGACTTTCCTTCAATTGAAAGGCCTTATTGTTTTTAATTAGAAAGATCAAATAGACATACCTGCAAGTGAGGGTTATATCCAAAGACAATGAAAATATACGAAACACTACAGAAGAATTCTCCAAAATAAATGAAAAATCCCTATATGAAAATGTCCCCAAAAATTCTGAAAAATCCCCCAAAAAATTTATGAAAAATTACTCCATGCAAAACCGTGAAGGGCTCTATGAAAAATGTCCCACAAAAAAAAATAAGAATTCTCCAAAATAAATGGAAAATCCCCCTCAAGAAGCCCAATAAGAAAATGCTCGCAAAAATTCTGAAAAATCCCCCAACAAATTTATGAAAAAATTTTATTAAAAAAAAAAAACCTTTTTCCAAATTACAATGTAAGAATACACGTGTATCGGCGATTTTCATGTACACGTCAGAATTTTTTTTTTTTAAGTTTGAAGTATAAAGCTCGTAATGGCCTGTGTGAATGCCTTTTGACCGATTTTTAACCCTTTTTCAGTGATCCAATCGAGCTGATTTTTGGCAGGCAGACTCGTGGAAATGTCTGTATCACGTCAAATTTTTTAAAAACAATTTTTATCAATTCTCAGATTTTCCCTATTTTTTATTATTTTTGAAAAAAAAATATTTTTTTCACTTTTCTTAGCATAACTTGAAGAGACTCCAAATTTTTAAACTACTTAAGCGTTACGAAAAAAAAAATGTTTTTTGAACTGAAATGATACAGACATTTCCACGAGTCTGCCTGCAAAAAAGCTCGATTGGATCAGCTCGATTGGATCACTGAAAAACGGTTAAAAATCTGACCAAAGGCTTTCATACAGGCCACTACGAGCTTCAT
The DNA here is from genome assembly GCA_958296145.1 of Hydrotaea cyrtoneurina. Taxonomy (NCBI): domain Eukaryota; kingdom Metazoa; phylum Arthropoda; class Insecta; order Diptera; family Muscidae; genus Hydrotaea; species Hydrotaea cyrtoneurina. The sequence continues at coordinate 81,470,645 of OY282514.1, read as the reverse complement.
ACTTCAAAATTAAAAAAAAAAAAAATTCTGACGTGTACATGAAAATCGCCGATACACGTGAATTTTTATTTGTTATCCCCTTTCCGAAAAAGTAAATTTGGTTCATAGGACAGAATGTGTGTAACACGGTGTTAGCATGCGATGCAATTTTTATAGAATCTTTGACACATCATTTAAACCAAGGGTGTCAAAATCGCGGCCCGCATTGTATGACTTTGCGGCCCACTCGGTATAATAGAACAAAAAATAAACGAAAATTTAAATTTAAAATAAATCTATGTATATATAATTTACTATAAAATTTAAAGTATTTTATTTTTTTGTGGCCCAAATAGTATTTTACATTTTTTATTTGGCCCTCGTTAGGCTTTGAGTTTGACATGCATGATTTAAACACTGCAACTAACAAGTTTGGTAATTTTGAAATCTCGTTAATGTTTCGCGAATGTCTTGCAGAAACTCAACATTTGAATATGTTTGTAGGTTATACAGAATCACAGATATTCCTGTGATCTCCCGCTCTATCCCCTGTCTTTTATACAATAAATTCTTAGGTAAAATTTTGCGTCAACTTGGAGTTACCGAAATGTCTCTATAACAAAGTCTTTGCTACCAACATATTGGACGACTAATTGTATTGCATGCATAGCCTTTGACTGTATTGAACCACGTGTAATATACGAGCATTGTTCTACTGTTTGTTCCAGACACCCTAACCGGAATCATTAAACACACTTCCCTTTATGCGGTCTATTGACAGCTGATAATTGACAAACGACATATGAGAATTTCTAACAGCCTAGCGTCGTTGTTCAGGCGTCTCCTGAACCTCCTCCAAGTAAAATATGTTAAAGACATTTTAATGATTGATGCATGGCCGAGTCAGTGGAACATTTGTGTGGACGACAACAGCCGTGTCAGCATTCATATAACCTTTAATTTGGTCGAACAGAAAATGACATCCCCTTTCGCAGGCATTAATGACTTTTTCTAATTAATGACTTTCTCCATACCCATCCCCCATTGAAAAATTGCCACAGACGCTCATGAAAACTCGAGTAAATCGAAGAAAAACCGAACAGTAGGATGAGGAGGAGGAGCAGGCAAAATACAACTTGACAGTTTAGTGTTACAACAGTGGTACTCGCATGGCGTACAAGACAAACTCCAGCACCTCCTCCACTGTGGTGTTGTTGTCAACAGTGTCATCCGCATCGTCATCAGCACCGGCACCATAATCTTAATCATCGCTCACACTAAATGTCACCCCACACACACAGTGGGGGCTGTGGTAATAGGATCTTGCAGTAGTATTTTAAGTAGTTTACAATTACAACAAAACACACAAATTTAGTTGTAAAAATCATAAATTCATTTTGTCATATGTGCACGACGAGGGCTGTGTTCTAAGTGAGTATGGGAAATTTTGAACACTGAACAAAGCCAGCACTAGCATAGTGTACCTTAAAGACGGCACAGTGGGCTTCACAATGGTTAAAACTATCACAACGAGAATCGTGTAAAACCTACCAAAATTATGCAAACTTAGAAATACAACGAAGAATGGGTGCTACTTTGGGCTATAGGACAAAACTGGAAAATAAAGATCTCTCTGTAAGGAAAAGATCAACCTACAATACATTCGTAATAACTGGGGTTATTTATGGCGCGTTTGGCATAAATGACTTCAACCTCAACAGAAAGCAAAGAATGGGCGTTACTTTGGGCTATACAAAAAACTTTAAAAAAAATTACCTCTGTAGAGGAAAAAAAAACCTCTACAACATGCTAATAAAACCTGTGCTTGTTTATGTGGCGATCAGCAAAAAATGGCATCAACCTCGTATGCAAAGCAAAAGAATGGGTGTTACTTTGGGCTATAGAAACAGCTGGAGAATAAAGACCTCTAAGAAAGAGAAACGCTCTACAACACGCTGATAAAATCCGTGCTTGTTTATGGCACGATCAGCAAAAAAAATGACATCAACCTCGTATGCAAAGCAAAAGAATGGGTGTTACTTTGGGCTATAGAAACAGCTGGAGAATAAAGACCTCTCCTGAAGGAAAGAGAAACGCTCTAAAACACGCTAAAAAAACCTGTGCTTGTTTATGTCAAGATCAGCAAAAATGAGGTCAACCTCGAAAGAAAACAATGAAAAATGTGGGAAACAGCTGGAAAATAACGATCTCTTCCGAAGAAGAAAAAAAAAACGCTGTAAATCACGCAAGGATCTGAATAATAGATATTGCGCAATCAGAATGGGCAATCTTCGGTATATCGAACGAAAGATTCTTCGAAAAGTCTTCGGATCCATAAGCACAAGGGCGAATATCTACAACGTATTAGTACTGAGCTGTATGCCAACTGGAACTTAGTGGGACGCTGCTGGATATGGATTTCTGGCTCTAAGAATCTTCAACGGAACGTTTTGAGGGACAATACAAACGAGGACTACCCAGACTCGAGAGGAAAGACCAAGTCGTAGAAGAACTGATGAAACGTTGTGTATACGATTGAAGGTCACTTGCACCAGACCAAAGCACTTGGATTTCTACTTTTCTACCATTTCCGACGACCCTCGTATGTAATACAATAAATCTGTTTACACCAAAACCAATAACAACAACAACAATATCTACAAACAAATGGATGGATGGGATGGAATGGAATGGGAAGGGAGGGGAAGGAATGGCTGAAACACACCAAATGTCAACGAGTAGGTTAGTTTAGTCATTTGAAATGGTCGCTTGTGTCGCTCCACTGAATGTTGAATGATGATGTCGTGGTACACTCTTGCGTGTGTGCGTTCGTTCGTTCGTTTTGTGTTGAAAGTTGGTGCTGATGGTGCCATTTGAATGTGTACTACCACCACCTCCACCACCTCCTCCTCCTCCATTGTCGGTGCCCAGAGTATTGCCGACGTATGTAATGTTGTGTCATTTCGTTGTCACTTAACACATGATTGAGTTTAAATATGCGTTTCATTTTTAGCGTTTAGCAGAAAAACGAAATACATACATATTACAGATAAAAAACATTTTCAGTTTATTTCAGTGTTTTCCATGCACACAGCCATATACATATGTGTGGTTGTATGTAAAAGTATGTGCATTATGATGATGTTGACACTAATGTTTTTACTGTTCATCAGCTAAACATTGCTTAACATGTAAAGGCGGGCGGGTCAAACGAGGCCGGTGTAATCAGTAGATGCTGCCTTGAATGTGTTCATATAGTTCCTTAATAGAACTCCCTCGTATTAGCAGATATGTTTTGGGAAGACATGAGCTGATGTTATTTGCATGAACACCAACAATGACATTTGTTGTCATTCGTGGTACGGGTTGCTGCTGGGCGAACGTGTATGATTATGATGATGATGATGATAATACTGGGTAATGTCGCAACAACATGACGTTCCACTTGTACGGATGGTTTAGTGGAAAATCATTTATTACGATTTTTCACCGTACAACTTTTGAGATCCGTCATCAGTTTCTTGTCTTACCCGGGTGATCACTTTTCGTCTGTTGGTGTCGGCGGCTGCTGTTGTTGTCGTCGTGCCTGACTTTGTCTAGAGCGAGGGCTGTATGTAGTCTATAATTTATAACAACGTTGTTAATTAGCTGAGACATCAGCTGTTATTAGATAATTTATGATAGTGTTAACTGAAATGCCCTGTAATAAAAACAAAAAATATGCCTCTCATGCAGTAGAATGTTGAAGACTTTCATCATATCGTTGACATATTTGTAGTTGCTACTTGTCGTTTCTTTGGGTTTGGGCGAGGGCGGGGGAGACGGCCCTGATGAGTGACAATTCATTAAGGGAGTTCTAGTTTTGTAGAATGTGATATCTGAGTTGGGGGGGGGGGGGGGGGCTTTCATTTTTGGTACTGCCCTTAGTCGGATAATGAAAAGTTAGGGAATTATTTTGAACATTTTAATGCAGAGGTAACACTTCACACATGCTTTGCACTTATTTACGCCCTGCATTGGGTAATAAGAGACAATTTTTAATGTTAAAAGTACTCGAACAAAACGTTGTTCAGCTATCAGTCCTATTTCCGGTTGATTCAGTGGGAATTATGTAGTCCGCTTCGGGAAGAACAACGAAAATACTAAACCATTGTCTATGGGGAATGGCCCCAGACCCGCGACAAAAATTGGTGCTCATAGCTCATTTAATACATACCTCATTTAATACATCCGTGGAGTTTTGTAAGAAGGTCCAGATAAAATACTGAATATTACATTTCATTTTCATTTTTAGTAGAGTATCCATGGGATTTTCATAGATTGTCATTATCACAACTAAATTTCCGATTGAAATATGGCGAGGGGTTAGTTCAATAGTCCCGATGTGAATCATCAGTTTTCGCAATATTTTTCGATATTCTCTTTCGATATTTTTCGATATTTATCGAAACACTTCAATGTGCAATAGCCTACATCAAAATCAGCCATTTGATGACCATTCATAATGACCAATGTCGTACACCGAGCCAAAAGTACAACGATTTTTTTAACCATGTGTCTGGTTCATTTTTTCATTTGAGTACACATGTCCTCCAGTAGCACCTCCTAAAATTTGGTTCAACAAGAATTCCTTGATCTTCATTCCGGTTACCCAAGATCTCCTCGAAAATATAAGGCTCGCTGAGACCTTCAGCGTAATAAATGAACCATACTCCCAAAAATTCATTCAATTTCCTTTATTTTTGTATATTTTCCCAAAAAAAAAAGGTCCCCCCGCTCAGAATAAAATCCCCTAAACAATTAACGAAAAATTGCCCATGCAAAATCCCAAAAAAAAAAAAATTAAATGTTACCTAAAAATTAGGGGGCATTTCATTTTTTCGAGGCATTTTTCATAGACCCAGCTCGGTAGAGCGCCAATATAATTTTGATGCTATTGATTGTCTACAAACTATATTTGGTGGGCTCTATGAAAAATGCCCCACAAAAAAAAGAAGAATGCCCCAAATGAAGAATTCCCCAACCCAATTGTAAGTTTCACAGCTTCTTGACATGTGTCTGTTTACTACACAAATATAAACACAAATGAAATGAAACAAGTAGGACTTGGCCTTAAGTTCGGCTACCGTTTATTGAGATACATGGTGAAATCTTTTAGTAATTGGGTAATTCCAAAAAAATGACCCCTTACAGCTCAAAAATAAAATTATTATTTGTTATGTATTTTTCCGCTAATATTACACAAAACAAATGTATCTGTCATTTTCCGAAGGATGAACTTAAATTTTCTTTATACTAACAAAAATATATGTTTTTTTTGTTACCCACAATAAATGAATTCAAACACAAAAATCGTATATTTTTTTATATTGTAACGACCGTTACTTTTTAAAAACATTTTTTTTTGGGAACTAATTTTCTTTGATTTGAAAATAAACCTATTACTTAAAGAAAACATTACAAAGAATTTAATGAGATTTTTTACTTGACACATCCTGTGCAAAATTTTACAATACATGATATTTGTTTCCGAAATTTGAAAACAGCACATTTATAAAGTAACGACAGTTACTTTTTTAATGGTCAAAAATAGTATTGAAATTAGATTTTTTATGAATTCTTTTGGCTGCTACCGATGCTTGAACTTTCGAAGGTCCAAAATTAAGCAATCCTCCTGACATATATTCTTAGGTTGGAATTTTATTTCAAAAATCACCGAAAATCGGTAACGACCGTTACTTTGGAAACACCCAATTGCAAACTTAAGATATGGTCTAAATAATCAAAACATCATTGTGAAATGTGTGCATTTGAAGTAGTGGCATTTTTTATACGAACACTTTAGAATCGCTACGAGTACATAAATCTCTTTTCAAGATGTTGCAACACCATAAATTCAAATGCATATTTATAATTACTTATCCATAATCTTAGAAGAGGTCGTTATTTTTATTGAAAGCGAAACAAAATATGAAAAACGCTTTCCCCCTCAATTGAAAAAAGACAATGGCACTATTTCCATTCCATGCTCAACAAGAAACCGAAGTAGAAGAAAAAAACACACACACACACAGCAAATAATTTATTGCCACTTAAGTCATAAATACATTTATAATTTCAACCAATTTACTTTTACAATCTTTTTGGTGTATCTAATAAAAAAAACACAAAAACTTCAGTGAAATAAGAAGAAACACAACAAAACAAAAGATATAAAACGAAAATTTATGTATTTTCGTTTTTCACCCGTATGTTATTGTTGCCCCGATCATATGTGAATGAATGTGTTTATGATATAAGGTTATGGCACTTTAACAAGAGAAACAAGAAAACCCAAAGAGGAGACGATTTTATTTATGAGACTACTGGTGCTGGTGACGATGGCTGGCTGCAGCAGCTATTGCCAACAAGGAGCCAATCAACGGATCCGAGTCTGTCGCATTTGAATGCATACGGTAGTAAAACTAATTACAAGGTGTGCCGCCGCCGCCGACAGAAACCACATTAAAGACAACCACATAAATATGCCGAAAAAGTAATAAATTTTAAATGGTTTTTGTGGGCAGAGGGGAGTGAAGCCTTGCATAGCGAAATTAATTACATGTTGTGTCCCCCCCCCCCTTTATCGTTAGGTCATCATAAAGAAACTGAATTAAATGTGATGTTTCAGTATTTGGTTGACTTTGCACTATCTCAAGGCGTCTGATTCAAAAATATATTTCATCATATATAAAATACGAACTTTTTTTTTGGTCTTATATGGCAACATGTTTCATTTTCGATTTCCAGTAAATTAGCTGGCTGATTGGATCTTTTGTTTACGAACATATCGATTACAGTACAAAAATCACTATTACAATTTTAAAACATGGCCGCTTTTGAATTCTTGCAAACAATTTTCTATATTTTATTTAAGAAAGCCATTGAAACTATTTCAGTGTGTTTGGTGGTTTTCCTCAATTGACCTTATTTAGGCGAAAACTCTGGCCAACCAAAGGTTAATATTCTGATTTTCGATTATCCTTTCCAGTTAGCCTAGCTGCTAACTTTTATTTGTTTAGCGATTTAAAACCCGATCTTGACCACCACAAAGTCTTAAATAACCAAATGACATAGAAATTTAAATCTAAATTATGGCTTTGCTGTTGTTTTGGGTGAACACTTTTTTGTTTTTTGTTTTCTTATTATGAAACAAACGCCTTCCTTTACTGGTGTTATCGGATGGATCCAACAGAAAAGTGACCCCAACAAAACTCATTTAGTTCGAGGCTGATGATGCCGTTGTTGTTGTTGTTGTTGCTGTTGTGGTTGTTTGCCCCGAGATGATCTTAATGATCCAACCAGAAACATGACTTTACTGCTTCATCTTATGTTACCACGAAACGTCATTGCCAATAAAGACGAAACAAACTGCCCGAAAGAAAAAGTGGCTCTCACAACATCAAAGGCAACGTGCAACCACCTAAAGACACATCATAAACAACAACAGCAGCAGCAGCAACAGCTACAAACAGCCTCAGCAGGAATATTGGACCGATTGAAATGATCAAAATTGACCGATATCAAATCGTACATGTTCATATGCCAGTGTATACACACACACACACACATATGTGTAAAAAAAACCTCAAACATATCAAGCCATAATAAATTTTATTACGCTGGACTCTTGTCTTTGGCGTTGGGACTGGAGTTGGAGATGGAGTTGGAGATGAAGGCTCTTCCCGGGCTACTGGTGCTGTTGTTTGGTGTTGTTCGCTGATCATGTTATCGTCTGATAATCACCGGCCATTAGTCATTTTGAAGTATCACAGCCATTGCGTTTAAATCAAATTGACAGTAAAGACAGTAAGCCAACCAACTGTCGCACAGTGGTATCCCCACAATTAATTAACTCCTAAACATCTTAAACGTATTGTGATAAATGGGTTTTAGGTTAGGTTACCTTTTGAAGTGTTCATATTTTTTTGTTTGAAATGTTTAGTTGCCATTTGGATTGGAGAAGGTATTGTGATCGAGGGGGAAAATTCAAAAAATTTACAAAATAACGACATGTCAGGCCAGAGGTTCTAACTCGGATGCCTTCTTTATGACCAGAAGATGTACATGGTTTAATGATTGCTCCCTTACTTGTCGCCGATATTGAAATCGGTGATTGAGTCATTACTTGGCAACGGGATCTACTGATGGACCCAAGTAATATGCCTCGGGCAGCTGACAAATTAACATAACCCAACATAGAGGTCGCCTGGGTGCAGACTGGAGTAATGGATAGAACACACAACTTAACCCACAAGCCCCAACCAGATCTCGAGCAGTTTTGAATCTAACTGGCTTAGGTATTTTAATAGCTTGGCTATTTTAAAGCTCATGTCGGGAAGACGGGACCAATGATGTTATTCGGAAGTTAATCGTTGACCATTAAAATTCGAAATCAAAACATAAAGCTAAGTCAACCTTCATTATGCCTAACCTCTCTATTATACACAGAAAAAAATACGGGCCAAAAATGTTCAATTACTGTCGTAATTGAAATTAAGCTTGGAAATCAATTAATGTTGTAATTGAACTTAGAAATTCTTGGCGAAATCCATGTAAAAAATAGTAAAAAATTCAATTACTTATTCAAAATTTGAGTAATTGAATTCACAACTTTTGTAATTGCAAGAAAATCAATTAAAAAAGTAATTGAATTGACGAATTCCATACAAACTTCGTAATTGATTTCAAAAATATGTTTTTTCTGTGTAACGAACTGCTGAAGAAAAGGCATGACTTTTTTGTGGAATGTTCAAACTACGGAATTGTCGTTATTTCCCCATCAGTAAAACAGTCAGAAAAGAAAAGATTTGAGCGACAAAGTGGGATATTCCAGATTTGAACACCTTCCGATTACCAACTAGCTGAAAAGGAAGCACTTCTTCTTGGTCGATCTTATATTTTTGTAATTCTTCCTTAGTTTCTACGACAAAGTGAAATGTTTCAGATTTTAAAGTTTAGCTAAACAGCACACCCTAAATCCTTCGATTACCAACCTGCTGAAAAGGAAGCACTTCTTCTTTGTCAATCTTATATTTTTGTAATCCTTTCTTTGTCAGTACGAGAAAGTGGTATATATCAGATTGTAAAGTTTAGTTGAACAGCACACCCTACATTTTTCGATTACAAACCTGCTGAAAAGGAAGCACTACTTCTTTGTCGATCTTATATTTTTGTAATACTTTCTTTGTCAGTACGACAAAGTGGAATATTTCAGATTTAAAAGTTTAGTTGAACAGCACACCCTACATCTCTCGATTACAAACCTGCTGAAAAGGAAGCACTTCTTCTTTGTCGATGTTATATTTTTGTAATACTTTCTTTGTCAGTACGACAAAGTGGGATATTTCAGATTTTAAAGTTTAGGTCGACATCCCTCGATTACCAACCTGCTGAAAAGGAAGCACTATGTTTTTTTAAAGATCTTGTTAATTATTTACCTTTTGGATTGTCTAGCACCACTGTATGCCGGCCGATGTCGATGTTGACGTCCGTAGTCTACAGTGTGTGGTTGGCACTGGAATAGCAGCTGGAATATGGCATAGCAGCAGCAACCGGTAGCGTTTTTTTCTTTCTTTCTTATCTTTATGATGAAATATTACAGACCGCTCACTCTCTCTCTCTCTATCTATTGTCTCATGCTTTCGTATATTGCCCCTGATGTTTGACTGTTTATGCATTTTTCAATATTGTGAATGCAAATTGAAATTGACAGTTGTAAAACACACAAGTTGTTGCTGGCGATATTGAATGCCTGTGGTTGCTGGCCTGCCAACGTCAAAGGTGCTGCTCCGTCTCCTGCAAATAAAAGTGAAATATTTGCATAGCATTAATTAAGTGATCGGCTACAGACATATAGACACTTATCGTATATATTATTTTTTTTATTCAATATGTTTTCTCCATTTATTGAAAACTAATGAGTTCATTAATCTCAGAGATTGCGGCTTGGTGGCTGCTAGAACGCGCCAGATATGAAGTGTGTTCCACTTGTTCTCAAGGTTGTTCTCATTGAGTGGGTTGCTGGTTGATTTATATTTTAGCTACCAGTACTTGTATCTACGACAAATCACATTTCTATGGCCAAGATTAATGGTTGCATTGTAAATTGTTTAAATTTTAGCAAATTGGAAAATTTCATTGGATTTTTTGCATACGTTTTTTATTACTTTGGGGGCATTTACTTTTTTGAGGAGTTTGTGAACATCGAGAATGAATGGTTGGGGGGATATGGTTTCACGGAGGTTTAGAGTTAACTGAAATTTCTAACCGAGAGATCTACTGTTTTTAAGCTGACATCGAACGGCTAAAGATTTGTGTAGAGACGCCCTCGCTATTTACCAAAGGGAAAAGTCCGCAGTTGTTTGATGTTCTGAACAGGCTACGAACCAGGGTTTCGTACACAAACTCATTAGACTTCGAAGACATTTTTTACAGAAACGCTGAATCATTTCCAGGCAAACAATCTTGATGGATATTTCAAAAAAAAAAAAGTCACAAGCGCCAAAATTTCAAAATTAAGTTAAGGCCTGATTCGGAGCTCTGCATGAGATTCCGATTTTTGTGTTAAACTTATAGGACCCATTTGAAACTGTAAGATCCGATTTACACGATGACTTTTTGCTTGATTTAAAAAGAGAATTTAGGAGAATTCAATAATGCAGTGACTAAGTTTCAAATAAGAACATGGGCTGTTTAGAGACTTTTTTTTTTCAAAGATAACCTAAAAATGTTCTGCTGTTTTGTTAGAAACTTGAACAGCCTAGGTCGCCGTTGTGAAACCTTCTCAAGTCATTATCAGTCCCTTTGAAACCTTCATTTTTTATGCTTTTGCATTTAATATATCAAATGTTTGAACTTATGTATATTTTTAAAGTCTATAAGAGAGACTTGATTAGAAAAAAATCACAAATCGCAATTTTGAGTTTTTGTTGTGGAAATTTCTTACAAATATCATACAAGATTCAAGTATAAACTTCAAAAAAATCCAACAAGTCAAGGTATGAATTTATGGCTCCAAAAGAGAATTTAAAAAAAAAAAAAAATAAAGCCAAATAGTCGTCATATAAATTGAGATCTCACAATCTGTTTAAACTTTTTTAAAAAATATTTAATTTTAAGGTGCGAAAGATATGAAATGTAAAAAATTAAAACTAACAAAACAGAGATGTGACTTTCTCTCTTAGGAGGACAGAATTCGTTTTAAATTATGAAAAATCTCTTGAAACATTAGTTGAGCTACTACTAAACAAGCAGAAAGTTCTAAGCACTCATGGGATACCTTTCCCTTTAGTTGAATCAAATTCCCGCCAGACTTAACGGCTGCATCGGACAGCTCGTTAGTTCCACTGAACTCTCACTATTCTCTGTTGTGATTAAGCAATAAATTCACTTATAATAGATTAAAATAAAACCACCACAACAACAGACAATACCAATTCTGATGAATTGTAAACAAAATCATTAATAACAAAAAAAAAAAAATACAATAAAGAGAACAACTGACAATTGTATTTATAGAAGACAGCCAGCAAAACGAGCTATAACAAAAACCGGACTCATAAATTATGATTGCAATTATTAGTACCACCAAGTGTTAGTTGCCATTGTATATTTTTGTTGTTGTTGTTGTGTTGCGATTTCGTGCCGCTGACTTAGGTTCACTTTTTAAGGTTATCGTGAAATATATAAATCAGTTAAGTGGCAAACTGACACATCACTTTTTGTTCCTTCATGCTGTGGCACAACAACAACAACAGCAAAATGAAACGAATGAAAAAAACTGAAAACTGACAGCTAGATGAACACAGCCAGCGTCTAACTGAAATGGATGGATGGATGATGTGCTTTGAGATGAAATCCACATAGACAAAGTGGCTGTGGCAATTTTTTTTTTTTTTTAGGAAATATACGATGCATCGTTGTGATGTGAAAGATAGGGCTTTGGAACAGCAGAGAAAATATTAAATTACATTTTAAAAATATATATGACTCATGTGCTAGTTACTAAGCTACTGAAATCGATTATTGCATTATTTTAGTTATTTAGTTATTTATTTAATGAAACAGAATTTTTGGAACATTGCTTTTACTTGAATGTTTTCTGAATGTGTCATAAGTTCTTAATTTCCAGTGGCAAACTCTATAAACAGACTCAATCAAATTCCTTAGTCCACTGTGATCCCCCTGAAAACTAGCAACAATCGTATCCTTACTGCCTCCCTTCTGAAAAAAGTACCCCAACAGAGCTGAGCGCCCCAGCACCACAGTCGGTCAATGCCAATATGATGATGTTGTTCTACTCGAATTGTACAGCTGTTATTCAAGCCTTTGCGCCTACAGCCATCTAATTGAGGTAAGTCGCCAACAGTCAAAGGCTGGCCTATAGAATTTAACACTAACCGGCATTAACATGAACACATAATCAGTGATGCCAAATTGAAAAAGGGGAGTAAAAACGGGTAAAATCTTACCAAAAAATGGGTAAAAAGCACCGTTAATTTTTTTAAGTTTAAATTAATTTTAAAAATCTTTGGCTTTCAAATTTATCTCCGGCTGAGACGAGCAACTGTTTCCTGGTTGCATTGCGTTTATATGCGTATCGTACCATAACGAGCACGATTTTGACAAATAGCGAAACGCAAATAGCGCTAAAAGCACCGTGAGCAAATGTAGAAAAGCACACTAAATACCCGTTTTTAAAAAAGGCTATTTTGAAAAAAATGCCAAAAAGCACCAAAAATGTCAAAAAAAAAAGCACCAAAAACGGTGCGAAAAGCACCAAAATGACAACGCCATTCACAATGTTACTTAATTCCATTCGCATTTATTTTAGTGTCCTGCCTTCCTATCTTAATATATATTTACCCTCGACACTGATTCACTGATACACTGATACACTGATACACTGATTCCCTGATTCACTGACTCGTCACGCAGTACGTAGGAATTTAAATAGGCATTCTATAATAATTCTATAAATAATAATAATAAAAAAAATAATATTTTTTTTTGTACAGAAATTTTGTTTTTACCAAAATTTTTTTTTTTTACAAAATTTTTTTTTTTTCCAAAATTTTTTTTTTCACAAAATTTTTTTTTTTTCCAAAAATTTTTTTTTTCAGCAAACATTTTTTTTTTCAACAAAAATTTTTTTTTCAACAAACATTTTTTTTTCACCAAAAATTTTTTTTCCACAAATTTTTTTTTCTAATTTTATTTTTTTTCGAAATTTTTTTTCAAAATAGTTTTCTCAAAATATTTTTTACAAAATTTTTAAAATTAAGTAACAAATACTTTCTCAAGCAAATTAACGGGCGCCATAGGCGCATTACAACTTACTAGTTAATAAATAATAAGTTTCATCTTCATCCTCAGCAGAGAAAAGCAATAAATTAATTCTGCGAAAACAACAAAAAAAACAAAAATTATTGTAAAAATAAAACATACATTCATTTATACAAACAATCGAATAATCTTCACATTTATTACCGCGCATCTTTCGCTGCTGTTTCCATTCGTACGCCCGTCCGTCCGTCCATCCGTCCGTCCATCTTTAAGGTACGAGTTTTCAGTCTGTCTGACATTTAGTCGTCTGTGTGCCCGGTCGTTTTACCCGGCCTGGCCCCGCTGACGTTATGTTTGTTTTTCCAGTTGGGGCTTGGGTTGTGTTGAGTTTAATATCAGCTGCGCTAAAGTAAACCAAGGAAGCGCGAAGATAAATATGACATGTTCAACAATTAAAAGCTGAAAATAAACAGAAGTTCAGTACCAGCAACAAACAAGACATGAACAAAACCAAAAAAAAAAAAACAGAAGAACAAGAGAGAAACAGAAGAAGAAAAATGACAGTATAATTTATTAACGACATCATCGTATAAACGTAAATATGAATGTACATACGTCGGTCGTTCTGAATGAAATACACTCTGACAAATTTATTACTGCAATAGGCCCTCTTGGGGTACGCTGTACTCTACGGTAATTAATTTGGTAATAACTCAAGATGATGACACTTGTGTGATAACAGCCGAATGCCATCTAAAGTTTCGAGTTTTTCTTTTTTTTTTTCCCCCCATTTTAATGATAGATGCCCTACTTGGTGGGTTGAAATGTTTGAGAATGTAACGTTTTTAAAAATGATTTGCAGTCTTTGGTTTATGTGATTCCAGCTTTGGATTATGTTTTCTTAGAGAAGATTTTCAGTTTTTAGATATTAATTTTTAGTTTTTTTTTTAAAGATAAGCTGTGGTTTTCTTAAAAAACCAATTATTCCTTAGCATCTGCAAGAACAGTGATCTTCAAAATGAAAAATCTTTTTAAAAAGCCCAATATGAAAATTTCCCCAAAAATTCTAAAAAATCCCCCCAAATCTTGTAGGGATCTATGAAAAATGCACCACAAAAAAAATAAGAATTCCCCAAATGAAGAATTCCCCCAAAATAAATGAAAAATCCCTTTAAAAAGCCCAATATGAAAATGTTCCCAAAAATTATATAAAATCCCCCCAACAATTTATGAAAAAGTACCCCATGCAAAATGTTGTAGGGATCTATGAAAACTGTCCCACAAAAAATTCTCCAAAATAAATGAAAAATCCCCCAAATTTGTATAAGATTTTTTTGAGGAATTATTCACTTTTTATTGGGGGCATTTGGCATAGAGCCAATGAAATCTTCAAGGATCTGTGACTGTCAAGGGCTGATATTGAGTTCCGAAAGACAGAATCCAGAGTTTTGATGGTAGCTTGACTGTTGGAGAACATGTTGTTACTTTGTTAATTTTTGTTAAATTTCGGCGGACCCTGTACGCCAAATAACTTTTTTTTTTTGAAAATTCTATAATTTTCAATATTTTTATTTGAAAGTACAATTCTTCCGGTTAATAATGGAAAATAATTTCATTCAAGTGGCTGCCTAGGCTGGCCATGCAGTAGCCTAACGACATCAGCTCTGCGGCTGATAATGCGATCTTCAAAAACTCGTTGGTGTATGGTACGATCAACCGGTGATTCAACGATAAACGGATGTGAGTCCGCTAACGGCCGCTTCCTTTTTTGTGGAGGACATTCCCATACTAGGAAAGTTAGAGGGGTTTTTTCAAGAATCCAGCAAGTGTCGGCGAAAAGGGGTCTGTAATGAACGAGTACAAGATAAGACCTTCGCTTGAAAGGCCACATATTAGAGGCTAACAGTTGTATCGCCAAGATATCGGAGTTGTTGAAATACATCCCTGTTTTCTTGAAATTCCCTCTGGTTTTTGGTTTATGAAAATGTTCATTTTGGTTTAGTTTGTCCGATATTAAACCTTCCTGGCTTGTTATTTACAATGTTCATTTTCATAAATTCCCCTCATCATTCATTATTTAAATTCTAGCGGACTTTTGAGTTTTAGGCACCATCAAGCGCTTTGATTGTACGTGATAGCGGAATCGCTTCCGACCGACTGATTGTAAATTGTCTCTCCCTTGCCGTAACTGATAAGAAAGGTACGCAGTGACAGTCAGCGAGACAGACAGACAGACAGACTGTCAGATATCTCAGTCGTAAATGTCTGAAAAGTACATTTTACTTGTTGAGATATTGCGGTGATAATTGTTATAAATATTCATTAGAAATTGTTTACTTTGGCAATGTTTTACAATGTCGCCCGCACCGCATCGCAGCGCACTGTTCCGCCTAAACATTTCATGTGACTGACAAGCACAGTGTTGTGGCTGATATTTATTCAAATTTATTTTGTTGTTACATTTGTACATTATTCAGGTGGTTGGTGCTGGTGAATGTAACTACAAGTAATTGTATAATTTTATTTATCATTTAATTGTGGGGTATTAACACTATCAACGACGATGAATGCGATGAAAATGCTCTGTGTCGTTGTTGATTTCGTAAAACAGCAAACACTACAACAACAACATCAAAGGCTTTCATATGCAAGTATGTCTGTGGAATAACAACAACAAAACAAAATGTGAATTATTTTGACATTTTGGACATGATGAAAATATTATCTGAGATCAGAATTTCATTGTAAATATTAATTACAAAATATTTTCATACAATTTGTAATGTGTGACAATGATAGCGGCAGGATTGCACAGGGGCTATCATTTAGTCCACCGAAATGATACCATCCGAATTAATGACATGTTTTGGCATAAATATCGTTTCGTTGTTGTTGTGCTTGTGATTTTGCGGTAGCAGGCTCATGGAAATATGCATTTTTGAGGATTCTGATGAATGGAAGGGTTCGTGAGGGTGTATGTCAGGCTAGTGATCGCTTCAATTTGCTGGATCCTGTGTCCTGCTTATCGGCTGTATCTCATGGCGTTTCACAGACCTTCTTGTGGTAACTCCTGGGTGATGGTTCGTCCAGCCAATGGGCTAACGTATGAGTGTTGCAATTTTTACTCAGCTTCACCCTTTTGTTTGTGAAGAGATCCCTGAGACCAGTGAGAAACTCACTAATCGGAGCGTTAAGGGGTTCGAGTTCGAGAAACTCAGTAATCGGAGGGTGAAGAGGTTCGAGTTGTGCTTGGAAAAATAACACACAATCAAAGCTAACATAATTAAATCCAAATCCTTTACAAATCCTTTTCTTCTTTTTGGGACCCTGTTTTATTTTTTTTTTAAAAAAATTTAAATAAATAATCCCGAAACAAATTCACTTGTTGAATGTTGCACATTTTTATTTCGAAAATTTGTTTTCTCTAGAAGTTTGTGATTTTTAAAAAAATAGTTTGTGTTTCTAAAGAAATATTTTGGATACAAATAATTGAAACATTTTGTTGGGAAAGAGCAAGAAAATAATGGTGGAAAATGGTTCCCGGGCAAGTGTGGCCCTAGGCTTCAGCCTAGTCAACCCAATGGCTGTGTTTTTCTTGTCTTGTGCTTTCGCAGACAATTGCCCTAGACCTCGAAGTTTACAGAAATTTATGAAGTAGCCACTAACATAACTAAAACCATTTTTGGGACCGTGTTTTTTTTTTTTTTTTTTTTTTTAAATAAATTCCACATATAAATCCATGAGCTTTCCATGTGGGGAGGTCCATGGTGTGGTCGAGTCGTGTGTGTGCGGCTATCACACAGGTAAACCCAGTTTTGAAACTTGGTAAGAACATCAAGCATTTTCCGCCCCTGTTTTCCACCTCATAAATGCTGGCGACTTTTCGAGTAAGAGAGTAATATCCAAGCCCTGTAAAACTTTTTTAGAAAAGCATTAGCCTTTCAGAGCCGTCTTCAAAACAGTAGGTCTCGGTCAGTGAGTGTACAAATTACATCACTGATTCGAGAGAAGTTCCCCATCTGTTCCTTCACGGCATGTTAAGGGAAAGAAGTAACTAAGCTAGCCTGGTTTTATATCTTAAACTATTTGAAATAATTATGACCTCCGCTGTGTTTATACAAATTCCACACTTTCAAAATCACGATGTTTATTTGCCCAAGCACACACACACACCCACAACAAATACCAAACAAATTATTATTAGATATACACAGTACTTAAGTTAGTTAATACCGTCCGCCCCAATTCATCCATCATCCTCAACAGGGTCTTAAGTACTGGGCAAATATATTAAAAAGTCCAAATGAGATCCAAAGTCAACAAATGCATACTCGAAAGCCCCTTGAGTTGTACAGAAAAATTAGAGGAACTGACAAGTAAATACAGCAAATAAATAAATGGCAGCCCCTAAGTATGGGGGTATTAAAAGAAAAACTACAAACTATTTTTCTATAAAAATGGTGGTTGTTTGCTCGAATGAATTTGCCATATTTTTTTTTTTTTAAGTATTAAGGGAAACTTTGACAACAACAGCTAGTTTGTCCCACATGTCCCATACATCATGGTGACAGGTTTCAGTTTTATTTCCAGATTTCATAAGATCTGCTACAGCTCTTAGTCAAATCTTCAAGAATTTTGCTGTTGTCTTTTCCCATCAGAAAACAACGGCAAAATATGTTGGTTGTTTTTTTTTCCTTTTTTGCCAAGTCACTGTTTTGGTTTCCTAACGTGTTTTTCATTTCTACTGTCTCGTCTGGAGTAATTTCGCTGGGGTGTATGTGTCTCACTCGCGTGAATGAGACAACCTTTCGTTGTTGTTTTTTTTTGTTCTTACAAAGTAAACTTGAGTCTGCAGACATTGTCAACTGTCTGCACCGTCCACCCTCAACACTCCTTTGCTTCTAAATTTAGAGTAATCAGTAGATTTTGAAAATAAGTTTTTTTTCCTTGTCTCTGATGTCACTCCCATCGTCATCATCATCATAATCACCATTCTCTGCTAGTAAAAGGAAAATACCTTTTTTTTATCTCTTCAACATTGTCACGATTTGTGGGTTGTATTTCATTTTTGTAAGACTTTGGATCCGAGACACTTGTTTGGTGGAGAAACTGGTGAGTTGGTATGGCTAATGTAGGACCCTACGAAATACTTTGCTTCGAAGGGGTGATTAGATGAAAATTAGATGATGACTAAAAGTACAGCCGGTTACATCGGAATATGGTTCTTTGTAATACTTTGAAATTCGAATTACAAGTAAGAGAGCAATCTCTAAGCCATGTAAAACTTCTCAAGAAAAACATTAGCCGTTCGTAGCCGGCTTTTAACAGTAGGTCCCGGTCAGTGAGTATAGAAATTATGTCGCACACAGTTCACTGATTCGATAGAAGTTCCCCCAAAAAATTTAAAAATTAAAAATATGTGAAGTAAAAAGAAATTAAAAATACATGTTAAAGAAAAATTTCAAAAAAAAAAATCAAGTAAAAAAACTTAAAAAAAAAATCTCAAAATATGTGAAATCAAAAAAGAATTTTTAATAAAAAATTGTGTGAAGTAAAAAAACTTTATAAAAAAAAATCTCAAAATATGTGAAATCAAAAAAGAAATTTAAAAAAAAAATTGTGATTTGAAACTTTTTTTCTTCACCACAATGCGAAGTAAAAAAACTTTAAAAAAAATCTCAAAATATGTGAAATCAAAAAAGAAATTTTAAAAAAAATTTGTGATTTGAAACTTTTTTTCTTCACCACAATGCGAAGTAAAAAAACCTTAAAAAAAATCTCAAAGAAATTTTGAAAAAAAATATGTGAAGTAAAAAAACTTTAAAAAAAAATCTCAAAATATGGAAAATCAAAAAAAAAAAAATTGTGAAATCAAAAATGAAATTTTAAAAAAAATTTGTGATTTGAAACTTTTTTTCTTCACCACAATGCGAAGTAAAAAAACTTTAAAAAAAATCTCAAAATATGTGAAATCAAAAAAGAAATTTAAAAAAAAAATTTTGATTTGAAATTTTTTTTCTTCACCACAATGCGAAGTAAAAAAACTTTAAAAAAAATCTCAAAATATGTGAAATCAAAAAAGAAATTAAAAAAAAAAACATGTGATTTGAAACTTTTTTTCTTCACCACAATCGAAGTAAAAAAACTTTAAAAAAAATCTCAAAATATGTGAAATCAAAAAAGAAATTTTAAAAAAAAAATATATGAAGTAAAAAAACTTTAAAAAAAATCTCAAAATATGGCAAATCAAAAAAGAAATTTTAAAAAAAAATTTGTGAAATCAAAAAAAAAATTTAAAAAAAATTGTGTGAAGTAAAAAAACTTAAAAAAAAAATCTGAAAATATGTGAAATCAAAAAAGAAATTTAAAAAAAAAAATGTGATTTGAAACTTTTTTTCTTCACCACAATGCGAAGTAAAAAAACTTTAAAAAAAATCTCAAAATATGTGAAATCAAAAAAGAAATTTTAAAAAAACATATGTGAAGTAAAAAAACTTTAAAAAAAAATCTCAAAATATGGCAAATCAAAAAAAAATTTGTGAAATCAAAAAAGAAATTTAAAAAAAAAATTGTGATTTGAAACTTTTTTTCTTCACCACAATCTGCAGATCAGACTGGAAGAAGTTTGTGAAGGTCCTATGCTTCTTCTAGGAACTACGAGAAAATATATACGTAATCTGAATAGTTCGATTTATATTTCAGAATTTCACAATAAACATATCAGAGAATTTGTTGTTGGGAAATTACAACTTCCTAAAATTATTGCGCCATGGCGACTCTATTTCAATTTGTTTGACTTCAATTTTTTTGTTTCGTAAAATTGTCGAAAAGCAAAATATGTCAAGTCAAAAAGAAAATTCAGAAAAAAAAAAAATCTCAAAGTATGTGAAGACAAAAAAAAGAGATAAAAAAAAATTGTGATTTGTAAAATTTTTTCCGCAATCTTCAGATCAGAATGGAGGAAGTTTCTGAAGGTCCCATGCTTCTTCTAGGATAATTGGCAAAATTTACATTGCCTTTCGTCTATGACAGACTCTTAATCGCTGTTTGATTGTCGCTAACTCCATCAAATTAAAATGTTCGTAATTGCTTGGTCTACCATGGGATCCTCTGTGCACAAGTTATTATATTTATCTTTTTTGGTTTGGTCTTTTGCTGTGGACATGCTTGGAAGCTGAATCTACGATCTGCCCAAATCCATTTGTTTGGAAACCTTTAACAAATCTCTACACAGAATCTCTGCTGTATCACACTCACATGTCAAGGTAGGGTATCTGTTATGGCACAATAATCTTACAAGTAGTAAATGCTACTTGATATTCTTTATGACAGTTATGGGTACTTTGCACAAGTTTAACTGCATAGTTATAAATTTAACTGTCAGCTTCATGAGATTTAAGATTGTAGGTGGAGGGGCTTAAACAATATATTTCTTCACTATATGTGTGTGTGTGTGTTTTCTTATGTTAACAAAAAAAAAATTTTGTTTAATTTATTTTCCTTCGTTTGCTTGTTTGAATATCTGAGTTATTTGTTGGGTTTTTATTGTATTTTTGTTTAATGTTCTCTTGCCGACTATTTGGAGCTGTAAAATATGATGATTTAAAGAAATTCGTCCAGATAATGCAAGAGCTTGACATTACGACAATTGGTTGGTGGTTAGGTGAACGCTAAGAAGAAAAGGCCCGCTAGTGGAAAGGGATCTAGGATGCCAGTGTGACATCGAATTGAATTCAACAAATATTCTATTCAAACAACAAATACTCTATTCAAACAACAAATATTCTATTCAAACAATGAATAGACCGAATGAAAAAAAAACCGGCTGAATGAACAAGAAAGCTAAAGGGTCTCATCAAACTTAAGCTCAGGCCGAGTATGAAAAGAAAATACTCGGTTGAACGATACCCTATAGAGAGGCGTTTAAACCATTCTGAAGGAAATATTACAAACATTTTAAATTTCTCTCTTTGGATCATCCGAAACTTTCAAAATTTCTTCCTCTTGCCGGCTGCCTTCCACCAACGATAAACGAATTAAATTTTGCAAATATCTTTGTGAAAAATCTACGCTTTAATAAATTCAAAAACTGCACAATCTCCAAATGTGTAAATGAATGGAAAATACCTTCAAGCTAAACAACATTGTATTATCCATTAATTTCCGGCATACGCGTGCCACAGTCTTTTAAAGTTTTACTTTAAATTAACCCTTTCCCCAGACAGGCCAATCATATCCCCCTTCAGTAAATCGTAGTCCATCAATGCGATCAACAAAAAGAGCAGTTCTCCAACTCACTTACGTCCAAACACAATGCGGCACACTTTGGCTTTATGGAACAAAAGCCTCTCACATATCCGACAATATGAACGGACGCATGTCGGTGTGCGTATGCCTGCCTGCCCGTGTAAACGTCGTACTATCATCAAAGGCACAGATATCAGCAAACGTCAAAGCATAACACTTAATAACAGTTTAAGCCTTTGAGTAGCTGTCAATCGCTCAAAACTGGAAGAGCGAAGAAAACAAAAAATGAAACGGGAAAGCAAAAAAAAAAACCGAACGCAAAGACTGAATGTGTCTGTTTATTGTCATGACATTTAACTTCCATAAATCTTGGCATCAATGTTTTCTTTTTTTTTATATTTTTAAAATACAACAGCAACAAACGAAGTGACGTTGTCTGTCTGAAATCGTACAGCGGAAAAAAAGCTCAATGACAGCAAGGGATTCAGCCAAGTCCCCAACATATGCACGCACGTACGTACCTACGTACATATGACGTTCATGTGTCGTTATGCCTGAATGTCTGTCTATATGTGGGCAATTTTGAAGACCACTAAATTTAGAGCGTATATGAAAGAATTAAAAACGTCAAAAGCCATTTTAAGCCGTTGTGGCATCAAACGGCAAATGCCGCCACCATAACGAAAACTCGCCCATTGACTGACTGGCTGACTGAAGGCAGAGAAAATTGACTTTCCGGGCTGTTAATAGTGGTGGTGGTAACTTCGCACTGTCACCGCTAATAGCTATTTGACATTTTGGTCATTTGGCCACATTTACGACAGTTCAAGGAGGATGGTATGCAGAGGATGGTTGGCTTAGAAGCACGAGTAATTGGGTACGAGTAAATAGCACAAATTCCAGAGCTAGTCGTATTTTTAGAAGTTTGCAATAATACTAAAAACGGTTTAGTGGAGCTGCCAACGAAAACGACCCAAACAGAATCAGAAGTGTTGAGTTAGCAACAAACCCTAACCAAGAGAGAGGATTCGACCACACAGCGACTTCTCAAAGCGACTTCTCGGTCGTATTTACTCTCGTATGATTGGGGGCAAGGATAGCCACATCGTTGATAACCCATGTTTCATGGAGCACAACCTTGGCGATTATAATCATCTTTACACTATGATTTCCCACGTCTGCGGTAGCAACATATGATGACCAAATTAGGCACCCAATCTTATAATTTACAAAATTACTAGCTGACCCGGCAAACCTTGCTTTGCCTACGGACTTTAAATATACATATGTTCTCATATCCAACCATAATAATGTAATATTTTTTTTGAATTTAATTAAAATCGGACCACAAATATACATTTTCGAAAGAACTCCATCCCAAACTACACATAAACCTGATCGGTCATCAAGATTTTTAAAATTTATTTTAAATTTCTAAAATTTATTAAAATTTTTTTGAAATATATTTTAAAATTTTAAGTATTTATTTTGTTCAGCAAACTGAACCTATGTAGTAAATTTATTTTCAAATTTTTAGAACTTATTTTAAAATGTTTGAATTTTTTTTTAAAATATATTTTTTTTTTTTTTTAATATTTATTTTCAAATTTTTAAAATTTATTGCCAAATTTTTAGAATTTAATTTTAAAATTTACTGAAAATTTATTTTAAAATTTTTTAAAATGGGATCCGGCCTATGAAAAGGTGGCTTATGTTAGGACTTTCTAGTTTTCACCACGTGAAAGAGCGTCTCAAAACCTATCGAAACCAAAGAAAAGGGGAACCTTTTTTATTTGAGTCATAAGCCACCTATTTCTTAGAGCGGGTCACATATTTATTTTCAAATTTTTAAAATTTATTTTCAAACTTTTAAAATTAATTTTCAAATTTTTAAAATTTATTTTCAAATTTTTAGAATTTATTTAACATTTTTTAAAAATGTTTCAATAAAATTCCCCAAAATTCCCATTTTTCAAGCAAATAATCGTTGTGCGTAGCTTTAAAATATATTTTAAAATGTATTTGAATTATTTTAAAATTTTTAATATTTATTTTAAAATGTTTAAAATTTATTTTCACATTTTTAGAATTCATTTTCAAATTATTAAAATTTATATTAAATTTTTTTTCTAATAAAATTCCCCCAAAAAAATATTGTTATTTGTTTCCGATCTTTCGTTCAATCAATTAATTATTGTGCGCTTCAAAGTATATTTAAAATTTTTCAAATTTATTTTACAATTTTTCAAATTTATTTTAAAATTTTTAAAATTTATTGTCAAAATTTATGAATTATTTTAATTTTCCCCAAAATTCCCCAAAAAAAATATTATTTTTGGTTTTCCCTCTATTATTCAGGCAATTAATCATCGTGAAAAGCTGCAAAATATATTTAAAATTTTTCAAATTTATTTTAAAATTTTTCAAATTTATTTTAAAATTTTTCAAATTTATTTTAAAATTTTTTAAAATTTTTCAAATTTTTTTTAAAATTTTTCAAATTTATTTTAAAATTTTTAATATTTATTTTAAAATTTATTGTCAAAATTTAAGAATTTATTTTAATTTTCCCCAAAATTCCCCAAAAAAAATATTATTTTTGATTTCTTTTGTTTAATCATCGTGCGACGCTGCAAAATATATTTAAAATTTTTAAAATTTATTATAAAATTTTTAAAATTTATTTTAAATTTTTTTTCCAAATTTTTTAAATTTTTTTCCAAATTTTTAAAATTTTACCAAATTTATTTTAAAAATTGTAATAATTAATTTCAAATTTTTAAAACTTATTTTCAAATTTTTCGAATTTAATTTAAAATTTATTTTTAAATTTTTAGAATTTATTTAAAAATTTTTTAATAAAACTCCCCCGAAAAATTATTTTCATTTGTTTTCGCTCTGCAAAATATATTTAAAATTTATTTTAAAGTTTTTAATATTTATTTTCAAATTTTTAAAATTTATTGTAAAATTTTTAGAATTTATTTTAATTTTTATTAACAAAATTCCCCAAAAAAAATATTATTATTTGTTTTCGCTCTTTTGTTCAAGCAAATAATCATCGTGCGACGCTGTAAAATATATTTAAAATTTTTAAAATTTATTTCCAAGTTTCTAAAATTTTTTTAAATTTATTTTAAAATTTTTAAAACTATATTTATTTTAAAATTTGTCAAATTTTAAAAGTTTATTTTAAATTTTTTTTAATAAAATTACCCAAACATTTTTTTATTATTTGTTTCCATTTTGAAATACCCGCTCTTTTTATACATGCATCAAATCATCGTGCGTCGCTTTACAGATTTTGAATTCCCCTGTCTTATCATACCACCCTCCTGCACTTGGACACATTTATATACTCCTGACCGCTCATAATGAAAGAGAACGTCGAACAAATCATTCAACGCCAAAGTATCTATAGAATTATTATGATATTTACGCTCTTAAAGTAGTCATCATCATCATCATCATAATATATTTCAGTTTTATGTACTTTTTTTTTACTTTTTTCGTTCCATGCACTCCCGCTCCTTCTCCACCGGAGCGAACTCTTCTTCGTCTAGTGTTTTATGTCTTTTGAAAATTGTTTATAAATATTGATTAAAAACGACGTTTCGCTTGTCAAAATATGATATATGACCGAAAATTTTAAAGAAAAATATGATATTTTGGAGCAGAAAACTGAAAGACAACAGAAAAAAGGCGACGGCTAATGAAAGAAGACTGACAAAAGTCCACAAATGAAAAAAAAAAACAAAATCGGGAAAAAGAAGAAACAGCTCCAAATGACAACGAAACCCGAACGTAAAAGATGGCAACTTAATGACTTATGAAAAATAACTTGAAAATAAATAATAATCGCACACTTGTACTCGTGCTGGTCTAACGTAAGTATAGCCAACAACAAATAACGAAAAATGGAGAGCATAACTCACAACGAACATTTATGAAAACGCCAAAGAAACAGAAACAAAACATAACAGCAACAAAAACAACAACTAAAAGGAAAACAATTTATTAATTTATCATTGCGCTTATTTAGCGCAAATGTTTGCTGACAGCACTCCATATAGCGCTACAAAGACAGTGGTACACTGAATATGAAAACAAACATTTCCAAATTCTCCAAAATAAAAATATTCCCAAAAAAAGAGTATCTTCTGTGGGCTCGTCCGGGATTTGAACCCGGGACCTCCCGCACCCTAAGCGGAAATCATACCCCTAGACCAACGAGCCAGTTGAAGATATTCAAGCAACATATGCGACATTAGTTGGATACTCTCTCACACACACACACACACACATATTGATCAATTGGTACGCACAACTGATAGACATTATCTCATGGCATAGACAATGTACGAGGGTCGATGGAAAATTATTTATATATGATGAACTGTACGGATTGTAGTGTACTATGTGAGGCATTTTACAGGTTTTCATTAACTGAAACTCGTATTTGATATTGAGAAATTACCAATTTGTTTCAGTTATACACATTTTTCTATAAAGCGTAATTCAATTAATTGGGATGTATTCCAGTTAACCCTTCGGTGGCAAATACATATTTATGACGAGCTCAAAATCATATGAAGTGTGAAATATATTCGACAAATCCACGAAAGGGTTAGGAGATCTGTGTGAAACAATGTAAGAATATTCCAGTAGGGTAAACCGACTGACATGTAAAAGTCGAGGAAGGTTGCCAGTCCCACTTTTGGATTTCAGATACTTGTAGTTTTTTTTACTGAGGATGAGTGTATATCCTCTCGCCCTCAAGGCTATCTCAATGGGTCAATTCATGGCAACATTTAACTGAGACTGAACAAATATTAAATAGGTCGTAACATTTTTTTCTTTCAAGTTCTGGCTTAAACACATCACCAGAATAACGAGTAGTAACCACCTGTAGGAGGCACATCCAATACCATTACCTCGTTATAATCCTAAGGATTTGTACTTCAGTAAACCCTCCGAAGACCCTGCAAATCACTGTAGTTTCTCAAAAATAAACGTAACGTGCAACAACGGATACTCATCGCAGTCATCAATCACAATTACGAAATAAAAAGCAGCAATAAATTAACGATAAAAGCTCCATTCGCAAAAGGGGGACTGCTTATCACTCACAAACTCTCTTTCTACTCCGTTGTTCTGCCTTTTGCTCTCTATCCTGGGCAGGGGGTGGGGCGGCTAAAGTTATGTCTGTCCTGTCCATATGAACGATGTTGGCCCGAAGTCTGTCTATCGCTGTTCTTTTTGACGGTTTGAATGGATGGCTTTTCGTTTCTGCCAACCAACCAAGCAGCCAACAAGCCATTCATCCGTCCGTCCAACCATCTTTCATATACACATACACCAGTTAAGTACTTAAACCATCAACCATCGGCAAGCATTTCAGCTCTCTCTCTCGCTCGCTCGCTCAGCTTACATGGCTGATGGCTGAGACTGGCAGCGTTGGTATTTGATTCAAAAGATCCGCCCGACACATGAAAATAATAACAACAACGACATAAAATTTCACATAACCATTGAAACATATGAGGCGAAAGAACTCATAAGCTGCCACCGCACTTCATGGCATATCATAACTCTGCACTCCATAGACCATATATCAAAAAAAATCTATGACTGACTGGATGACGGACGAACGATCTGGCTTTCATTACATGCCTCCCTACAAAAGGCACAGTGGGGGAACCAAATTTTGTTGTAGATTTTTTTTACACTTAATTTCAAGGATTTTTTCTATTATTCTTCCCAATTGAGTCAGGACAGCTTCGCCCTCACAGCCCCAGCTGTACTTGGATATTCAGTTCAGATATTATTTTTTTTTTTTCGAATATCACAAAAATCACCCACTGTTCCCAGAAGCCGTCATCGTCAACCGGCTAAGGGTATTACAACATATACGGCTATATAGAATATGAATAGACACACCGACAGATACGGTTTGTATTCGGTATTTTGTTAAGTTATTTGTACGCATTTAAGCCATCATCTTTAAGCCATTGCCATGTTGTTGGAAATACTGCGGTTGTGTTGGTGTAAACCTATCGCTCACTCACCGGGCTTTTAGCCATTTGAACTGTACCGACGCGACCGTTCATCGCACACCATGAAACGCTGCTGCGGCATTGCCCTGCTCTACTCCACGCTCCTGCTCCATTCCGCTGATTGTTTTGAGGGATTAAAATTAGAGACAGTTGTGACAGCAGCATTGTTGGGGAATTTCTTCGTTGTGTTGTGAGGCATTTATGGATAATTACAATTTAATGCTTTTCGATGATGTTGCCCCGTTGTTTGTTGGCTGATAATGATGATGGCGGTGATGGGGGTTCTGGTTCTGATGGTGGTGGTCGTGGTGTTGCGATGTGATGTGATTTGGTGTCGCGGGCTTTGGTTTTATTGAGTTTCGAGGTCGGTGGTTGTCGTAGCTTCATTGTGTAAATTGTTTTTAAATAATTTGTTATGATTTATTGCGACAACATTTTGAAATAAGGTGTCATTATTTAGTTTTTTTTTTGTGTCGAAGCGAGGGCACATGCTCACTGTTTAGTTTAAGGTTCACGGTACTGAGTTTAAAAACTGGTGGTATGTGGAAGTTTTTCTCTGCATGTGTCCGACATTCTTTACTCACGTACTTAGTTCATATGCTATTCCATGAAGGAATAGATGGGGAACCTCTCTCCAACCAGGGAGCTGTTCACAATATAATTTATCTACTCACAATCAAACTAAAAGTTTGCGCAAACAAATGAGAGTGGTATGAAATTAAATCTAGACTATATGTCCGTTATTTACCATCTGTTTGCGCAAAAAAAATTGTTGCGAAATCAAAAAGGTTACGCAATCAAACTAAAAGTTTGCACAAACAAATGACAGCGGTCTCAAATTAAATCGAGACTATATGACCGTTACTTACCATCTGTTTGCGCAAAAAATGGTTGCGAAACTAAAAGGTTGCGCAATCAAACTAAAGTTTGCGCAAACAAATGAGAGTGGTATCAAATTAAATCTAGACTATATGACCGTTACTTACCAAATGTTTGCGCAAAAAAATGTTTGCGAAGCTAATAGGTTGCGCAATCAAACTAAAAGTTTACACAAACAAATGAGAGTGGTTTCAAATTAAATCTAGACTATATGACCGTTACTTACCAACTGTTTGCGCAAAAAAATGTTTGCGAAACTAAAAGGTTGCGCAATCAAACTAAAGTTTGCGCAAACAAATGAGAGTGGTATCAAATTAAATCTATATTATATGACCGGTTGTTTGCGAAATCAAAAAGGTTACGCAATCAAATGTGTGTGAAATCAAACCACTCCGGAAACGTATTTTTTAACCATAAATCTGTAACGGCTAATGTTATATAAACTACATGTCGTTATAATTACTTCATTGCGAACGCCGAATACATCCGAGAGCAACAATCTTGGAAATACGAAGAAAAAAAATTTGACAAAAAAATAAAGGAAAGGGGGTAGTCCATCAAAATTTGCGATTTTTTTGAAAAAATAGATTTCGTTGAAATTTTGGTCACGCACAGCGGAACTTAATCTGTGCAAGACGGCGTTTTCAAATGAGAGTGGTATCAAACTAAATTTTACATATTTTTAATATAAAAAAACTAACTTCATTTTAAGAAATAACCTTTTTTATGAAAAAATCGCATATTTAGAATCTTTTGAAGCCAGGGCTTCCGACAGGTGTCTATTCCATAGAAGAGGGCCTTCGACAGGAGACCTTTACAAGCCGGGGCCTTCAAAGGGGACTTGTACAAGCTGGGGCCTTCAACAGGAGACTATTACTTAGAAGAGAAATTTCGACAGGTACTTATTCCATAGAAGAGGGCCTTCGACAGGAGGCTATTCTTTAGACCAGGGTCTTCGGCAGGAGACTATAGGTAAGGATTTTAGTGTAGGCCATTTTGCATGAGATTACTAACAACAGAGCGACCTGTAGCAGTATATCCCTAAAGGCATGCGAATCTTTACAAGGAGACTACAAGGAGAGGGACCCTTAGCAGGAGACTACTGAAGAAAGAGGAAGCCCTTAGCTGGATACTTGCTTTGTCAATGTGGCTGAATGGTATCTAAAGTAGTCACGATTCAAGCCAGCTCATCTGATTTACAATTCCCGGACTTGTGCCTTTATTCACAATTAAAAAAATACATCATTCTATTTGTGGCGGCATAAACTTATAGTTTATGGCCCCTATTGTTTGACAACACGTGGCCAAACTTTAACATCCTCCATAATTTAAGCTGCAGCAGAGGCGACTGTTCTATTATTTTTTGGACAGTTGACTGAATTACCTTCAGTTAGTGCGCAATATTCTAAAATAACCTTCGACGTTAACCGTAAAAAGTTTATCATCACATTGTGTTTTTTTCTTTTTGGCAAATAAACTCGTCTACTTTAATTTCTCAGAATGTCTTAAACAATAAACTGATTGTCATCGTCTAAATATTCCATAGTTGGCTTCGTACAATTTACCTCAGTTCTGTCAATCATAAATGTTATTATTCATTTCTCCACACAACACGAGTGTATTCATTCAAACACGAGTCTTCTTTTCATAGTTGGCTAAATCATGAGACAATCTCGTGTCACTTGAACGGCTGTTATGTGTGTGTGTTTGATTCTGAAAGCAATTAGCGTAATTTAAAAACGTGTTCGCTATTTTTAGTCTAATGAAATATTAACAGACTAATGGTGGTTAAAATTGTGACAGTAATGTCAAGATTGTCAACTAAACAGAGAGTTATTGAGATTAGAGCTGACATCGTATACACATTTTGTTGGAGTGGTGGGCGGAGGGGAAGAATTTGGGGCATTTAAAGTGTATGAAAACAAGCGTGGTTAGAAAAGCTTGTCACAGCATCACGTAGACCTAGTAATGCCGAAGAAGCTGTGGAGTGATAAGCAAATTAATAGGATTTTGTTGGAGAACCAAATAATTGTGACCATTAATCTTTAAGTATTTCTTAGGTAAACGATTGGCCAATTAAGGAATTTGTGGAATTAGATTTTCGATAAGAATTAATTAATAGGATTTTGTTGGAGAAGCAAGTAATTGTGACTATTAATCTTTAAGTATTTCTTAGGTAAACGATTGGCCAATTAAGGAATTTGTGTCTATGAAAGAGACACAAATAATCAGTTTGAAATAGAAATAGGGTGGTCCATCAAGTGGTTCCTCTTGAATAATATTTTGACTTAAAATCTTGTCCGAATTTCCGTAAAATGAGAAATTAAATGAGGATCAAAAGCGCATGTAAAAAGTTCGTCAGTTTGGTCTATTGGAGTCCAACACATACGGTCCTCATCGCACAATGGTCCGACATCGAATTCCATCAGCCAAAAGTTTGTAACATTTGATATATGAAACATTTTCGAGTTCTGTAAAAAATTGGTTTTAGACAAGGAGTGAGGGTTTATTTTAAGTTATTAACATTAAAAAATTGAACAATTGGATAAATTTTCGAAGTTGACTACTATTCGTATTATTCCTTTTTTTGGGGAAATTTGTGTTATATTATTATTTTTTTTTACTCATTTTTGATGTTTATATTGCAAATAAAAAATTACATTTTTTTCATACTAAAATTTTTCGCATTTTTAAGATTTCAAAAAAAAATTAAATTTTGACAAATATTTCTGAAGTTTAATATTCCTATTTTTTTCGATTTTAAGAGTTTGTTTTTCTCATTTTCGACGTTCCTATTGCAAATTTTCATATTCATTTTAATTTAATTTTTTCATATTAATTTTTTTGGAATTTTTCAGATTTAGAAATTTTGAAAGAGAAAATGTAGACTGTCGATGCTGGAATATGTTGATCATAGCACCGACAAATAAACTCCGCTTTGGATAAAATTTGTCATTGGAAGAAAGGAAAATTGCACATCTTCTCAGCTGCGTACTATATTTTCAAAAGGCAAGGGAGAACAAATAATTAATCTTCCAAGTGGACAATTTCGGGCGGACAAACTTTACCCACAAAATGGGGAACTCTTCCCCGTTCCAAATCGACATTGCAATCTAAAATTTCTCTTAGCTGTAAAAAGTTGTGTTAATTTTTTATTTTCCAAATCAATATATTTTTTTAAAAAAGTCAATGTTAACGTTCAAACTTTATAATAAAAAAGAAATATCATGGAAAAAAATATTTGATATGTGTTTTATTTACGTTTACTTTTAAAAAGCAAAATGGATAACCCTATACATTTCCAGCACCGTGGAGATCATAACATTTACCACGATTTTCCAGCATAACTTTTGACTACAACTTTGCAT
This sequence comes from Hydrotaea cyrtoneurina, assembly GCA_958296145.1. Taxonomy (NCBI): domain Eukaryota; kingdom Metazoa; phylum Arthropoda; class Insecta; order Diptera; family Muscidae; genus Hydrotaea; species Hydrotaea cyrtoneurina. The sequence goes on along the minus strand of OY282514.1, from coordinate 81,438,790 downwards.
TCCACGGAAGATTTATTAAAAAAAAATTGGACCTGTTTTCCAAAAGATTTGTAAACTATTTCAATTTAAAAAATGTTAATTTTTTGGGAATGATTTCGGGCGAGGTTTATAAACTGAGAGGTAAAGAGAGAGAGAGAGAGAGAGAGATAAGGAGTTGCCCAAAACATACACAACCCATTTGTGAACAGCCAACCAAATTTATTCAATATGAGTCACTGTCTTGCACCAAAATCTCTGACCATCTCACCGCACTTCAGCATGACCTCGTCCCCGATGACTCATTCATTCATGTCCGTTCATTTAGACCTTAAAATATGCTGTTTAGATATTGTTTTCCTCTTCAAATGTCTTTGAAATTGTTGCCATCTCTTCGATATTCTTTCAACTTCGGCTATCATGAATAATGGAAATTAGTCTAGAAATGTTTTTGTCTTATCAGTTCTTCGATGACATTTTCATGGAATACCAGCCAGCCAAATGTTCCTTGTGCAGACAGTTCAGATTTATTGACATTTTCTTATACGCCTCTGTAGCAACAAGTCCATACGTTCGATGAAATTATTTTTGTTGTGAGCAAGCAACGAATGATCTTTCTAACACTTGGAGTCATAATTTAAAATATGAAAACAAAACCGAAAAACAAACCAAATACAATTTAATTAAGTTGTCTGAATTGATGAGATGTTTGTCGGTTATTTTATATTCTGGGACAATTAATTTGTTAATTTATAAATGTTGTGATCGTAAACTTAATGAACTTGAGATTAAAATTAATATTTTATATTGTTTATATGTTTTGTTTGCCGCTGTCCAGCAACAATGTATGAATATTAAAAAAAATGGTTCAAGATATTTTTGTTTCCATTTTCAGAGGATCATTGTGTTGATAAATTTCTATTTGAAATAAATGTTAAGTTTGTCTGTGAAAAAAGAAACTCGAACTTGAAAGATCCGCTTCTAAACTAAAACTTCCATGTTGGAAAAACGTAATAAAACGCAACAGCCGTGAACATGGAAAAAGGAAAATTATGATTATTTTGTTACGACTTAAATAAGCACTATTATGATAATCAGCAAAACATTAAAAAAGATTTACTAGCGGCCATAAAGTATAATTAAAATAAGGTCGGTCGGTCGGTTGGTCTACCAGAAATACCGACGCTCAGAACATAAGCTCTGCTGGCAATGGCGGACGGCCTCGCATACTCTCGCCTCTCGTGGGGAGTTTCATTATTATGAGATATGGAGATTTTATGACTGCAACAAACCAAACACCAGACGCGCCGACACTCAGTTGGTCATTCTGGAAATCAGGTTTCTTTGTGGCCGTAATTTCTGGTGAATTCATTTAATTCATCGCATAAATTTGTACGGTTTCATAAATAAACCACTTTGCTGTTAATCTTCATCTTCGGTCTGTATTCATCTCGGCGTGTTGTCATAATACATGGCATTCGTACATTAAAAATGGGGGAAAAAATAGCCATAAAATAGAATTTATTATGACAGTTTCTTTTTTTTATGTGTATGTGTGTGTGTGTGTGTTACGTTGAAAAATAAATAATTTCAAGATTAGGATTTTTTCTTTGTTTTCATTCGGCCTCTGACAAAAGAATACAATTATGAAATGTCGAGTTGACAGACCGGCAGGCAGACAGACGTTCGGTCAGCAGTGTCCACTACTACAAATTATGAGCTTAATGTGAAATCACCACCAAACAACAGAAAAAAATGAATTTCAAATGAAAATTTATGTTATGGATTTTTCGAAGAAACCAAAAGAAATGATGCCTAACCTACTGAAATGAGTTGGCCAGTATGAGTTATGTGAACGCCGAGTGCTATGAATTAGTCAATTTTCGGTAGAGTCAGCGCGTGTTTTTGATTTTGGCATCGCCATAGAAACGATGCTCATTACGGCGATAACAGTAAAACGAAACGTGACAAAAAAAGAAATTAGTGCTGTTTTTGAAAACTAGATGTAGATTTTCAAAAAAGATTTTTTTTTTTTTTTCAGAAAATTTAGTTTTATGAAAACGATCCTGGGTAATGGGAAAGACTGTTGGCAGGGGTAAGAAAATCGGGTCTGTAAAAATGACAAAAAAAGCATACAGCAAAAAATGTCATACAAAATTGGGGAATTTTTCAAATTTTTCTGGGGAATTTTTTTTATAAATTTTAGGCAACATTTCATTTTTTGTTTTTGGGTCTTTTTTTTGTTCTTTTTTATATAATTTTTGGATTTTCACAACAGACGTCAATCATATATCGATTTGTCCAAAAAATGGACACTAAAAATTTTTCCAATTTTTTATTTTTGGGAAATATTTTAAAAAAGAAGTCAAAAATTACCGAAGAAATAAAGAATACACCGAAAAAATTTTATACAAAATTGGGAATTTTTGGAATTTTTTTGGGTAATTTTTAATTTTTTGTTTTTGGGTCATTTTTGGTTTTTTTTATATGATTTTTGGATTTTCATAACAGAAGTCAATCATATATAGCATGTGGTTTTTTTTTGTACACAAAATGGGGAATACAAAATTTTTAAATTTTTTTATTTTTGGGGAATTTTTTTTTTCGGGAATATTTGGTCAAAAAAATTGAACAATAAAAAATTTCAAAATTTTTCATTTTTGGGAATTTTTTTTTTTAGGAAATATGTTTGTTAAAAAATTGAACAATAAATAATTTCGCATTCTTTTATTTTTGGGAATATTTTGTCAAAAAAATTAACAATAAAAAATTTCCCAGAAAATGTCATACAAAATTGGGAATTTTTTTGGGTAATTTTCCATTTTTTGTTTTTGGGTCATTTTTGGTTTTTTTGACATAATTTTTGGATTTTCATAACAGAAGTTATGATTGACTTCTTTTATAAATAGCGATGCAAGTGCTTTGTTTTGTACACAAAATGGGCAGTACAAAATTTTTAATTTTTTTATTTTTGGGGATTTTTTTTTCGGAAATATTTGGTTAAAAAAATGAACAATAAAAAATTTCAAAATTTTTTATTTTTGGGGAATTTTTTTTTTTTTGAAATATTTTTGTCAAAAAATTTAACAATAAAAAATTTCCCATTTTTTTTTATTTTTGGGGATTTTTTTTGGGAATATTTTGTCAAAAAAATGAACTATAAAAAATTTCCCATTTTTTATTTTTGGTGATTTTTTAGGAAATATTTTGTCAAAAAAATTAAAAACATTTCCCAATTTTTTATTTTTGTTGAATTTTTTTTTTTGGGAAAGTTTTCTAAAAGAAAGTGAATCATATTATTTTTATAATGCTATTTTTTTGGGGTAAATTTTCATAATTTAAGCAATTGTACTTATTCACCAAAAACACCAGTTGCCCTTAAATTTGAAAAAAATATTTATTAAATAAATATGTGTGAATTACATAATAAAAATGTCCAAAAACATGAAAGTTGATTAACTTTAAACGGAAATTACCAGCAACATCACCACCACCCTTGACGATTCTTATGCAATGGACCGACAGCACATCTCAGCTGTTTTTTGTTGTCGTTGTTATTTTGTTCATATTTTGACCATTCACAATTATTCTGACAACATTAAAAAAACAAAAGGCCACCATATAAATGATTTGTGTAACCACCTCCAGCCCCAATGATGAAAATAAAAATCAGATGAATAAACACACACACACGCGCGCTTGTCTGAATATGCAAATCCCAAGACATTAATAACACACTTTTTAAATGTTGGTGATTTTTTTGTATACTAGCGCTTTTTTCACAATTTCTCACAGTGGGGTAAACGGGAAAAAAAAATCCGTAAATAGGGTAAGACTGTTTAGGACATTGTTGTTCATTGGCCGAGGCCTTAAACGAACATCCTTGTCGTAAAGTAATCAGCAGTCCAAAGATTTCAACTGAAGTACTTATTATGCGATTTTAATATCAACAATCTTTGATTATTGGGAGTCTGTGGTAAAACCAGGTGTGTAAGTGTGTAAGCTAGAAAACCAGATCGGTGATTTTGAGAAGCTAGTGCCAATAGTTTCCGAAATATACGACTTAAATTGAAAACATTTCATATTCTATTTAACTGAATACAACATTAAATTGTTTTTGGGGAATTTTCCATAATGAAAAATTTCCCAATTTTGTATGAGATTTTTTGGGGAATTCTTCATTTTTTTGGGAGCCAATGAACAGTTACCCCCCTGGGATATATGAAAACTCCCCAGGCTATAAGGTATTTCTTATACGTTCCATTTAAGTAAACTACTCTGCTATGATTTCCATTATAGAAACTTCTGATATTCCTGAGATTTATTTCCAAAGCTTTTGCAAAATATTCGCCCACTGTGTGTTGCCTTGTCACTCGTTGTGTTTCGATATGTGTCGCAAGCATGTGTGACAAACAGAGAGAGATTTGTTGTGGACATACAAAATTGTACGTGTTTCTGTGGTCCAGGAGATATTGAAAAAAACTGATGACAGTTTAAATTGAAAAGGACAGAAGCGACATAAATGCACAACTATACGCACACACTCACGATCACGGCAAAGAACGTTGCCATAAAGAATTGACAAATATTTTGAAATTTTATGACAGACGCACGGAACAGGAAAAGAAAAGCCACACAATGGCAAACCTACCGCCAATTGCCAAGAATCACATATACGCACATTTACGGTGACACCAGAATGACAGCAGGGTGACAGCGACAAAGAATGAGCCCAGCGCGACAGGAGGAAATTAATAACAAATGACAACTGAATAATTTCTGAAAATTGCGTATGTCATATTTCAGGCATTTTTCTTCTAACAAAAAAAACAACGCTTCAGAACAACAACAACATATCTTTGAGACTGTATGCAGGTCGCACAGTCCAAATAGGCAGAATGGCAGCGGCACATTCTAACGTTTCAGTGAGAATCAGAAATTATAATTTGCTGGCGATATTGAAGGTACAGACTTGAAAGAGGCTGAACTTCTTAGCTGTCTAATTCGCATGAGTGCCTGTAGGCTAGATTTTAAAAATTTTGGGGGTTACAGGGTTAATTATTTTATACGGATAAGCGCCCAGATAGGGGAGTTGGTAGCGTGCTTGCCTATCATCGTCGGGGGGTCGTGGGTTCGATTTCAATCAGAAACTTTGTACTGGGTTTGTGTCCCCCGGTTCACCCTTGGACCCACAATTAGAATATGGATTCACTTTGTTTTGTAATTAAACAAAAATAAAAGAAATTTTTGTTTATAAGGATCTCGAGTGAAATTAAATAAATTTTAGAAATTAAGAAGAAAGTTCTATGATAGTCACACCGGTCTTTCGCATCGTAGAACTTTTTATAAGGATCTCGAGTGAAATTTAATTAATTTTAGAAAATTGTATAATAATCGCACAGGTCTTTCGAATCGTAGATTTTCAGTGAGTTCACAGTTAGGTGAATTCATATTCAATTACTTTCAATAACCTCATTAACTCCATCATGTTCGGTTCATGCCACTGTGCTGCTACGTTGATTTATTGAAATGAAATGAAAAGCTGCATGTGCTGAAATATCTTAAGAATGACCAGAACATTAGTGCAACGTACAGCAATCATCATGCCGATGATGATGTCGATGATGCCACAATTGGCCGGGCTGTTGTTGCCGCTTCGACTGACGATGAAGATGAAAAATCTACAGACACATTGAGTGAGGACGCAACAACGCATAAATTAAATTTAATGTGACATTTTTACAAAATGCTCATTTCTCACATTTCATTATTGTACGCAATGGACAGACAGACAGACGGCGGGATGGACAGACAAATATATTTGTCTGTCAATAACGTGTATCTGTAACATAAATGAATGAATAAATATCGTATGGTTTTTACATGCGTAGACACGCATATGCATATGTATGTATGTCTGATGTAAATATGCACACATCACTGATAAAAATGAAATGAATGTCGAAAATTATATGCGACAGTGGGAAAAGGGTTCCGCAACGGGTGCATCAGATTCTTTTTATAAAACAACAAAATTAAATATCTGATTTAAAACTTATTTTAATGAATCGGTTGGTCAAAAAGGATCAACAACAGGCATATTCCCCGTGTTGTCTACTGTGAAACGATTTTTCTAATCAATGGAGACAGAGAAAAATGTTGTCGGGGATGCGTTCTGTGTAAACTGCTTCGGCGGAGATCATAAACGTCTGTTATTGTTATTTATTGAGAGCAGGAATCTAGAAAGATCGGCCTCTGAAAAATGCCTACAATATGTTCTTGCATTTCTTCTTTAATATATCAATATAGATAGCTCCCATTTGATAACCCTCTACGAATCTGTCTGTCTGCTTAAAAGCAAATGTGTACAGAAAAAGAGGCAGTGAAATAACAAGCGCTGCCAGAAGAAGAAATATTTTTTTTTTTTTGCCTTAAATTAGCCTCAATTAAATGTTAATGCATTTTGACATTTCTCTCGGTTAAGATATACATTTTTCATTTTGCTCTGCAGTTGTCGCTACTGCGACTGTTGGTTGTCAACGGCGATGGGGGACGATGACGACGTTTGTTGCCTTACATTACATTTTACAAATTTTACATTTGACTTTGACATCTCCAGTTCCTTTTCAATGGATTAATGTTGGTGTGCACACACACGCACGCATACACACATACACTCATCCATATGCGGGCTGGGACATGTGATTATCAGGTTTTGCGGATAATGATGATGATGATGATGCCGATGACGACGTTGACAGTTTTATGACAGCTTTTCATTATTTATGTTGAACTCTGATATAATCGCTGGCCTGTCATATTACAGATTGTCTTTGTCACTGCACGGAGTGGCTGGCTGACAGTTCAAGACGCAATATGGTTCGCATTACATATTCTCATGGTTGTTGGGTCCATGTATGAAATTAATGAATAATGACATGTTTTTTTTTGTATTACAAAACCAAAACTTGAAAAAAATGTAAAAAATTACATATTTTGTCTGGATGAGGTGATGATAATGGAAGGCAAGATCTTAGATTGAAAGGAGATAGAGATAGTAAAAGAGAGAAGGAGAGAGAAAAAAATAAAGTGCGAGAAAGAAGGAGAGAGAGAAAAATAAAGTTCAAGAGAGGAAGAGAGAGAGAGAAGGAGAGAGAGCCAAAAAAAGTTCGAGAGAGAAAGAGAGAGAGCCAAAAAGAAAGAAAGAGAGAGAGAGATAGAAAAGAGAATGAGAGATAGAGAAACATATTTGGCATCAATGTTACCATTGTGCACCTAAAGTTGGCAAATTTTGAACTTTTTAGACCGCCTGCTGCTTTATGCGCGACTTTTTTTTTACCAAAAAACTATTAAATTGAGGGGGAGAGGGAGAGATGGAGAGAGGAAGAGAGGAAGAGAGGAAGAGAGGAAGAGAGGAAGAGAGGAAGAGAGGAAGAGAGGAAGAGAGGAAGAGAGGAAGAGAGGAAGAGAGGAAGAGAGGAAGAGAGGAAGAGAGGAAGAGAGGAAGAGAGGAAGAGAGGAAGAGAGGAAGAGAGGAAGAGAGGAAGAGAGGAAGAGAGGAAGAGAGGAAGAGAGGAAGAGAGGAAGAGAGGAAGAGAGGAAGAGAGGAAGAGAGGAAGAGAGAGAAAGACAGAGAGAGAAAAAAAAGATAATGAGAGATATATTTGGCATACATTTTACCATTGCGCAACTAATAGCCTTTTCACACTTACTGCGTTTCAGCTGAAACGCCGGCGTTTGGCTCTCTTGAAATAGTTTGAAACCATGGTGTTCACATTATGCTTTTTTAAACTACTGTGGTTTCATGTGACATTTCTCATTTCTCTGTTGTGTTTTCTGTACTGAGTGTAAACAAAACAAACAAACAAAGATAAAATAATATCAAAATGAAAATGAAAAAATGAATTTAATTTGTACAATATTAGAGTTTATATCATTGTATGATAAAGCAGCGAATGCTTTTAAAGAAATAAATGATTATTACACTAATACAATGGAATTGTATCGAAGGAGAAATTTGCAAAACAAAACAAACTAGAAGAAACAAACAAACAGCTGTTTTTTCCCCTCATTTTTCTGACATTTGCTTTCAACAGGGATGCAAATTTTTTCATTTTATTCCTTTTTTTAACTACTATTGGAGTACAACACTGGGCTCTCTCTCATTTTTACTGTGGTTTCAAACAAACCACAGCAAAAAGAGCGTAATTCCTGCGTTTTGTTTTGTATGGAAATTGAAGTGTGTTTCGCAAAATTCATCGAAAGAGAGCGAAACGCCGGCGTTTCAGCTGAAACGCAGTAAGTGTGAAAAGGCTATAAAGTCACAATTTGGCAATTTCTGGACCACCTGCTAATTCATGTGCGACTTTTTTTTACCAAAAAACTATTTGACAAAATATTGTCAAGGATAAATATGACGCTATACAGTGTATTCTCTCCTTAAAGCGGACACCTCTCACAAACGGACAGTTTTTTCAGTGCCAATCCGCTTCGGTCCTCTTGTGTACTTCTCTCATAAGCGGACACTTCTCATAAGTGGACAACATTCTCAGTCCCTTAGGGGTCCGCTTTAAGAAAATTTAAACTGTTTTTCATGAGCATACAAAATATATTTATCTTAATATATATTTACCCTCGACACTGATTCACTGATACACTGATACACTGACTCTGTCACGCAGTACGTAGGAATTTAAATAGGCATTCTATAATAATTCTATAAATAATAATAATAAAAAAAATAATATTTTTTTTTTGTACAGAAATTGTGTTTTCCCCAAATTTTTTTTTCCCAAAATTTTTTTTTTTACAATTTTTTTTTTTTACAAAATTTTTTTTTTCAACAAAATTTTTTTTTTTTCAGCAAACATTTTTTTTTTTCAGCAAACATTTTTTTTTTCAACAAAAATTTTTTTTTTCTGCAAACATTTTTTTTTTCTACAAAATATTTTTTTTTTCCACAAAAATTTTTTTTTTCAACAATTTTTTTTTGTATCACCAAATTTTTTTTTTCCAACAAAAATTTTTTTTTCAGCAAAAATTTTTTTTCCACAAATTTTTTTTTTCCAATTTTATTATTTTCCGAAATTTTTTTTTGCAAAATAGTTTTCTCAAAATATTTGTTATAAAATTTTTAAAATTAAGTAACAAATACTTTCTCAAGCAAATTAACGGGCGCCATAGGCGCATTACAACTTACTAGTAAACAATATTGTTAACAGTTAGCAACATTTTTTTTTTTTTGATTTTTGATTTTGAATTTTCAAGTTCCAACTTTGAACTTTTTCACAGTAAACCTTCCGTTCTGATGTCTTCAGGGGGTTTTTTTAAACAATGTTCGAAAGTAACTTCACTTAAATCGATCTGGAATGAGTTTAGTTGAAGGCAATAAACCGAACAGGGATTACCAAAATACTTTTTTTGAAGTGTTAGCAAAATTCGTTTTTTTTAGTTTCAACTTTGAACTTTTTCTCTGTAAATTAATTTAAAAAAAACTTTTTTTTGAAGTGTTAGCAAAATTCGTTTTTTTAGTTTTCAAGTTTCAAGTTTCAACTTTGAACTTTTTCTCTGTTAACATTCTGTTCTGATGTCTTTAGCGGTTTTTTTAAACTTCTTTCCAAACTAACTTGACTTAAATCGTATTTATAGGCAATAAATTGAAAAAACATTTTTTCAAAGTGACAGCTACCGGAATACCGGGTGATTTAAAATAACACCTCTGGTTGGTGCATGACTTTGGGCAAAACTGGGAGACAAGTGTATTTTTTTTCTTTGGTCTTTGATAACGTATATGGTAATATTTCCCTGACTTAAAAAATGACACTCAGTGTTATTTAAAAATGATCACAGAATTGATAAATTTGGCCACGATGCATCAAATCTGTATAGTGGTTATTCAAGCCCGTTTTTCTGTTGACCTGTGTAATTTAAAGCAATCACCACTAATTGAACCAACATTCTGAAAAGACTATTTCCACAGACCGTTTAAATACCCCTCCTTCTCACTTTATCACACCCAACCTTCCAGCTACGTTTCAGTTTATTCGAATAAAAAGCAGAAAAAGAAAATAATCACAATTTGCCCAAGAATCTGTGAAAAGGATTCAACAGACCTGCTATTGCCACCGATAATGTCAACAATGATTTACATAATGTGCCGGGAAAAGTGTAACAAACATCAGAGGAAAGAAACAATTAAAGCAAAATTATGTCAAATGCGAAATGAACATTTTATGTTCACAACAGCAGTAGCCAGCCGTCGAAACGGACCGGACCGGATCGAACCATCAGAGCAGGCAACCCCCGTTTGGACTGGCAAAACATTAAAAATGTCTGACCGCTGTCTACCCTCATCATGGGGGATAAGACAGCCAAGAAATTGTAAATGAAATATTCATACATACACACATACAAATACAGAGATGTTTGAATATAATCATGTTTCATGGTTTGTTTTCATCGAGCGTCAATGTTTTGTATAGAGTACTACACAGGGTGGTGGCTGTAGAGGACGATCAGTTAACCAGTAATGCGATAATCGAAGCTCAGTTTCTCTTATCAAAGTGGATAATTCAAAATTATAATCTGACTAATAGAAGAGAAATTCGATTGTGTGAAATCACTTTTAAAACGAAACTGTTAGATTTATTGTTTAAAATGTTTAAGTCCTAGAGCGTAGACTCAGGGAGTACGCTCACCAATATTTTCACAATGTCTGTGGGCAGTTTTATGCAAATGCCAGTTTGAAATGTCAAATGTAGTTGCAAAAAATCATATTTATTTCGAAAAAAAATGTCACCCTCTCCTAATATTTGACGTCTGGCCGACTTTGGGTCACCATTTCCCGTTTGTAAGGTTTGTTCTGAAGACTTCCTTTGCTACTTGTTTAATGTTTTATTGCGAAAACTTAATTTGTTTCTTGTTTGTAAGGTTCGTTCTGATGACTTTATCTGTTTCCTGTTTGTACGGTTCGTTCTGAAGACTTCATCCATTTTCGATTTTAAAAACTTTCTGAGAATTATATTCTATTTAGTTGTTATCACAACAGCTTTCAAACTATAATTTGCTTAGCTACGCCCCTGCTCACCTCTCGTATACCTTAACCGTATTCCCTTCTACAAAGCTACCAACCCCCACCCACCCACACCACTGCCCACTCACACACCGACCAATTTGCTTACTTCAATAAGATTTATTTGCCATTTCAATAAACATTTCCACTGACATGACAGTTTCTGGCTGGCCTTAGAAATGGCCGCCCCCACAACACCAATTCACACTCACAGGGCAGAGATTTTGTAACGGCCTTCTCTCGATTTGGTCCTCAGTGTTTACGGTTATTACGCCTGCTTTCATTTACTTGTCCCAGACATGTTGTGTTTTTTTTTTCATCTTTAGCATTTATGGAGAATATTTTCATGTTGCCAATTATATATTTTGACACCACCAGCAAACAGTAATAATAACTACCCATAGACCGGGTGGTGGGGGGGGGGGGGCTTACTGAATTTCGAGACTCAGACACAAACGCCTCTCTTCCTTTGGGCGTCCTGGCACCAACAGCCAATGTCAATGGGTGGCAAGTGTTTGGATGTTTTTTCAACGAGGTGGGTATTTTGCCCCGTTTGATGTTAACAAATAATGACATGGCAATTTGCAGATTTCACAGGAATTCTTGAACAAATTTTTTAGTATCCTACTGAACTAAAAAGGCGTTTTCTAGCCTCATCTCAAACAGCAGCAGCCGCAACATAACGGACTGCTCTGGGAACTCTGCCCGTTCTACGCATATTGTGTTTCCCTTTTTCCTTCCACACACACACACACACTTTCGCAACAACCGAGAGCCTCATACTGAGACGAGAGGCACAAAAAAAAACGGGGGAAAAAAAGGTTTCCTGTCGTGTCAGCAAAATTGAACTCTAATTCTCTTGTTGCTGTTATTTTGTGGTATTAAGGCTGTTAAATCAGTCGACAGACCAAAAGACCTATCACTGTCAAGGTGGTGCCTCCCCGCTGTTGCCCGCTGTCAGTTAAATCAAACAAACTTTGCCTGGAATGGCCAATGAGTCTGTGCGTGCGAGCGAGCCCGTTTTTACACCGAACTTCAGTAAGGGCCAGAGCGTGGTGGCGGCATGATTGTTTTGTCTTGAACTCCTGCTGTCTTGGAAATCACAATTTCTTCGTCTTCATTGTGTTGTTCTTTCAATATTTCAAAAGCCAAATCGTTTAATATAAGCCTCCAGGCACAAGGGTTTATTTTTTTTTTTTTTAACACACAATGTCTAAATGTATGTAGTATTGACAGTGGCTCAAAGTGGTGGCAGGATAATTTATTTGAGGCACTTTATAAATGATCCGTAGAAGCCATAAGCCAGTGACCTGATGGTGAATACTTTTCTCGCCGAAGCTCCATTTAAAATGTTGTAAAACTGGTTAGAATACCAGTGATCCTCGGGAGTCATAGGCCAGTGACCACTGACGCTGGTGGTAAATCCTATGACCGCTGTAGCTCCATTTAAACCAGTGACCTGATGATAAATTCTTTTCTCGCCGAAGATCCATTTAAAATGTTGCAAAACTAGAAAGTTCCTTAGAATTCTGAGGCCAGTGACCACTGACGCTGGTGGTAAATTCTATGCTCGCAGTAGCTTCATGTAATATTTTATAAAATAGGAAAGAGAACCAGTGATCCTTAGAATTCAAAGGCCAGTGACCTGATGAAAAATTCTTTTCTCGCCGAAGCTCCATGTAATATTTTGTAAAACAAGAAACAGAACCAGTGATCCTTAGAATTCTGAGGCCGCTCTGTGTGTCTCAAACTGTTTTATCTCGCATCCAATTATGGTTTTCCTTTGAGCCACTGTCCTACCAACAAAGCATCTATAAGAATCATGTGCGTGTTGCAGAAACATATAATTTATCATATTAATTCATTTTTACTACGTTGTTAATAACAAATTCATTGGGCTGTGTGTCTGACCGTGTCCGTGTGTGTGTGTTGTATCTACTTAAAATCACATCTTTTACACACACTGCAGGCAGCGTTTCGTTCACATCCCATGCGGTGGTGCTGGTGGCCATAACAATCGACCTCATGATACTACGTACCGCGTTCCTCGTCGTCATTCGAACGAACTGAAAGCTAAATAATATATTACGGCTGCCTGGTATTTATCTAGTTTCAAGCTGTGATTTTAACAGGATTGAAAAAGATGCAGACGGGAGGGAGGGCAAAAAAGTCGTCGAAGTCGAAGCATGAATGATGGCCACGATGCTGGAGTTACAAACAAACAAAAAAAAAAAACCAAAGAAAGAAAGAGAAAAAAAAAAACGCAAACACCCGCTGTAAAGTGAGATTTATGTGTTATGGAAATTGATATATTGAGTAGTTGCTAAAGATTGAAACTGAACTGAATACTTCTGGGAAGGCAAGCATATACGAGTACAAGGCCTGCCTGCCAGTTGACCTTAGAGATTGATTGATGGTGTAAAATCAAACTATTCACATTTGTTAGCGATCATAACGAGATCTGAGAAAGTTTGGCGGATTTTGAAATTTTGTAATGTCTTAATGCATAAGGCAAGGACCTGCAACAATTGAAAGTAAGGTAAAATCGAATTTTGTTCGGATGACAATTCACTGGAACATAAATCTTCTATTTCTAATCGAATTGTCTGATGATGAAAGGTAATTAATTCAATTCCAGGAGAAGACTGAGTCTGTCTTGGAGTCTGCCATAAAGATCGCCACAACCAGGGCTGTGGCTTTGGAGTCTGACAAATTTGTCTGGAGTTGGAGTCTGAAGTCGAAAAACTTGCTCGATTTCGATACCAAATTCTATTTACTTACATTTCCCATAAGATAAATGAAATGCAGTAAGAAAAAGTTAATCTCTTCATATTTTTAAAAATTTAGAATATTTTCAAATGTTACAAAAGCACCCCATTGCACCATGTTACACACAGTCTCGGAAAGAGGGGAAAAAATAAAAATACACGTGTATCGGCGATTTTCATGTTCACGTCAGAATTTTTTTTTTTTTAAGTTTGAAGTATGAAGCTCGTTGTGGCCTGTGTGCAAGCCTTTGGACCGATTTTTAACCCTTTTTCAGTGATCCAATCGAGCTGATTTTTGGCAGGCAGACTCGTGGAAATTTTCAAATTTTTTAAAAAAAATGATTTTTATCAATTCTCAGATTTTCCTAAATTTTTTTTTTCGTAACGCTTAAGTAGTTTAAAAATTTGGAGTCTCTTCAAGTTATGCTAAGAAAAGTGAAAAAAATATTTTTTTTTTAAAAAATAATAAAAAATTGGGGAAAATCTGATTTTAAAAAATTTGACGTGATACAGACATTTCCACTAGTCTGCCTGCCAATTTTTATTTTTATTTTTTCCCATCTTTCCGAAAAAGTAAATTTGGTTCATAGGACAGAAAAAAAATCTATTTTTTGTAACACGGTGTAATGAGTATAGGAAAAGTACGGAAATAAAAAGAGATCGTTTCTGACAGCCTGAGGTTTTGCTTCAACAGTTTAACGCTGACTATCACGGCTCCAAGGACAGATGTGGCAAGCAAGCTATCTCCCCCTAGTGTGTCACTAGGGGAGATCACCTCATTGACCATCAAATAAAATACCACTCATGACTTCCACGTCCCAGATGTCCTTAGAAAGTGACCAATGGCACAAGACATGCAGTAAATTCTCGACTGCACTAATACAATGTCATGCGTGGGCTTCACCCAGGGCTCTCGTATACAAACAAAGCTTTAAGAGATCCTTGTCCATTCAGCAAGGAATCCAAACAAAGGTGGGTCGTCCTTGTTGGACGACACACCCATCTTTACCTCCTTTGAGGAAATCCACTGATTTTGCTGTTGTTAATTTGTTGGTTTCTTGGATTACGAAACCGTATTTTGTCGACCGACGATTGCGGATCTCTACCGACCAATCTAAGATAACCAATGAATCTCTTGGGTAGGACTGTTGATGAAATCCCCGAAGACTTATGATGACTCTTCCAGAGAAGGTCTTCATGATTTACAAATTAACCTCTCCTAAAGTCTCTGGAAATGTAAAACTCTAAACAACTGCTGGATGAAGGCCTTGAACCCGGGTTTGTTGGGTGCTTTATCATCTCTTTTTTTTAGAATTTCTCAATAAACGCTTTCCAAACAATTTCGATCATTCAAATTCCTGCCATATCCTAGGGTTTTCTTCATCTCTCAAGCTAAATAAAACAATTCATGTATCAACTTTTTTTTCAACGATCAACGAAATTCCTGGAAATCCTCAAAGTTGCCAACCCGAACAGTGTTGAGTTGTAAGTAACCGGAAACCATCAGATACGAACCGTATCGCATTTCTTGCATCATATCAAATTTCAATAATTTCATGAGTGATTCTTTTATGGAAATCCGAAGTCCCCACCGAATCAACACATTTTCAGACATATGCTCTGCGGGACATTTTGAATAAGCTGTAAATTACCGAAAGTCTGCAACTGATGAAGAAAACATAAACAAATTAAGAAACTCCATAAATTGTTTAATGTATTCTTTAGTAGAGAGAGAAAAATTAATATGCGTTTAACAACAACAAACAAAAATACAAAAAAAACAACACATGCGGACACACATATGCCCACCGTATGGGTACCTGATGGAGATGGTTTGATGGTGATGATTCGTTGGATGCTTATGGTTGGCAGTAGGCTGAGGTACCGGGTGACGGGTGCTGGTGGTGGTGGTGGGTAGAATAGTAGTTGTCATTTGAGTGACTTTAATGGTCTGTTGAGATATAATCACTGCCACTTTAAATGGAATTTTATTGCAACAATGCCATACACAATAAAAGGCCACATGACCAACAGGAGAAACTGATACCTTTCATGGCACTGCGACCCAGCTTACCAACGATCTATGCTGCGTCTGTCTGTACCCTATGTCCGTCCGCCCGTCTGTCCGTTCGGCCTGTCCTCTTCACTTGATATAAGTTGAACGCTTAGGAAGCTTTAAGGCATATCCAAGCCTTTCCACCGCACATACCAACTCTGACGCCTTGCCCACACACACACACACACACGACCTAATACTAATACACCAAAAATTAAAAAAAAAACAGGACAGACAGATATCGCAAGTTGAGGTGCGACTTAATTCCAACCACTACAGGATTGTCGTTTATACAAAAAAAAAAAAAGGTTTAT
Source organism: Hydrotaea cyrtoneurina (assembly GCA_958296145.1). Lineage (NCBI taxonomy): Eukaryota > Metazoa > Arthropoda > Insecta > Diptera > Muscidae > Hydrotaea > Hydrotaea cyrtoneurina. The sequence goes on along the minus strand of OY282514.1, from coordinate 81,422,605 downwards.
ACATGAACTAAACACTCGCCTGCATACAGCCAACGTAATGCACAGTGGTTGCAAACAAAAAGAAACTTGTGTATAGATTACGTTCGGTGTAAAGAAAATTAATATTTTGGTTAATTTTTGTGCAAACTAAAACTTTTTTCTCTTTAAATTGTCAAATTATTCGTTTGTTTGTGAGATCATCTCTTCGTTTATTCTTGTTTGAGACAATAAATTATTGTCACAGTGTGCCAAAAGCGTCTGAAATTACCAAATCGGAGCAGAATTTGTCCATGGTCCGTGGTATGGTGGGTAGTGTAGGCGACCATCACCTATATCACAATAACCTAGGTTCGAAATCTAGTAAGACCATCAAACATTTTTTAAGCGGCTGTTTTCCACCTCGCAAAAGCTGGTGACTGTACGAGTAAGAGAGTAATCTCTAAGCCATGTAAAACTTCTCTAGAAAAGCATTAGCCGTTCGGAGGCGGCTTTAAACAGTGGGTCCTGCTCAGTGATAATACACAATTATTTATTTACTTATTAATTAAATTCTAATTAATTACAATTACACCGTGTTACAAAAAATAGATTTTTTTTCTGTCCTATGAACCAAATTGACTTTTTCGGAAAGGGGTATTACATCAAATTTTTTAAAAAATAGATTTTTATCAATTCTCAAATTTTACCCAATTTTTATTATTTTTGAAAAAAAAATTATTTTTTTCACCTTTCTTAGCATAACTTGAAGAGACTCCAAATGTTTAAACTACTTAAGCGTTACGAAAAAAAAATGTTTTTTGAACTGAAACCTTAAAAAAACGATAACCATTTAAAAATTGGAAAATCCGAGAATTGATAAAAATCTATTTTTTAAAGAATTTGACGTGATACAGACATTTCCACGAGTCTGCCTGCAGCTCGATTGGATCACTGAAAAAGGGTTAAAAATCGGTCGAAAGACTTTTCAAAAAAAAATTCTGACGTGTACATGAAAATCGCCGATACACGTGTATTTTTATTTTTTATCTCCTTTCCGAAAAAGTAAATTTGGATCATAGGACAGAATGTATGTAACACGGTGTTATCTTCTAATATTGGGTAAAGGGTAAACCGGGTGACACCAACCATTTGGCTAGATTTTTGCATCGACAGACCAAAGCCTCTGGTGGAAGGCACAATTAAGTCGATTACTGATTCGAGAGAACTTCGTCGTCCGTTCCTTCATGAAATGTTAAGGGAAATAGGTAAGTGCAATTTATGGATTTTTGCCAGGACCCCAACACACTCGTGTACAGATAGATTATCTTCATCGTTTTTGCTTCATATCAACATTGAATCATTGTGGGAGCTGTGGTCCTTTTACGATTCAGATTTGTATCATGAACTTTTTATCCAATTGACATTTTCATCCAATGTGAAAACTCCATAATTGACAACTGTTTTTGCGCCCTGATTCGCTCCCTTTTCTTTATAGCTTTTCCACTTTTTCCATTTCCCATCACTGTGCAGTGCTAAACACGATTACAAAACAAACAGCTCCGTGATAGACACAGAAGGACAGACAGACAGACGTTTGGGTGGACCGACAGCCAGACAGGCTGACGGAAGGACGCCTGGACGGACATTACAAGCAAATGGACCCCAACAAGGCAATTTGACTTGTAGCTTATTTAATAACAACACCAACAATATTAACAATAAAACCAATGCTTAATAAGTCCCAGATAACACCAGACACACCACCAAGAGACTTCATTCACCCAACTGAATACCTTTTTCCTCTCCCACTCCACCACCAAACATCGAAAGCAACATCGGCCGACTCCTTCCGCACAGCAATCTCAGCATATGTCCGAGTATGTGTTTAACAACAGCAGATACAATATGTTACCGGACTGGACGGAACTGAACTGGTCTGGGCTGGCCGGTTCGGCTTAGACTGGCGTTGGATGACATTCGCTTCGGTTTCCCGGGTTGCTTGGTCACACTGGTATAGTTTCATACCCAGTGTTGTTTATTTGACACATTAAATATGGCCCGATAATTAAGTCATAAATTAGATGGCTGCATACTTGGTGGTTTTTAGTTATAAACATCATGACTGCCCAACCGAGTTGGGCTATTTTGTGTGTTTTTTGTTGTTGTTGCTGTTGATGCTGACATTGGTGTTGTTGCCGGTCTGTCGGCTGGCTGCTTGGTTGGTCATCTTGACAGCGGCCACATACCTGAGCACAGCCACCAACAGCAGGATATCATCTTAATGTTGTTTGTATCTTCGTTTCTTTTTTTTCATGAACAACATCAAAAAAAAAAAACAGGAATAAATGAAGAAACCCATGGCATGAGTATTTATTTATATTGTGTTTGCCTCGAGATGACAGGAGAACAGGTAGGACCCGGAGAAATTGGAATGGAGCGGTAAACTTTGGCAATTCTAATTAAAAAATTAAAAACCAGAAATACAAATTTACCTATGCTTTTTTAATGCTTAAGTGTTTTAGTGACCCAAGCATATCAGATGGTATTTGACTTTATGTAAGAAAAATTAAAAAAAAAGAGAATTTTTCATTCTTTTGGCGATATTTTCATAGTCAATCATCGAGATTTTTTTTTTATAATGTTTTTTTTTTGGTTATTATTCATAATATTTGGGTGATTTTGTATTGGGTAATTTTTCAGAATTTTTGGGCAGATTTTTTTATTTGGTTTGGACAATTCTTCATTTGGGGCATTTTTCTTTTTTTTTTAGGGCAATTAGATAGATAATTGTTCAGCCAATGAAATGAGTGTTTCGAAAGGGTGCTACGTCTTGTAGGTGCTTACATATGGATTATCAAAGTTAAAATTCGTGGAAAAATAATTTTTAATGGTAACTAAAATAAATTTTTTTTTACCAATATCATTTTTTAATTGTTTTTAAAGGTTTTTATGTTTTAAAATTATTCCCAACCCAAATTTTTTTTTTAAATTATTTTTTAGAATTTTCTGTAAATATTCGTCATAATTCGTAGGAGAATTTCGTGAATTTTTTTTATGTTTTTTAAGTTTTAAAATTTTTTCCAACAAACCAAAAAAAAAAATTTTTTTTTATATTTTTTTTAAGGTTTTATTTATGTCTACAATATCTGCCAACAAACGAAAATTATTTTTTTAATTTTTTAACTCAAAGACCCTGAAAGAAATAATAAATTTTCTGGTAAATTTTTTTTTTAACAATATAAGAATTTTTATGTTTTAAAATTATTGTTGGATAATAATTAAAAAAAAGTTTTTCTACCAATTTCATTTTTTAATTGTTATTTAAGGTTTTTATGTTTTAAAATTATTCCTAACCAAAAATTTTCCAACAAACAAAAAAAAAAAAAAAAATTTATATTTTTTTGAAGGTTTTTTTATGTCTACGATATCTGTCAACAAACGAAAATTATTTTTTTAATTTTTTAACTCAAAGACCCTGAAAGAAATAATAAATTTTCTGGTAACATTGTTTTAACAATATTAGATTTTTTTATGTTTTAAAATTATTGTTGGACAATAATAACAAAAAAAAATGTTTTTAAAAATTTTAGACTTTTGTTTTCTAAGTTTTAAAATTATTTCCAACAAACCAAAAAAATTTTTTTTTTTAGATTTTTTTAAAGGTTTTTTTATGTCTTTACAATATCTGTCAACAAACGAAAAAAAATTTAATTTTATAACTCAAAGAATAATAAATTTTCTGGTAAAATTTTTTTTTAACAATATTAGATTTTTTTCTGTTTTAAAATTATTGTTGGATAATAATTAAAAAAAAAATATTTTTTTACCGACGAAATTTTTTTTTTAGCAATTCTATGTTTTTTATTTACTTTTTTAATGTTTTTATGTCTTAAAATTATTACCCAACAAATTAAAAAAAAAATATTTTTTTTTTAAATTTTCTGTACATTTTTCTGTCCTTTCTTCTTCACTATTTCTTATTTTCATTGCAGACTGTCAGCCCCATCTACTCCTTTGCGGATGACAGCAAACTCTGTCATTTATAGACCATTGTTAAAAAAAAAAGTGAAAATGCTTTTTGTATTTTCACACATTTTTTTTTTACCAAAGGTTGCTAAAGCAGTTACAAATTTGTATGAACTTTAATGTTCTCCACACCAGGCGTATGAACTTCTCCTCCAGTCTCATATCACGACATCTGAGGATTGAGCAACAGTTAATGTCATTCCTCCCTACTGGGACACACCTTACTTTAATTGACTTAACACACCCAACAGCGTCTGTCGACACCCACCTGTTCCCTTTCATAGTTATGCCCATGCGTTATTCGTTGAAATCTTTTAGGTGTTTAGATCTTTTCAACATTTTCTCCTTCATCTTAATGGCATGCTTCTGCTGTTTCCTCATCCTCCATGTCGTGCGTCGCCAGCATCGTCCCTCGCTTGTGATATCGTATTACACACATTCATTATTGTGGTCTGATGTCGGGGCGGCTTGTGTGCCGCTTTCATTGTCGAAAAAAATTGATGTCCCCTAATCGAAATGTTTTTAATCGTGTCGTATTTTCCAAATGCCTTTTGTCTATTAGTTTATGGTCGTACATTCATTTCAGCGTGTAATGCACACAATGAAATATAAAGTATACGATTTAAGGAAGCCGTAGATTAATGAAATCATTTGTTTTTTTTTGTAAAGATCTCTATGAAATCGTGAAAATCGATGGAAAGACATCTGGGGCAGGTAGGCTGATTGCTGGGCAATGGAAATGTTGGTTGTGTGTGTGTGTGTGTAATTAATGTAAGCCAATTGAGTGAGATCTAAGCGTTAACGCCCATGACAATAGTTTTCGTTGTGGGACTGATCTTGATCTGGACCCATCAATCAGAATGAAATGTAATTTTTGAGGTAATGAGACTATCTGGCGGTTTCCACAAAAGGAAATAGTTCGTTCGTTACAAATGGTAAAAATTTAAAATAATTTAATATATTGGATGCCGTGTATCACTTTTCCAGAATTGTATGACTTTTAAAATCCAGAAGTCTGTGACATTCCTCAGAATGCTGGCATAAACTAAAGTGTGTTTCGTTTTTTGATCGGTGACGTGTCTGTATAACGTCAAATTTTTTAAAAACAATTTTTATCAATTCTCAGATTTTCCCCAATTTTTATTATTTTTGAAAAAAAAAAATATTTTTTTCACTTTTCTTAGCATAACTTGAAGAGACTCCAAATTTTTAAACTACTTAAGCATTACGAAAAAAAAAAATGTTTTTTGAACTGAAACCTTAAAAAAAACGATAACGATTTAAAAAAAAAAAAAAAATTTAGGAAAATCTGAGAATTGATAAAAATCTATTTTTTAAAAAAATTTGACGTGATACAGACATTTCCACGAGTCTGCCTGCAAAAAATCAGCTCGATTCGATCACTGAAAAAGGGTTAAAAATCGGTACTTCAAACTTAAAAAAAAAAAAAAATTCTGACGTTTACATGAAAATCGCCGATACACGTGTATTTTTATTTTTTCCCCTCTTTCCGAATA